>CP136057.1:246702778-247026739 GCA_032464435.1 Aegilops umbellulata
TTGAAAAAATATTGGTCTTCAAATATTCAACTGACATCAGCCAGTTTGAAAATGCAGAACTTGCCGGTTTATCATTGCCAAAATCGTCGGTTTATAAATATTGATGGCGCCGAGTCATAATTGTTACCGACACCGGGTTATAATTGTTGCAGACACCGGGTTAATCTGGTTTGCTCAGAACTGAGAATTTGAAGATTTTTCTCCCGTATATCCATATTACCTGTAGCCCCGAAGCCTTGAGCAGAACAAAGTGATGGCTTAAGACTTGTTTCCATATAATTACTGCCACTTTGAAGAGATCCATGTTGTTCATCTCAGTCACCAGTAAAAACTGAATACTCCATATATGTAGCCCCCAAGTGCCGGTCATTATGCAATAATGAGCAGGGACTTTATAAATATGATCATGTAAATTTGAACAATAACTTGTAGCCCCCAAGGGTCGGCTTAGTAGGATAATACTGAACCGGAACTTGATATATACTTGAATGTTTGACAGGAGCAATTGGTAGCCCCCAAGGGCCGGCTCATTATGATATGATGAGTCGGGTCTTCAATAAGATGAGCAAAAAATGACTTTGCATTAGCCCCCAACTGTCATGGTGCATGCTCGCAGCGACATGAGACTTGCATATTTGATATAATCTCAACTTTGAATAATGTAGCCCCCAAGTGCCGGGTCGTAAGCCTGCAGCGACTCAGGACTATTCCTTCCATTGTAGAATAAATCATATTCATCAACAAAATAATATCCATTGCGCTAAAGCGACTTTGAAAACCTCAATCATAATATTAATAACCATAATAAAAATCCAGCCATGTTGGCTATTCAAGATAATATAATCCGGTATGAAAACCTTATTCATTCAATATCATAATGAAAATTCAGCCAAGTTTGGCTATTTGAATAATATAACCCAATCATTTATAAGCGCATGATTCCAATGGCGCAATCCAAATATATACTAGTGACCTATAGTCTAAAGCCAGGCCGGTTTAATAAACACCGGATAATTTCTCATCATATACTGACGACTTATCGTCTTAAAGCCAGACCGGTTTAATAAACACCGGATAATTTATCGTCATACTGGCGAAATATAGTTGAAAGACAGGCCGGTTTAATAAACACTGATGATTTATAATCGTGCTTTATTCAACCTGTTTCTGCATACAACAAGTTTAAAGTGTCCTGGCGGTTTACCGGCGGACGGGTCATAATGCCCAACATATAACCTGGGTTTATAACCAAGGCTGCACTTAAGGATAATCAAATATGGAATATGTCATACCTGTGACATTGAATCATATCATTGGTTTACCAACTTTTTGTAGTAAGAGTGATAACCCGAATCTTGAGTAATGATAACTCCTTTCATTTTGTGCCGGTTTATGATAAAACCGTACTGGGTTTGTGATAAACACCGAATTAACCATATATATTACCGGTGACTTGTAGTCAAACCGAACCGGGCTGATAGTCTCCGGATTATGATTTGGCCGTGTTCCCTCAATTTGTAATTGACAGTCGAACCGGTTTAATAATGTCAATTTGAAAACGCAACAAAAGAAATGTTTATCAAAAAAGAAAACAGAATTCAAGCAAATGCAAAGATAAAACCATTGCAAATGAGGCTTTGAGCCGATCAAGAGGCATTACCATGGTCGGACACGACCAATCCCCCCAAAAGGCATAGCTATGGTTCGAGTCAGTCAGGTCCCCAAATGATGCTTTGGCATTACGCCGATCAAGAGGTGTAGCTATGGTTCGGGTTCGACCAAGCCCCCAAGTGATGCTGTGGCACTAGGCCGATCAAGAGGCGTGACTATGGTTCAGACGTGACCAAGTCCCCAAGTGATGCTGTGGCATTACGCCGATCAAGAGGTGTGACTATGGTTCGAACACGACCAAGCCCCCAAGTGATCAATAATATGATAAGCCAATAAGGCAGGATACCCATGTTTGAACTGCGCATCATGGCAGCAGGTCCTCTTCGGTAACCTTTAACTTTTTGCAAGAGATAAATTCTTCTTGAACCGGGATTTTGAACCGGATATTGAGAGCTTCAAAGCTTTGTGGGAGACATATTTCCCTTGAACCGGATTTCAAACCGGAATCTTCATTTTCAGCCAGAAATTTCCTGATGGCCTTTAAACTCGAACTTGCGAGAAGTTAAGTCCTTTTTGAACTGGAAATTCTTAAACCGGATTTGAGAGCTTCAGAGCTTTGTGGGAGAACATATTTCCCTTGAACCGGATTTCAAATCGGCATTCTTTATTTTGAACCAGAAATTTTCTAACGGCCTTCAAATTGTCATCAATATGGTAGTAGCCTCCGGGACCGGGTTATCTTTCCCTCCAACGTCCTGGGGTTCTTGACTTCACTGAAAACCGGCATATAGCTGAATCATATCATTGTAGCCCCCGAGTCTCAAGGTGACTCGAGGAGTTGGCTTGAGATTCTCCGTGTTTGACCATAGCAGAAGGTGTATATCATTGATGTTGATAACGCGATGTGAATCCACAGAAAGTTGAGGTGACTGCGGCGGGTTATAAATGTTCTCGTACGAGCCGTGTCAGCAACTCGGCCAATGGTTCCTTCCAACTGACGATTTGAAGTTAACCAAAACTGTAGTGGCGGCGACTTGTGCGCCTGCCCATTGAGCCATCCAGTGCAAACAGTGGTTGATGATAATTTGCCTCCAAATTGAAAGAAAACCGGGCTACCCAAGCTATGACTTGCTCATACCCAATAAACAACTCATGTAGATAGGTGCGGCCTGGTATGCTGATGTAGACCAGGCTGCAAGAGACGGACGACAAGGACGACCGCAACATCAGAGGCGACACAGACAGATGAGTCGGCCGCGGCGTTGTAAACAGGTGCGGACGGGAGAGTCGGCCGTAGCATTGTAAACCGGCTCGGGTGGGAGAGTCGGCCGCGACATTGTAAGCCGGTGCGGACAGGGAGAGTTGGTACCGGCGTTGTAAACCGGCGCGGATGGGCGAGTCGGCCACAGGGACGGTACCGGTGAGTTGAAGTAGTCCGGGCCGCAAGGGCAGCGTCTTGCACACATATTCTTTGATCATTATGGCACGGTCATATGCTAGCGCATGACAATAATTGCACGATTTATATATCCATGATATGGCCATCGCCTTTGGATTGACCAATTGTGGTGACCTGCATATAAAATACACAGACCAAAGTAATTGTTTTTTGACAAAAACAATATATGCTAATAAAATATACTTAGATGTATATCACCTGATTTGTTTCAGATGACATATGATCCGTATATAGCGTCCGTGAATAATCTCCAGTAGTTCCAACAGCCAATTTAGCCAATCTCACAAGACCTCAGCAGAGGCAGCGGTTCGTAGTAGTAAAAAAGGCTCGATGTGAAACCCGGCTTCTGTTGGTGATCTTCTCAATCTTGTAGTGCAGGTACGTGCCATCCCATGGAACTGATGAATTCATTTTAAGCTTCAACATAACAAATATTAAATTCTCCAGAAATCTCTTGCCGTTCAACGTCTTCAAGACCCAATTTATTTGTGGAAGCCCTTCAACACTTCTTTCCTGTGTTTCATAATTATCCAGCAGAAGCAACTCGCAGGCATAAGTGGTCGGCGGCTCAGCAGGCGAACAATGGGCAGAGACCTGACGTGGAAACAACCACGGCAGCTCGGGCGCACCGCGGTGGAGGCGACCCGCGACGAGGCGGAACAGGTGGCTTGAGGCAAGCGCGACATGGCACGGCAACTCGCGCGGAAGCAAAGGGGCATCAAGCGCAGGCGACTCGTTCAATAGCAGCGGAAAACGGAATCGGAGTTGACACAACAGCAGGCGGCTTAGGGCAGTGGCTAAGGCGGGCTCGGCCGCAGAGGTGCGTGGACACAGGGCCGGCTCAAGGCTACGGCAGAGATAGCTGCGAGGCCGGGTCGGCTCGAGGCGCGGTGGCGCGGCGGCTCTCCATATGGGTGGGATGGCCGCTGAGGCACCAGGCACGCGAGGGTGAAGGCTCGGGGCGGCTGAACGCGCCGGAGGCGAAAGCGCCCGACGGCTTAGATTGGAGACTGAGGCGGCCGGCGATTCGATGTGGGCGCAGCCGGAGCGGCGATTGGAGCGCGAGGTCTGGAGGTGTCTGAGGTGGGCTGAGGCGGCCGGAGACTCGAAACCGTACCCGCGGCCGCGGGCTATCGGCGGCGGTGTAGGCAAGCCGGTCTAACACCGGCAGCGACTCGGTAGTGGCGGCTGAAACCAGCCACAGGGGCGGACGACCGGTGGAGCAACAGCAGCCCGACGGCCCGGCGGGCGAGGAGGTGGAGGCAGGCCGGTTGTGGCCCCGCGGCAAATCGGCGATGGCGGTTGAAGCCAGCCGTAGAGGCGGACGACCGGCGGAGCAACAGTAGCTCGAAGACGGAATCCACTTCCGAATCGTGGGCTGTTTCCCACTTTTTTAGTCGAAAATCAAACTTGAGCCTTCACGTGGACATTACTCAAGTGCTCAATGGATCGGTTTGACCTTTTGATGGTTGCCCTTCACATGTAGAACAGCGGCCACAACAAAGGGATTTTTTTCCCGGGAGCTTTGGTCCTTTAGTTGCTTGTACTGATAGTAGTAAGATGGTGTCTTAGCAGATCACGTGGCGTGGAGTAGCAGCTTGGCTTGGAACGGCAGCACGGGCGGCCGATGACATCAGCCCGTGGCCGATTGGTTTGAGATGGACTCAGCTTGGACTAGTACTTCCTTCTGGTCCGATGGTTCAACCTGTCTTCCCATAAAAAGTAACAGCGACGAAAACGCTTTCGATTTTTCCTACCCTCGCCGCTGTGGAATTTCCTTGGGACTTGTAGCCACGTAGTGGAAATTTCTTTCGACTCGGACTCGGCGAATCTCCATGGTATGTGCGGCGGTCGCATAGCACGTAACCCAAAAATCTCTTAATCACAATCTCGTACTTGTCGCTCCAAAGTTTAACCAGAATTCTGACTTCCCAACGATAAATTTGCCGGCTATGTCCATGGTCGTCCGGCGGCTGACGCGATTGTTCCATGCTGGCTCCTTTTCATCTAATCAATCGTGAGCTTCTCGATCCTTGAGAGAAATCCCTCCAAGAACTCAACACCATCGTGCGCTGGCCCCACGGTGGGCGCCAACTGTCGTGGTTTTGTCACGGCAGATGTCCTAGGGTGAGGACTTAGCCGTGAGGCCAACGCATCTATGTAGTAGCTTGAGAGGGGTTGAGCGGAATCGAGTGGGCCCAGAGATACCTCTCCGTCACACGGAGTGACAAATCCCAGTCTCGATTCGTGCCAACCCAACAGACACTTTCGGAGATACCCGTAGTGCACCTTTATAGCCACCCAGTTACGTTGTGATGTTTGGCACACCCAAAGTATTCCTACGGTATCCGGGAGTTGCACAATCTCATGGTCTAAGGAAACGATACTTGACATTAGAAAAGGTTTAGCATACGAACTACATGATCTTGTGCTAGGCTTAGGATTGGGTCTTGTCCATCACATCATTCTTCTAATGATGTGATCCCGTTATCAATGACATCCAATGTCCATGGTCAGGAAACCGTAACCATCTATTGATCAACGAGCTAGTCAACTAGAGGCTTACTAGGGACATGGTGTTGTCTATGTATCCACACATGTATCTGAGTTTCCTATCAATACAATTCTAGCATGGATAATAAACGATTATCATGAACAAGGAAATATAATAATAACCTATTTATTATTGCCTCTAGGGCATATTTCCAACAATATCCCCAACAGTTTGGATGCAAATGAAGACGAAAGAGTAGTGAAGAAGCCGAGGAAAACCGGTTTCCGACGGAGAAGTAAATGGGAGAAGTGGACTGCAGGCAGTTGATTAGACGGCTAGGTAGACTAAACGAAAAGGCTACGCGGGTAGACTGAGGAGTGGTACCTGTCCCTGTACATGCCCATCCTTCTAGCGCTACATGTGCCACTTGCTAGTTGAGGTCCTTTCGAATCACTGTGGCGAGACATTTTATGATTCCTTTTTATTTCTGCACCCCTCCTGACAGGTGGGACCTATGCAAATGGATAAAAAATGTGTTGCAGCTAGTTCGGATGGATATTGGCACGTGCATGGGAGACACAACATTCTCTAGTTAAGGAATATGCGGTGATTCTCAAAAAAGAAAACTCCTTCTTCGCGCTTCCGCATGCACGAGAATTTGGTTCTGTTTGCAATATGGATGATACCTTGAGGATGAAGTGAACCCAGAGGCATGCTAGCACGGGAGTTGTCAAGGATATACCCCATGGTATGACCCGGCCGGAGTTCTAAACCGGCTGGGACTTGGTATACCGGCGGACAGTTAAGACAGACAGTTAAGACAGATGGCTATGACGGACGGTAAACCGGCAGGTGGTAAACCGGCAGAAGTTAAGTCAGATCTTAAACCAACAGACCATCTTAAACCGGCAGACCATCTTAAACCGACGGACCATCTTAAACCGGCAGACTATCTTAAACCGACAAACAGTGATAACTGGGTTGCCAGGGGTTATGAAGCCCGAGATGTGATGAAGCCCAAGATGTTAAAAAGCCCATGAAGATAAGTTAGAATAGTTAAGTCTTAAGTTCGAGTTGGACTCTACATGTAACCCGCCTCTTCAACATATATAAGGAGAGATAGGGCTCCCCAAAGAGGGACAAGCTACAAGCAAGAAGAAACAATCTAAGGGCTAGACACAAAGAGGAGAGCCGGTTTACGACGACTTCCTCGTGATGATAATGAGACCTAGCCTCAAACAACATATAGGGTTGTTACCGGATGATGTTTCCCGGGGCCCGAAGCTGTCTAAATCCCTGTCTTGTGTTGCGTCTCTCGATTTCGCTCAACCCCTCTCAAGCTACCACATAGATGCGTTGGCCTCACGACTAAGTCCTCACCCTAGGACATCTGCCGTGACAAAACCACGACAGTTGGCGCCCACCATGGGGCAGCGCACGGTGGTGATGAGTACTTAAAGGGATCTCTTCGAGGGATCGAAAAGTTTGCAATTTTTCGGATGAAAACCCGGTTTGGAAGGATTCATATCAACTACAAGTTCATCCGTCAAAATCAAAGATGTTTTTAGCGGCAGCATATGCAAAATTCCGTCTGCAGATGATCCGATCCAGCGTGTTTGCGTTGCTGCTGCGCATATGCGTTTTCAAGGACCGAGGGTATCAACTAGCAGCGGCTACTTTTTGCTGTGAAACGTCAGCCCGGCGAACAGCGATCTGTCGCTATTATTTTCTATCATGAAGACTAGAAAGAGTTGAAATACTAGTCATCAAGTGGTACAACCGTTATTACTACGTCAGGAGAAGGTCCCCCCAGCGAAGCTACCAAGTATTACTAGTTCTTTGCAAACCCAATCGGTGAGCAGGACGAGCTGGATTAGAGAAAGTAATCAAGGAAGGGATACAGATCCAGTTAAACCGCTGAGCCAATTACAATCCGGACTCTATGGCCGTAACCACACTTCCCACCTGCCTCCGCTCGAACCGGCCTCGGCCTTTGCTGGCGAGCTGCCGCTTCAAACCGGCTTCTGCGGCACTGGCTTCTGCTAAAGTACCTCGACGTTCTCCGCCGTCAAATCGCCGCTCCAGCCGCGCCCATCTCAAGTTGCCGGCCGCCTCAGTCCCCGACCGGGTTCAGTAGCCGGCCGCCTTCGATTCACCATAGGCCGAGTGGCCTCGACAGAGTGGTCAGCCTTCAGCGGTTGAAAGAGGCCGTTGACCCGCCCGCCTCCGCCTCTGTGCTGCACCTCTCGTCGCTTGGCCACGACCTGCCGGTTCAGCCGTGCCGCGCCACTAAACCGCCTGGTGCAGCCCTTGCCTATAAGCCGCCCCGCTGAGCCGCCTTGGCTGCTCCAACCCGCCAGCTTCAGCCGCGCCTCCGACCTGCCGGTCTGCGGTCCTCCGAGTCGCTACGTCCGCGGTCCCATTAAGCCGCCGAGATGGTTCGCCTCTGAATCGGCTGCCCGCTTCGCCACCTCTGCAAGCGGCGCGACGAGTCGCCGGTCTGCACCCCCGCTGCCTCGACCCGCCAGTCAACACCGTTCGAAAGCTGCCGCTGGCTTGCTCCCCTGATTCGAACCGCCGCCGGCTCGTCCCTCCACCATGCCGTGGGCTACCGCCGCACGTCGACCCGCCAAGGCCCTGCCCGTGAGTCGCCGTCCGCCTCTGATTCTGTGGTCTGCCGCGGTCGCCCGTTGTCTGAGCCTCGGTCGCCTCCACCTCTGGACCCGCTGTCACAGGTACCACGACTGAGGATATGGATTCCGGGTTGCCTTTGTTCGACTCTGCAAACAGCGCATAAGGATATATGTTAACCAGGAGTTTATCAGTGGGCTTGGAAAAAAGTTTCAGCATCAATGTAAATCAGATTATAATCAATATGGACAGGCAGCAGCCTGTGCATCGTAAATTAGATCGGATCCATATTCTGCAGATTGATCTGGTGAGAACAGCCGCCAGAAGAGAGACCAAGTCCCGTTTGGACGCAAGTTTCCAAACTACTTAAAGCAATCATGAGTGTACTCCAATTGTGTGCTCAAGTGTCCCATGGAGATTCCCTTCAATCCAAATCAAATTACGGGAGTGCTAAAGAGCTCTTGCCTGTGCAAGCTACCAGGTTTAGTTAGGATGGATTAATCTGCTACCATTACATGTGAGATCGGCGAAGTCCTTTGGTAATTTGAATATTTAGTCTGCCAGATAGCAAGAGATTGCCGAAGGTGAAAACTACCAGCGCTACACTCCATGGTACTAAAGGATCAGTATAGATGCTTCCTCTCCGGTCTGCACTTTTGACCTGGAGAACAACTCAGGCCCTGCCTGACCGAGTCACCATCGCAACTGCCCTTAACCCGTCGTCTGGGAGTCGACCTACCTGTTTGCCTCGCTGCTGCAGTACACCTCTGGCCGGGTCGTAATCTCTGGCATCCGCCGGGTCACCGTCGTTGCTACCAGACTGTCATGGAGCCAGAGCTAACACTGGCCACTGCGGCATCACGTTCCGAGCCAGGCCTGCCTTGTCTCGGGGCCGGTCTCTTCTTCTGCCAAGGATCGCCGCGACCTACCTCCGCCGGTGCGCCGCCGCGGCCGCCGCGGCCACGGCAACGGTCTCACACCCAGCTACCCGTCTCCGACGCCTCGTCGGTCCACCTCCACAATCGCGGCCACCTCATCTGCCGCGGCCGAGTCGCCGCTGCGGTCTCCGTCTGCGCGTCACAGCCGCCCAACAAACCGGCCGCAGACCCGCTTCGCTCTCAAGCCCGCTCGGTCCTGACCCGCCGTTGTTGATCCGCCGCGGTGGATGCACCATGATCCGCCAGCCGCTTTAGCAGGCTTCCACCTCTGCCTTCAGGTCACCGTTGTCGTGCCAAATCGCTGGCTCATCTCCGCCACCGGCTCGTCTTCATTGACCCGTTGGCTACCTCCGCTGTGGCCCCGATCTAAGCCGCCCCGCCGGTTTACCTCATTGTAAGCTGCCGCGGGTCCCATTCTATGATGACGGCGGCCGTTTTAACCTGGCCGGCAGCAACTCCGTCACTGTAGTCGCGTGCGCGGCCTCAGTCCGCCGGCTGCCCTCACATCGCTGCGCTCGCCTTTCACCGTGAGCGGCCGAGGCCTTAACCCGCCAGTTCTCCCGTTGAGTCGTCGCCGCCGCCTCATCGTGGTCTCGCTACCCCCGCCGCTGTGGCCTAGGACCACCCCGCGCCCGCGCCAGTTCTGCCCCGGGCCGCCTCTGCCGCGACCAGCTCCGGCCCCGCGGGCTCTCGCCGCTCGCTCTACCAGAGAAGGAGCCCTGTTTCCTCTGCGCTCGCTCTGGATGGAAAGAAGGAAACGAAGGAAAATTCAAAAAAAAAGAAGAAGAAGAAGAGGGAAACAACCCACAACCCGGAAAGCGCTGCGGGCGGTTTACTACAGGAAGCTCATACTAAAAATACGAAGGAGGGTCACCTGGATATTATACTACGTTACATCAGCGGAGCTCAATATGCATATACTAAGAAGACTAGGGTAAGGGTTCGATTTTTCTGATTTTTTTAGAATTTTTTTTACCCCCACCGATTGAGTGACACATGTGCATGGTGGCTTCCGTGAAATGGTTGATCGCTCTCCTGGTTGCTCTCTTGGACTGTGCATGTTTCTTCTAGAGGTGCATGAAAGATGGTTTGACTGCATGGGATGATTTTGTCTCATGTGAGAAAAATATATTAGTTGCATGGGCTGGTATACGTGTGCTGCTGCATGGCTCATGCATGCATGCATGTGTCCCACGTTTGCATGTTTGGTGTCCCACGTTTGCACACGTTTATGTTCTGGGTCCTTCTTTGCTTGCCTATAAGTAGCTCCTTCCTGTGTTCTTCTCTCATGTGTTAAACCACTCCTTGCCTATAGGCCCATCTCTCCTCTCGATGCTGCCCTTCAGCCTCCACCCAAGATCCCATGGTGCGTCTGGTCGCCGCTCCGTCTTGCCGGCCGGGAGGTGCGTGCAGGCTACACCATGAATCAGGAGAGCCACGTGCCATCGTCTTCTCATGGATCTTCCTCGGCTCCGGCTCTGTCCCTGGCCTCCAAGGCGGATACATGGTGGTGGCCTTCCCGTGGTCCAAGGTGGCATGCCTGCAGTTGGCGCTGGATAGCTCGCTGCCCTGCTGCTCTCCATCCTAATCGACTCCTCTTGGTCTTCCCCAACTTCGGCCCCGGCAACAGGTTCCCTTCATCTGCCTTTCCTCTCCTCTGGTGTGAGTGGTTTCCTTGTACAAGTAGATGAGTTATTAGTACTAGAATTTCATCAAATCTAAAGTTGGGTGCATATGCTACAAATTCTTAATCTAAGAAGAATGTTCAGCCATTGCGTACATGTCTGTGCTGATGACACAAATTTGGGGGTCTAGCTCCTTGCGTGAATGTGCAAGGAATTCAGAACCTGCATCTTTAATATGACATGGTATATTTATTCTTAATCTCTCCATTACGTTGTGTTCCATTTTTCTCGATGGAAGTAATTGTGGTTTAATTTCACATGACTTTTAAACAAATAAACGCATAATGTGCTGAATAGCTGACATACAGAGGAAATGGTACAGCTTGATGACTATTTGATGAGGACATGACTACCTTGGATACGACCAAAAATATTGCATACATGCATATTTGTTAGGTGATTTCTAGTGTCAACTATTCAATAATCTATTTATATTATCCAGAACAAAAATACTTCACACACTTTTGTGTTTTGTCTAATTGCAGGTGTATGGGACATTTGTACAATCCACATATGAAGATAGGGGAAAAGGAGAAGTTTAAGTTCTGTTCAAAAAGTCCTCTCACGTCACTTTTGGGCCAAGAGAAGATAGAGTCCAAGTCTCTCACGTTCTGGATTCAGATTCGGACTGCACAGACATACCTGACTCAAAACGCCAAGAATTTTTTCATACGGACTCCGAATTGGGTGATTCTTTTTTTGTTGGAAAGTAGATTTCACCCTCTTTCGAAACCAATTGGAATCACCTTTAAATTCATCCGGAGCGTTGAGATATGGACGAAACAATCTGACGCTGCAGCAGAATCCGAGTCAAACAACAAGTCCAAAGGTGTTGCATCACCTCCACTTGGGCCCATGAGCCTTGTACGACTTAGGGTTGGTTTTAGGCTGCCTTGGGACGTCCTCCCACCTCCTTGGCCGCCACCCCTTGCTCCTATATAAGTAGATCCATCTAGTAGCTTTTTCCTTGGGATTTGTTTAGTTAAAAGTTAGCCATTGCAACTTCGTGTACTTTGTTTGTGTCCAACGACCAGACCAAGACCGCTTACGGATCCCCATCTTTATCAATACTTCATATATACTCGCAATATTCAGATTGCTTTTATCATATTCTTGCTTGTTGATTGTGCTCCGGCGTGGTCAATAACCTCTCGGAGTTGGTTTACCGATTGCTAAGGCGCAACGTCGTGCACGTTTGTAGTCAGATCGTCAAAGTCGTCTCACCAAATCAATAGTTATCATCTCATCGAAAGATTGGGACACCCTCGCCTCTATCAAGTGGTATCAGAGCTCAGATTGCTTGGTGAGAATTTCCAGTTTCACCTAGATTAGATTTATTTTCTTACCTATTGTCCAAGAAAAAGCCCCAAAAAAGTTAGATCTATTCATCCTTTTTGTCCAAGCAAGTCTGAGCCTTTGCAATTTTCTTTTCATTGTTTGCATTATTGAATTATCGGGTGCATCGCCGTGTCGAGTTGCTGGTCTTAGTGTCTAGTTCGTTTAGAGTTTCGAGTTCTGTTCACATTAGTCACGTCGTCGCTGCATCGTTATCTCTTCCGCTATCCACCACATCATCCATCAATTTCCACCACATGTTACCCATAGTTCATTGTCACAATCATAGTTGAGGTCGTTCACTTCTTCGCTTGATCCAATCTGCATCTTATCTAGTTTGTCTTGAAAAGAGGGAGAGAAAAAAAAGACAGAGAAAAAAAAAGAGAGAAAAAAAATAAAAAAGTCAGAGAAAAAAAAGAAAGAAAAAGAAAAAAAAGTGTGAGAAGAAAAAAAGAGAGAAGAAAAAAAAACAAAATTCGGATCTATCTAGACTCAATCTCGTAGTTGAATTCGGATTGGAATCTGTTTTGCGCACTGTTCAGTAAAACAGACATAACTTCCTCATACGAAGTCCGTTTTGGCTCCACGAGTACTCAAATGAAAGCTAGCGACGAGCCGCATCTAAATAGTTGCACAAGCTTGTTCAGTATTTGACACCTCAAAATCGGCTTCTAAATAGGTCTTTTTGCCCTCTGAAGTTCGCGCATACAGTTTGTTCCAGTTTTTTAGACCAGTTTTAGAATTCTTTGACTCATCATATCAATTCTGGATTGAGTTATTCTTTTTGTATTGGGAAGCTTGAGTTAGTAGCATTCTTTGAAAAAATTGATCAAAAAATTGGCTCAATCTTTTTAAGAGGAAAGTTGGAGAGAGAGTTGTTGTATATCCTGCTTGGCAGTTGTTTTTCATCTTTATCTTTATTGCCGTTGTGATCTTCACTTATATCTTGCTGTCCAGAGCTACTTAGTATTCTTCATTGATGCTAGTTGTGCTACGCCGTGACCTCATTAGTGTTCTAGGCTCGCGTCTCTAGTCCGGTCTAGCCTAGGACCAGCACAGTACCGTCGTTGAGCGTTTATTCAACATTGCATCTTTGAATTAATTATTGCTAATATTTTGCTACCATATATAGCCAACCCAGCTCCACATATTTCTACACCGTGTATATGTACGTTCCCCTGGCAATCGCTTTACACAATCTTCGGAGTTATTTGACACCGCTGGTTGCCTGTCACCACCTACCGCATGGTAAGAACTTGTAAGATATTGATATTTGCTTTACTGTGAGCACTTTACAACCATATCCTAGTAGTTCATCGGAACATTATTCTGGAATTTTGTTTCTTGTTTCTACTAATCATGACAGGTTCCGGAGATAGAAGTTCTTGGATGATGGACACATCTTCACCATCACGAGAGTTGGGACAACACACACAAGCACATGGTCAGGTTATCTCTTTACCGTCATTTGAGGGCAGATTTAATCCTGCTATTTATCTAGCTTGGGAGCTTGTAGTAGAACAAGTTTTTAGTCACCATGACTTTTCTGAACTTGAGCGAGTACGAGTTACCACTAGAGCATTTACTGGTTTTGCTTCTGTTTGGTGGAGTGTGCATTGTAAGAAAAACATTGATAACCAACCCACAACTTGGAAAGATTTGAAAAGTGTAATGAGACAACAATTTTTCCCTCCTTACTATCGTCGTGAATTGCTTCACAAATTTGAACAATTTAAACAAGGCAACAACACTGTTCAAGCTTACTACCAAGAGTTCAAATCTTATATGCATCATTGTGACATAGAAGAATCTGAGGATGATACAATGAATAGATTTTCTGGTGGTTTGAACCATGATATTCAGGCACGATTTCAGTATATTCCTCATTGCATTACTGGTATGTATGTTCGTGCTTGTACCTTTGAGAGACAGTTACAGGAGGATGCATTGGATGACTACAACAACTACTATTCTAGTTCATGCTCACCACCACCGCTTGGTTCCTCCACCGTTGCACCTACTAGAGCAGCCACACCTCAGATTGTGAGCGCAACATCATCTCAAGAGTATGGTGTATTGCCATCATCCGTACCTACATCAGCTACATCTTTGCGACAAGGTAACTGTAAAGGTATTGATGATATAACTTCACATGAGAATGATGCATGCCTAGTTAACTTGAATACATCATGTGTTGAGTTACCTGTTGATTTGAGTGCATCACCTATTTTAGAGAATCATGTTACTGTCATGAATGCGTCATGTGATCAAACAACTGAAATACCAACAATTTTGAGTGCACCCAATGAATTAATTATTGATGCAAAAGAACCAATATTTACTCATTTTGATATGACCTCTAATCTTGGTGATGATTCTGTGTCAAATGACTCATTGCGTGTTTGCTTATTTAAGCATGTTGTAGCATGTAAATTTGATGCAATTAAGGTTTATTCACCAATTTCGGGATGGTTTAATGATGAATATTGTCAATCTTTTCATATGAATAAGAGCTTCACTTATATGTGCAAACTGAGTTGCAATACTTTCATGCCTTCTACTTCTTGTGATAATATTTTGGCTTTATATTTTATTCACTATGAAAGTTACTCATGTATACATGTGTCATATGTGCAAAATCCACGGGAAGTAAAAATTGATGACATATACATATACAACATGTACACCTTGTCTCTTTTGTTAGCCACATTTCAGATAAAGCAACGCCGATGACGGCTTTATTTTCAAGAAGGGGAGGATGATGAGGACATGACTACCTTGGATACGACCAAAAATATTGCATACATGCATATTTGTCAGGTGATTTCTAGTGTCAACTATTCAATAATCTATTTATATTATCCAGAACAAAAACACTTCACACACTTTTGTGTTTTGTCTAACTGCAGGTGTATGGGACATTTGTACAATCCACATATGAAGATAGGGGAAAAGGAGAAGTTTAAGTTCTGTTCACAAAGTCCTCTCACGTCACTTTTGGGCCAAGAGAAGATAGAGTCCAAGTCTCTCACGTTCTGGATTCAGATTCAGACTGCACAGACATACCTGACTCAAAACGCCAAGAACTTTTTCATACGGACTCTGAATTGGGTGATTCTTTTTTTGTTGGAAAGTAGATTTCACCCTCTTTCGAAACCAATTGGAATCACCTTTAAATTCATCCAGAGCGTTGAGATATGGACGAAACAATCTGACGCTGCAGCAGAATCCGAGTCAAACAACAAGTCCAAAGGTGTTGCATCACCTCCACTTGGGCCCATGAGCCTTGTACGACCTAGGGTTGGTTTTAGGCTGCCTTGAGACGTCCTCCCACCTCCTTGGCCGCCACCCCTTGCTCCTATATAAGTAGATCCATCTAGTAGCTTTTTCCTTGGGATTTGTTTAGTTAAAAGTTAGCCATTGCAACTTCGTGTACTTCGTTTGTGTCCAATGACCAGACCAAGACCGCTTACGGATCCCCATCTTTATCAATACTTCATATATACTCGCAATATTCAGATTGCTTTTATCATATTCTTGCTTGTTCTTCGATTGCTTGCAGGAATAGACCTTCATGGTCAGGTTGATTGTGCTCCGGCGTGGTCAATAACCTCTCGGAGTTGGTTTAGCGATTTCTAAGGCGCAATGTCGTGCACGTTTGTAGTCGGATCGTCAAAGTCGTCTCCACCAAATTGATAGTTATCATCTCATCGAAAGATTGGGACACCCTCGCCTCTATCACTATTGTAGTACTAAATTATTCTCAGGTACTTATTGTTCCTTTTGTGATAGTTTTCTCTCTCCTTAAAGTAAAATGAATCATTTTTAATTCTTTGAACAAGTTTGCCTAAAGTAGGGCGCTCAGCCATTGAGGCATTATCAATTTCTTTTAGAAGCTTCCAAAATCTGCTCTTGTACTAAAGAAATCTAATGTAGATTTGTTAGCCTTATAGCTAGGGTACTATATGCTGAACACATGATATTAAATATACAGTAAATTGCACTGTGAAGTGAATATGTATATACTATCCACACAGGATTGCCATTTTTGGAGCTGTTGCTGGGATCATCATGGATTGGGATGCATTCTGATAATAAGATATTAGGTATTGATATGTGATATGTATGTCACACTTGACTTCATCATCCTTTGTTTTCAGAAGTATTCTTTAGGAATACATTGATGTGGTAGCTTGGTCATATTCTGTAGCTAATTTAGTCACCACAATACTCGGATTTTTTCCGGCTCTCACTATGAAGAACTTCCACTTCCATCTCTATATGCATTTTCTTTTTGTGTTGGCTAAAGGTTTTTCGGCTCTCATCTCTATATGGATATGCTTTTTTCAGGTTAGTAGTTTAGGAGTTCCTGCCAACACTAGTTTTTGGAAGTTACACTCGCTTCACCCGTTGGGCTTATCAAGCACATAATTAATTCTCTGCTGGTAATTAGAAGGAAAAAAATCTGGTTGGAGAAAACTTCTCTTTTGTTTAATTGTTTGCTTCATAATTTTAGTAATCTTCTTTTCATTTTTTTTCAGGTTAGTAGTATGGGAGTACCTGTCAAGACTGACTTTTGGAAGTTATGCTAGCCTCATCAGTTGGGCTTTCTATACAAAACTAGACTCAATATAATCTATTTTGGTGCTTGCGATGAGTATTAGACAGAGGGGTGATGACCACATAGTTCATCCAGTGTATTTGTTCATTTATGTCATTAATTATCTAATTAGACAAAAAAAATCTGTCTGTATGGTGTTTGTGATGATGCTATCAATTCACTAAACACACAAATACCAGGTTGTGATTTTCAAATCTAGCAAATTAATTTTCTCTATTGCTTCTTTTCCAGGAAGAAGTTTTAGTCTATTCTGTGCCATGAGTCTTACTGTCAAAAAAATATATGGTAGCATCAGAAGTTATCTCCATCAGATAGAACACTGCCTAATAGATTCATTTTATTACTGTATAGCCATGGTGGAAAAAAAATTCCGATAACAAGAAACAATTCTGTCAAATATTCTCAGTGGAGATAATGTTGCGTTCTATAAGAAAAAATGTTAATTATTTAATTAAACAGAAAGCTATGTTATTCATACCAACAGATGCTAAACAATCAGACTACGTGACAGAAAAGTATATATACATTAGTTAAATTTCATTCCAAAAATAGATGATGTAGCGGTAGATGTTAATCGTACAAGAACACGAGGATGACAAACATAAATTAATCACAGATATTATCATCACAGGTCGATCTAACTTGTGGTAGTTTTTCTTTGCAATGAAAACAAAGTGTAATCAAACGATTCAAACAACCAAAAAGAAGGAAACAAAGGATGCTTACGGATCTAAATGAGTTAGGGCGCTCCACTACTTGCAAGTAATAGGTAGATCCAGCGACTCAGTGGCAGAGCTACTCTCGACAACGCCAGGAAGCCACCCTGGCTCTACCCGGAAGTCATCACTGAAATTACAACAAGAAATATGAAGTAATTAGTATTTTTTTCCATGGGCATATGACCGTCGGCCAGTTGCCTTTGTGCTCATGACGGTGTTCTACCAGTGAATTGACTCCATCATTACAGCGACCTTGAAGAACATGAACTGTTTGTGGTGTTGGGAATTTCTTCTCCGAGGAGAGAAATGTTTAGTACGTCTCTAAATCACTCAACTGTCCTCCCGGACAAAGATGAGTCTAATATGCCCCGTCGACACAGAGAAGGCCTGCTATCACATACCGCTTATTGGGCTGTGTAACATTAGTCTCATTCCAACGCCACATATCCAACAAAGAAGCTTATGCCAAAGAGAAAGCTACAAATTGGATGATTGATCCCTATGAAATTGATGTTACACATATTTTATTTCAAGAAGGGGATTACCCGGCCTCTGCATCAAATGATGCACACATTCATATTACTAAACATAAATCAAGTTCCAATCACGAAGTTCGAGACTTATTTCATCAAGTAGTTTTCTTCTATTTGAACTCAATTTCTTCAATTTCTCTGAGCCGTGAGCTTATATCAACGGTGAACTCATATATATTCTGCGTTGTGAACTCATTTTAGTTTTATCTATGAACTCATTAGGTGAACTCATCACGGTTTTTGGCAGATGTGAACTTATTTCATATTCGTCTATGAATCATGGTTGAAGTGTCTGTATATCTCTCCCATGCCAATGTACAGAAATTTGAGGTCTACATACTTTGCCACTTCTACCTACAATTCCATTGCTGTCTTTGAATAAGCTACAACAAGTGCAACAAAACAGATTGCAACAAGTAGCTTATTGACTGAAATTTGCGGTATTATTCATTTGTTGTATTGTCGCTCAGTTCGTCCTGGCTGTGAAACTAAACGTCACATGCTATTCTTGATGTAATTTCCAAATTGCAATCCATAATCAAGCAAAAGTCTACAATAAATGTGACTTACATATGTTGCTTGCATTCAACACCTTCAGGACCTGCACACCCATCCCTCTCCTCCTCCGGCCGTTGCTGCCATTAAGCCACTTGCTCAGGACCTGCACAAGGCATCCACCTTCTCTTCAGCACCAGCCTCGCCACTAGAATGCTTCTCCAGCAGGGGAGGGCGATCTGCGCTGATGCGCGCAGGGGAGGGCAAGCACCCGCGGAGAGCTGCGCTGTCGCGCGCGGGCGTGGGGGAGAACCCGCGGCGAGCTGCAGTGGCTTGTGTAGGCATTCGCGAGGCGTGGACGAGCTGCGCCGACGCCTGCAGACATGGACGAGCACCAACGACGAGCCGCAGTGGCTCGCGCAGGCATCGGCAAGGCATGGGCCATCGGCGGGGGAGCTACGGTTGCTGGCATAGGCGTGGGCAAGCTATGGCGGAGAGATGCGGTGGCTTGAGCAAGCAGCAGTGAGATACGACGACGAGCTAGCCCGAGAGCAATCATATCTAACCAGTCCACACACATCAGATAAGGTCAGATAGCATCAGGGGCACTTTGGTCCTTTCAAGTGCTAGAAAATGGAAAAGAAAAAGAAGAGTAATGGAAAAAGGAGAAATAGCATGATAATGAAAGTGCACTGAACCGGGTGGCATTTTTGTGAAGTTAGTATTAAAAGCAGAAAATAACCTATTTTCCTCGAAAAAACAAGATAATTCTTACTTTTTTTGTTGGGTTGACTCACGCCCAAACTAGGCCACAAGGCAGTCAACTCCTCCAGACTGACTAATATCAATCCATTCACCGAGCACTCTTCATTCAGCCACAGAGGTAAGTCAACTCCTTGATTTCCTTGCAGATTGATTAGTTGATTTGGCATTTTTTTGCACTGCCTAGCCTCGATTTGTTTTTCATATGAAGTGACTCACATGCTAATTATTTCTTCCTCCCACCTCAACTTATGTCGATTATGATTAATTAAAACTTATTCTGCCAGTCAATTATGTATAGATCTATTGACTTTTGTCTTTCAGTACTATTTATCTTTCGCTCCTCTACTGCACCGAATCCATTATAGTGGCCAAGCAAAAAAAACCCTCAGTTTAAACACTTTGTTTGAAAACAAATAAAGATACATGCATCTAAGTTTACAACCTTATTAAACAAACAAAGTAGCTCTCATGTCCACTTTATATTCTATCAGATAAATCAAGGCAAACAAGGATTCTTAAAAAAAGGCTATCTCTGATTTCAAGATATTTTGCAATCCGTCGAGATCTAGGACATTCATCAATTCAAAACGGACTAAGTTAGAATGAAATGAAAGCAACTTCAACATTGTGTGCATAGGGAACAAACCACCAAGAACAAAAGCATAAGAACTAGCCTAATCTCTTTACCACTACATCACTGAGACAAACCCAGCTGGACGATCAATATCTTATCTAAAAAGAGAACAAGAGCTTCGCAATTCTGTTTCTAGTAGCCACTATTACTATCTACTGTAGATCACTTATGCATATACCAACTAGATGTATTCTTTTCTTGTATGAACTAATTTGCAATGAATCAAGTCTTGGGACGAGTTACCAAATATTATAAAAAACAAATAGTTTATAAATCCATGTGGCGCGGCGTGCCGCCGTGCACTACCTGCTAGTACTAGTTAGTATTACATGGCACCAGCATCTGCGTTCATACGAAGAATACATCAGGTGATACCCATCCTATTTATTTCATCCGTATGTAATAATCTTTCTGCGAACAATTACTCTGCTTTGCAATATTTTATGTAGGATAATTATTCATTATAAACATGGTTTATACCATGGGTATGGAGCACGCGCTGGCAACGTCCTGCCCGGTGATCGTCCGTGCCACATTACATGGTGAATGGATGCGTGCAAGACGCCGCCCTTACGGCCCGGTTTACATCAGCTTGCTGGGACCGCGCCTGTGTTTGACTCGCTCGTCCGAACCGGTTTACAACGCCGCGGCCGGCTCATCTGTCTGTGCCGCCTCTGATGCTGCAGTCGTATTCTCCGTCCGTCTCTTGCAGTCCGGTCTACATCAACACACCGGGCCGCACCTTTCTACATGAGCTATTTATTGAGTAGAGCAAGTCACTGCTTGGGTAGCCCGGTTTTTCTTCTAATAAATTGGAGGCAAATTATCATTCAACCGTAGTCTGCACTGGATGGATCAATGGACATGCGCACAAATCGCTGCCACTACAGTTTGGTCAACTTCAAACAGCCAGTTGGAAGGAACCATTGGCCGAGTTGCTGACACGGCTCATATGGGATCATTTATAACCCGCCGCAGTCACCTCAACTTTCTGTGGATTTGCATCGCGTTATCAACACCAATGATATATAGCTATGGTCAAAGTACGAAGAATCTCAAGACAACTCCTTGAGTCATCTTACGACTCGGGGGCTACGATGATATGATTCAGCAAGTCTTGCCAGTTTCAAAAAATTCAAGTGCCCCAGGATGTTGAAGGGAAAGATAACCCGATCCCGAAGGCTACTGTTATATTGATGAAAATTTAAAGGCCGTCAGAAATATTCCGGCTCACAATGATGCTTCTGGTTTACAGTCCGGTTCAAGGTAAAGATGTCTCCCATAAAGCTTTGAAGCTCTCAAATCCGGTTCAAAATCCCGGTTCAAGAAGAATTTATCTCTTGCAAAAAGTTAAAGGTTGCCGAAGAGGATCTGCTGCCATGATGCGCGGTTCAAACATGGGTATCCTGCCTTATTGTCTTATCATATTATTGATCACTTGGGGGCTTGGTCGTATCCGAACCATAGTCACACCTCTTGGTCGGCGTAATGCCACAGCATCACTTGGGGGCTTGGTCATATCCGAACCATAGCTACACCTCTTGATCAGCGCAATGCCACAACATCACTTGGGGGCTTAGTCGTATCCGAACCATAGCTACACCTCTTGACCGGCGCAATGCCACAACATCACTTGGGGGCTTGGTCGTATCTGAACCATAGTCACACCTCTTGATCGGCGCAATGCCACAGCATCACTTGGGGGCTTGGTCGTATCCGAACCATAGTCACACCTCTTGATTGGCGCAATGCCACAACATCATTTGGGGGCTTTGGTCGAACCCGAACCATCGCTACACCTCTTGATCGGCGTAATGCCAAAGCATCATTTGGGGACCTGGCTGACTCGAACCATAGCTACACCTTTTGGGGGCTTGGTCGTGTCCGACCGTGGTAATACCTCTTGATCGGCTCAAAGCCTCATTTACAATGCTTTTTTTCTGCCTTTGTTTGAATTCTGTTCTCTTTTTTGATAAAGATTTTTGGTTTGTTTTTAAACCGGCGTTAACAACCTGGTTCAACTGTCAATTACAAGTTGTCAGTACATGATCAAGTTATAATCCGGTGCTTATTAACCCGGTCTGGTTTCGACTATAAGTCACCAGTATATATTTGGATTGCGCCATTGGAATCATGCGCTCATAAATCATTGGATTATATTATTCAAATCTTCAAATAGCCTACATGGCTGGATTTTATTATGGTTATCAGTAACCAGTATTATGATTAAGGTTTTCAAAGTCGCTTTAGCGCAATGGCTATTATATTATCAATGGATATGATTTATTTTACAATTGAAGGAATAGTCCCAAGTCGTTGTAGGCTTACAACCCGACACTTGGGGGCTACATTATTCAACTTAAGATTATATCAAATATGCAAGTCTCATGTCGCTGCAAGCATGCACCATAACACTTGGGGGCTAATGCAAAATCATTTTTATTAGTCTTATTGAAGACCCGACTCATCACATCATAATGAGCCGGCCCTTGGGGGCAACCAATTGCTCCTGTCAACAATTCAAGGTACACAATTTTTCATATATTATTGAAGGATCCACTACTCAATTGGTAAAGCACAAAGCCCTTAACCTCATGGACGTGGGTTCAAGCCCCATGACGGGGGTTACATTATATGATGTTCTTTTCAAAGAAGTATATATAAAGTACCAGCTCAATATTATCTTACTGAGCCGGCCCTTGGGGGATACACGTTGCTGTTAAAGCTTACATGATCATATTTTCAAAGTCCTTGCTCTTTATTTGCATAACGACCCGGCCCTCGGGGGCTACACTGGTTGAAGTTTTGATGAGCATCAGGAAATTACAAGTCCCAGGTTGCTGCAAGCATGACAACCCGGCACTTGGGGGCTACATATGTGGAATACTCAGTTCTGACTAATGATTGAGATGAACAACCTGGATTTTTTCAAGCTTGTGATATTCATATTGAAGCAAATCTTAAGCTGTTACTACGTTACCTTCTTAAGATTTGAGGGCTACAGGTGATAGGCATATAAGAGGTATATTTTCAAAAGCTGATGTTAACAAACAGATATGATCCGGTGCCATCAATATTTGTAAACCGGCAAAGTTCTACATTCTTAAATCGGCTGAAGATCAGATGAGTATTTCAAAGACCAATATTTTTGTTAAGCATTGGGAGCTGAGTCAAAGAAGTTATTCTTCACAATAATTCTCTGTGACAAACCAATGTCAACAAATTGATTATGAAGCTGGCCTATTGACCCAGATTTTTTAGAAGGAAATGATAAGGACTTAAAGATGCTCAGGATCAGTTTAACATGGATAAATCCAAATTAAACTGGGGGCTAATGTCGGGGATATACCCCGCGGTATGACCCCGCCGGAGTTCTAAACCGGCTGGGACTTGGTATACCGGCGGACAGTTAAGACAGGCAGTTAAGACAGATGGCTATGACGGACGGTAAACCGGCAGGTGGTAAACCGGCAAGTGTTAAGGCAGGTGGTAAACCGACATAAGTTAAGTCAGATCTTAAACCGGCATACCATCTTAAACCGGCAGACCATCTTAAACCGGCGGACCATCTTAAACCGGCAGACCATCTTAAACCGGCAAACAGTGATAACTGGGTTGCCAGGGGTTATGAAGCCCGAGATGTGATGAAGCTCAAGATGTTAAGAAGCCCATGAAGATAAGTTAGAATATTTAAGTCTTAAGTTCAAGTTGGACTCTACATGTAACCCGCCTCTTCAACATATATAAGGAGAGGTAGGGCTCCCCAAAGAGGGACAAGCTACAAGCAAGAAGAAACAATCTTAGGGCTAGACACAAAGAGGAGAGCCGGTTTACGGCGACTCCCTCGTGATGATAATGAGACCTAGCCTCAAACAGCATGTAGGGTTGTTATCGGATGATGTTTCCCGGGGCCCGAAGCTGTCTAAATCCCTGTCTTGTGTTGCGTCTCTCGATTCCGCTCAACCCCTCTCAAGCTACCACATAGATGCGTTGGCCTCACGACTAAGTCCTCACCCTAGGACATCTGCCGTGACAAAACCACGGTAGGAGTACTACTCATGTTCCTACTACTCCTTCTACTACTACTAGTAGTAGTACAACTGTGGTACACTTGATGGTCAAAATACTATTATTCATCCATTCCTCACTGTGAAGTGACAAAACCCTGCGCCCGAGGTGACACCAGTCCAGGCGGCGTGTCCGGGATACCAAAGTCAGCCTCACCTTGTGCATTGTGTAGTCATTGTCACAACCACTGTATTGCATGCCTCGCCTCGTCTCCCTCTCCCTAGCACCACTTCATCTCCATCTCCATCTCCGTCTCGCCGGAGATCCTGAAGTCACTCTTCATCATCTCACTGTTCCCCCGCGTACCCTCGCTTCGCTCGCCTCCCGCAGTACCACTATTCCCTCGTTAGCCGCTCCAGCACTGAGAGCCTTCTCCCCCGTAAATCAAGCCCCCCAAAACCCCACCTTCCAAACTCCACCATGGCCGAACACGAACCACACAACATCCATATGAGTCGCGATTGGAGAAATCTCCCCAATGACGTCCTCGACCTCTGTTGTTCGTGTATGGATATGTTGAGCGCCCTGCGGCTGGCTGCATGCTCGAGGGGCATGCACACGACCATCATTGAAGCGAGGCCTAAGATTTTGAAGACACCCTGCTTGCTGCTATCTGGTCTTGCGAGATTTGCTCACCATGATACGTAGGCGTACATGATGCCCCTCGACTTCAATCCGACCTCCATTAGCCGAAACTTCTTTGCAGGTATGTATTGGGTCGCCGTACATCCTTCCCCTCGACTTCGATTCGATCACCATCGCCCGAAACTTCTTGCAGGTATGTACTGGGTCGGCATGAACTTCCACTAGATGGCTACCGTCAGAGAAGACGGGAAAGTTTGGTGCTCGTGAACTTACAGACCTCCCATGAGATTATCCTTCCTCCGTTGCATGATATAGAGTTTTACTGTCGCGGTCCAAGTCATCTAGATTACGTCGTCAATTGGACGTATCTTGTTTTGTAGAAGATTGTAATCTGCCAAGTGCCCACACGACATACGGATTACGCAGACTTCAAGCTAATTGCCTTGTTCAACAAGGGACTCACCTTCTTTAGTTGGAGACAACTCAGCTTGCAGTGGATCATCGTCAAAGCTGATACACACTTCTGTGATGCTATTGAACACAATGGCATCATCTACGTGATCGACAAAACAGATGGCACCACGTATTGCTGGGATGGCGCGTGCAAGTTGTTTCCATCTGATGTTAATGATGACGCCATGACACTGTTTGAACTTTTTGTGATGATTAACATATCCCCGTTTTAGCAGAATTTGAGTAGAACTATGGCAATGTATTAGAGACGTCTTAAACCAGCTCTATTTGGAATGAGTTAATCATGCGATTGTGACCATGTCATTACAACCAATTTGTACCCCTGAATAATCAAACGGTTAGTAAGATATTAATATTCTCCTTATTTTATAGTAATCTATATACTACTAAATATGAGTGTGTATCAATGGCCATGTTAGTTTCCTCATTTTCATGATGTAGAAACATGCATCTAACCATACATTAGGGAAGTAAATGTGCATATGGAGAACTCTATAATCGGAAGTAGTGAAATCCTGTAATGCTTACCATGTGTACATACCTATGTTCGCCCTTCAGCAATCAATGGCTAGAATAATATGCTCACAAAAATTTTGCCCACAGAACATGAGTATATAACAATGCATGGTCTGTTAGTTTCCTTGAAGAATTTGTTTGTGAGAACAGAACATGATTACATAACATGCATGACATGGTAGTTTCCTATGAAGAATTGATTGTGAGATAACATGAGTATAACCAAGCAAGGCACTTCTATATTTTCGAACCGAGTATACATTTGCCTATATTTTCCTCCCAGTTCCAACATGGACATATCAATGCTGTTTCTTGCAATATCGTACTCATACTCTGAACAATGCTGATCTTACATTAACAATGCCTGTCCTTTTTGATATGATGCAGTGTCCCTACAGTTACTGCCCTTTGTAATCACACCACCTTTGCCAAAAACAGGTAAACACAACTAGTTGCTCGCTCGATCAGATGACGACAAAAGACTGATAATCATCCCGACAAATGAGCCGAAAAAGTTATATTGAAAAACCCCACTGTATGCAAGCACCGTGAAATACGTGAGCTTCCGGACAGTGGTTGTTACGTCTATGAGTAGGATACCAGCTTGTTGGGGCCTTCAGGATTTTTGAGTTGGAGGCGGGTAAACAGCCTTGGTTCACACTCTTTGTTTCTCGGACTCAATTATTCGATTAACCAGGAGATCACCGTTGGCAAGGACCTTGATGGCAAAGAGGCTTTGTTTGCTATGGAAAACTATGTCTACACAACGAGCCCTAGGACTTCAGGAGCAAACTCCCCTCATTGTCAACGATACAACCTGCAGCCAAAAGAAGGTGGGAATGACAAAGGCATCTGGATTAACTTTGATCCTTGGATGTGTCGAGTCCGACAGGCAGTGATGTGGTTCAAGCCTTCAGGTTGATAGGTAATTGGGTTGTTGCGTCGAAAGGGTGGAGAACTGGTGTCTCCGGATCACTGATGGCTAAACCGGGGCTGCAAATTATGATGGTGTTGGATCATCCCTCTTCGAATGACTCGTTGTCTTTGCTGCTTGTTCTGGATGGGTAGTTCTCTCTTTTGTTATGCATATTCCTTGTCATTTGGTCATCCTCGTCTTTTTCACTCTTACTATGTAATAGTTGCCTGTATTTACAATGTCATTCTCGTCTATATCACGAGAGTCTGAGCGCTGCAGATGGGTGCGTTTTGGTGGTGTAGCAAGACTTCTTATGAACTATCATGTCTTGCTGTTTATGTCAGTAGTATTCACTAGTCAATGTTTGAATGATGTATATATCGTTGTTTCAAACTGTTTATTGCCTCGAACTGCTGGTGGGCTAAATGAGGGCATCACCATTCTCCAGTGTTCAGAGTATATCTCCTTTTTACAAGTTATAATTTGAGCTCAGTGTCTTTTCGATGATGTGCACTTGTCTGGGCCAGTGAGGTGTCGTTGAATATGGGCTGAGTAGTAACGCAATGCCAAACAGGTCAATTATGACTCTTAGGCCGCGCTCTCAAAAGATCCTAAAAAAAGGCCGAGCTCTCAAAAAAGAAAGAATAGGGACTCTTAGGCCGACATTTGGGCGCCACCGGTGTTTTCATGCGCTTGTGCGCCGAGAGCATATTGGCGCATGTTCGAAATTCATGCTACCTTTTCATCCCCAATCTCCCGCCCCTCCCCCACCTCTGGAATCTCGATTCCTACTCCAGTTCCCCCAAATCCCCCTCCTGTACTCCCTGTACTCAAGTGCACTATTGTGACACCCGGATAATCTTGCTACAGTAATCCTGCGCTAATCATGCCACGTCATCCCGATTACTGTTACTAACCTCGCCATAATCCGAAACCGTTCAAGTTCAAATTCAAATTGCAATTAACAATAAAAGTTTTCAAAAATTAAAACAAAATTGTTCGGTGGTTGCTAAATATTACAAAGGTAATTGTGGTGAAGTAACCACATTTTTAGAAAAGGCCTAAGCAATTTTAAATGATTAAAACAGAAAAGAAATTATAAAAGAAAATACAAACAAAAAAAAAGAAAGAAAGGGAACCCCCCCCCCCCCCCGCTGGGCCACCCGGCCCAGCCAACGCCACCTCGCCGCCAGGCCGGCCCACCCCGCGCCCATATCCCCCCCCACTCCCTGGAAACCCTAATCCCCTCCCTCACAATCCCCCCCGATCCAGTCCCCTCCCCCTCTCCCCGATTTGGGCGCCGCCCCGACGCCGCGCCCCGACGCCCTGGACCTCGCCGGCCGGCCTCCTCCCGCTCCGCCGCTCGTCCCCGTCAACCTCGACCTTCCCCGAGCACATGCCCTAGACCCCACGGCCCGTGGTGAGGCCCTCCTCCTCCCCTTCC
The DNA here is from genome assembly GCA_032464435.1 of Aegilops umbellulata. NCBI lineage: Eukaryota > Viridiplantae > Streptophyta > Magnoliopsida > Poales > Poaceae > Aegilops > Aegilops umbellulata. Next base: position 246,730,702 of record CP136057.1, read on the forward strand.
CTCGTCGCCGTTCGCTCGCGGCCGCCATGCCCGGGGCACGCCCGAACCCGCGGTCGCCGCGCCCCCCCGTCTGTCCAGGCCGCGTCCCGCGCCCTCGTGCGCGCGCTCGCACTGGCCGCGCTCCCGCCCGCGCGGGGACACCCCTCGTGCCCCTCTGCTGCCCGCGCCTGGCCGCACCCTGCGCCGCCTGCACGCGCGCTCGCGCGCCCACCCGCGCTGCTCCACCGTCGCCCCGCGACTCGCTCGCCATCCGCCTCGGCGCCGCTCGCAGCCGAGCCCGCAGCTCCTCCCCATGCCGCCCGCCTCTCCTCTGGTCGCCCTTCGCCGGCGCCGCCCGGCGGTGTTGCCGGCCCCGCGCCGTCCCATCCCCTCCTCCCGGTCATGGCCCCCTGGCCGCGCCGCGTCGGCGCCCCGCTGGCCTCGCCCCGCGCCCGGGCGTAGCGCCCCTCGGGCTCGGGCGCCCGCACCCGCTCGCCCGCGCCCTCTAGGCCCCCTCTGGGCCACTGCCAAACGGGGCCCACGCCCCACAAAACGTTAAAAAAAAGGAATTAAAATTAATAAAAAAAATTAAATAAAAATAAATAAATAAATAAATAAATAAGTAATTAATTGATTAATTAATGAATTAATTAATTAAGGAATTAATTAATCTAATTAATCATAATTAGATTAACCTAATTATCTAATTAGTCTAATTAAACAATGATTAGTTAGTTAATCTCTGATTAGCTTAATCACAGAATGACAGGTGGGACCCACACGTCAGATTTGACCAGTCAACGCCCCTGTTGACTGCTGACGTCATGCTGACGTCAGCGTGCACTGTTTTGGATAATGTTATATTTAAATAATTAATTAAATTCCAGAAATTAATAAAATCTTTAGAAAATCATATCTTTTAATCCGTAACTCGGATTAAAATATTTTCAACATGAAAGTTGCTCAGAACGACGAGACGAACCCGGATACGCAGCCCGTTCATCCGCCACACACCCCTAACATATCAAACTCGCAACTTTCCCCCTCCGGCTCCTCTGCCCGAAAACGCGGAACCCCGGGGAAACTTTCCCGGATGGTTCCCCCCCTTCACCGGTATCATCCCATACCGCGTTAGGGCACCTCTAACGCCGTTACTTGTCATGTCATGCATCATTATGCATCTGCTTGCTTAAGTATTTATTGTTTCTTCCCCCTCTTCTCTCGCTAGACACCGAGACCGACGCTGCTGCTACCCAGTTCGACTACGGAGTTGACGATCCCTCTCTCTTGTCAGAGCAACCAGGCAAGCCCCTCCCTTGATCACCAGATATCGCCTACTCTCCTCTATACTGCTTGCATTAGAGTAGTGTAGCATGTTACTGCTTTCAGTTAATCCTATACTGCTGCATAGCCTGACCTTGCTACTACTGTTGTTACCTTTACCTGTTATCCTACTGCTTAGTATAGGATGCTAGTGTTCCATCAGTGGCCCTACACTCTTGTCCGTCTGCCATGCTATACTACTGGGCCGTGATCACTTTGGGAAGTGACCGCGGGCATATACTATATACTATACACTGTTACATTACATGTGATACTGTTCGGAGATGGGGGCTGAAGGGGCAGGTGGCTCCATCCCGGTAGAGGTGGGCCTGGGTTCCCGACGGCCCCCGACTGTTACTTTGTGGCGGAGCGACAGGGCAGGTTCAGACCACCTAGGAGAGAGGTGGGCCTGGCCCTAGTCGGCGTTCGCGATACTTAACACGCTTAACGAGATCTGGGTATTTGATCTGAGTCTGGCCATTTGGTCTATACGCACTAACCACCTACGCGGGAGTAGTTATGGGTATCCCGACGTCGTGGTATCAGCCGAAGCACTTCTTGACGTCAGCGACTGAGTGGCGCGCGCCGGGTTGGACCGCGTAACGTGACTTCCGTTGTACTGGAGGTTACTAGGTCTGCTCACCGGCCGCGTTCGCAACGTGCAGGTGTGCTCAGGGCGATGGGCCCAGACCCCTGCGCGCATAGGTTTAGACCGGTGTGCTGACCGCTCTGTTGTGCCTAGGTGGGGCTGCGACGTGTTGATCTTCCGAGGCCGGGCATGACCCAGGAAAGTGTGTCCGGCCAAATGGGATCAAGCGTGTTGGGCTATGTGGTGCACCCCTGCAGGGAAGTTTATCTATTCGAATAGCCGTGTCCCTCGGTAAAAGGACGACCCGGAGTTGTACCTTGACCTTATGACAACTAGAACCGGATACTTAATAAAACACACCCTTCCAAGTGCCAGATACAACCCGGTGATCGCTCTCTAACAGGGCATCGAGGAGGGGATCGCCGGGTAGGATTATGCTATACGATGCTACTTGGAGGACTTCAGTCTACTCTCTCCTATATGCTGCAAGATGGAGGCGACCAGAAGCGTAGTCTTCGATAAGATTAGCTATCCCCCTCTTATTCTGGCATTCTGCAGTTCAGTACACTGATATGGCCCTTTACACATATATCCATGCATATGTAGTGTAGCTCCTTGCTTGCGAGTACTTTGGATGAGTACTCACGGTTGCTTTTCTCCCCCTTTTCCCCCTTTCCCTTCTACCCGGTTGCCGCAACCAGATGCCGGAGCCCAGGATCCAGACGCCACCGTCGACGACGACTCCTACTACTCTGGAGGTGCCTACTACTACGTGCAGCCCGCTGACGACGACCAGGAGTAGTTAGGAGGATCCCAGGCAGGAGGCCTGCGCCTCGTTCGATCTGTATCCCAGTTTGTGCTAGCCTTCTTAAGGCAAAACTTGTTTAACTTAAGTCTGTACTCAGATTTTGTTGCTTCCGCTGACTCGTCTATGATCGAGCACTTGTATTCGAGCCCTCGAGGCCCCTGGCTTGTATTATGATGCTTGTATGACTTATTTTATTTGTAGAGTTGTGTTGTGATATCTTCCCGTGAGTCCCTGATCTTGATCGTACACATTTGCGTGCATGATTAGTATACGATTGAATCGGGGGCGTCACAAGTTGGTATCAGAGCCGACTGCCTGTAGGAATCCCCCTTCCACACTCTTTGGCCGAAGTCGAGTCTAGACTTTACAAAAACTTTTACTAACTTGGCTGTGTGCCTTACGGGCCCACGTCGCCATCGGGTGGTACTAGGATCTTTTACTCCTCGACCTTTACTCTGGGACTCTAAACTCTCCTCTACTCGGGTTAAACGAATTTACTAACCCTGACACTAGGATCCCGCGACGACATTCACCCCAAAGTTGGATAAAAGCCATAGTTATTCCTTGGTATAGTGTTTTGCACAATTTCCACACTGTCATTTGACTCCTTTGAAACATCTTTGTTTTCAGATGGAACCCACGAGGCAGGTCGTGCGCCACACGACGGCCATGGGTGCCTCGGGATCACCGGCCGTGCTAGCTGAGATGATGACCTATCTAGGTTATCGCTGGCACCCCGAGTACACCGTCACCGAGGAGTACCAGGATTTTAACCAGGAGCAGTACCGTGCCACCGTCCACCTCTACTCTCGGGAGTATGACTCCACTACTGTGCTGCACACCGCTTATGGTGTTGGAGTGACCATCGATATGGCAGTTCACGATGCTGCCTATGCTGCTCTGACGCGCCTTCGTAGGGAGTACCGGGAGTTGGACACCTCCCCCTTCAGGCACATTGCTATCGCATCTGATATTGGTGCGGAGGGTTACTACACTGCTGCCTACTCCACTGTCACCCGCGAGCCCTTCCACCATCAGAACTTTGTTCTGCATGCTGATGGTCTGGATCGAGCTAACCGAGCACTTCGCCACGAGTTGTACACCACTCGCCAGCACCTCTACCGTGCCTTGACGATGTTGCACCCCTTTGTTGGATCTGGGGAGCTGTCGCGTTCTGCTATCTACCCAGCCAGGACCGTGATGCCTCAGGGCGTCGGTTGGCCAGAGGTGGGAGGCTACTCTCCCGCACTTGGTCCTCTTCTGCCACTTGAGCGTCGGGTTCAGCACCAGAGCCCCCGCGGACCCCAGGTTGCCGACGTGGTGTACCCGTTGCCACACTACCAGCTTTCAGGCTACACCTACCTCCGCAGTGTCGTGTGGGATTGATGTAGACTTGCTTATTAGTGTTAGCTGCATTCGCCGCGAGCCTGCGTGCCGCCTATGAGGTCTTAGTCTATGTACTGAACTCTATGTACCGAACCCTATGCATGATCCCTTTTGTAAGATGTGCCAACTGTTATGTGGTATCTATCGTGCTGCTTTCATTATGCATGTTTCATCTTGAATGATTCTTGTATTTGCCAATTTCTCAAATACTGAAATACCCCTGTTATATATTAGCAGGATGGTTAGACCAGCTGGTCGTGGTCGTGGTGGCAACTTCCCACCACCGCCTGAGTACATGGCTGGTATGATCCAACAACTTGAGATGAATCGCCAGTTCATGGAGAACATGATGGCACAGTTTCCTCGCCCCAATATGAACCAGCAGCCAAACACAGTGACTCTGCAGGATTTCATACGCCTGAACCCAACTGTGTACCGCAGCTCAACTCAGCCTCTGGATGCCGATGACTGGCTCCGTGACATCACCTATGAGATGGAGTCTGCTGATGTAGCCCCTGCCAGCTATGTCACATTTGCTTCCTTCTTCCTGAAGGGACCCGCAGCTCAATGGTGGGACAGCCACAGGCGTACTCTGCCGGCTGGAACAATCATCACCTGGCCAGACTTCCAAACTGCTTTCCGTGCCCGCTTCATTCCTCAGGGAGTCATGGACCGGAAGAAGCGTGAGTTCCGCAACCTCATCCAAGGCAACAAAACTGTTGAAGCTTATCAGCGGGAGTTTCTGGACTTGTCCCGCTATGCTGAAGAGGACATTGCTACTGATTCACGCAGACAGGAGAAGTTCCGTGACGGCCTTCAAGCTGACATCAAGTTCGCACTTCTAGTGCACGACTTTGATGATTTCGCCACCTTGGTGAACAAAGCCATCAACGTCGAAACTGGTCTGCAGGAATACCAGAGCTCTCACAGGCGCAGCCGTGACACGGGCTCATCTTCGGGCCCGTCCTCGCAGAAGCGCAGGATATGGATTCCCAACAGCATGTACCAGTCGAATGCACCTGTCCCAAGGCAGTCCTATGCTACACCTCGTCTGCCTAATGCTCCTGCTAGGCAGCCAAAACTTCCAGCTCCACCACCCCAAGCTCCGGTCCCCACTCCCAATAATGGTCTGTGCTATAAGTGTGGTCAACCAGGTCACCTTGCCAGGAACTGCTATCAGAATCAGAATCAGAATCAGCTGGCCCTTCCTGCAGCTGGTCGTGGGAACAACCAGAACCGTAACAGCAAAGCCAAGTCCTATGGCCGTGTTCATGCCAACCACGTTGATCTGAACGAAGCTCAAGACCAGCCTTCTACTGTGATGGGTACACTCCTCGTAAATTCAGTACCTGCATCTGTTTTATTCGATACAGGAGCATCGCATTCATTCATGTCAGAAGATTTTGCATTCAAGCATGGCATTAAATACGAGGAGATGAACACTTCGGTAGTGGTAAAAACCCCCGTGGGACAATGTCAAACCTCCATGGTTGGCGTCGACGTCCCCGTGGAAATCGAAGGGCTGGAATTCTATGCCGCGCCCATTATCCTGAAGACGTCTAACATCGACCTCATTCTGGGGATGGATTGGTTGAAAGCGCATACTGCTTCCATAGTTTGCGCCACTAAGACCGTCCATCTGCTACATCCTTCAGATGAAATAGTTACATACCACGCTCGCCTGGTGCAAAATGCCGAGGCAAGGCTTTATGTCTTGAATGCATTGAACTCTGCACCACTCGAGGGCATCGAAAACATCCCCGTCGTGCGTGACTTCCTCGACGTCTTTCCTGAAGAACTTCCAGGGATTCCCCCTGCTAGAGCTGTCGAATTCGTCATCGACTTGAAACCAGGCACCACTCCTATTGCCAAGCGACCCTACAAGATGCCACCACATGAACTCCTTGAGCTTAAGGAGGAAATCGACAAATCTCTTCAAAGTGGTTTCATTCGCCCAAGTTGCTCTCCTTGGGGAGCACCTTCTCTCTTTGTCAAGAAGAAGGATGGGACAAACCGACTGGTCCAAGACTACCGTCCTATTAACCAAGCTACCATTCAGAACAAGTATCCTCTTCCTCGGATCAATGATCTGTATGATCAACTGGCTGGTTCATCAGTGTTCTCTAAACTCGACTTGAGATTGGGTTACCACCAGATCCGTGTTCGTGAAAAGGATATCCCAAAAACCGCCTTTGTGACTCGTTATGGTTCATACGAGTACACTGTCATGTCCTTCGGCTTAACCAATGCCCCAGCCACCTTCTCTCGCCTGATGAACTATATATTCATGGATTACCTCGACAAGTTCGTCGTGGTTTATCTGGATGATATCCTGGTATTTTCCAAGAACGAAGAAGAACATGCTGAACATCTTCGTCTTGTGCTGGAAAAGCTACGAGAGCATCAGCTATACGCCAAGTTCTCCAAATGTGAATTCTGGCTTCCTGAAGTAACCTATCTTGGACATGTCATCTCTAAGGATGGTATTGCCGTTAACCCTGAACGAGTTCAGGCTATTCTTGATTGGACTCCTCCAAAGAATGTCAAGCAAGTCAGAAGTTTTCTCGGTCTCGCCAGCTATTGCCGTCGATTCGTCGAGAACTTCTCCAAGATTGCCAGGCCTCTGACTAACTTGCTGCATAAGGGCGTCAAGTTCCAATGGACAGACAAATGTCAGGAAAGCTTCCAGGCACTTAAAGACAAGTTGACTTCTGCCCCAGTGCTAGCTCCACCTGATACAAAGAAGGACTTCGTCATTTACTGCGACGCTTCCCGTCAAGGATTAGGCTGTGTCCTAATGCAAGAGCGCAGAGTGATTGCCCTATGCCTCTCGTCAATTGCGCCCTCATGAAGAGAACTACCCAGTTCACGATCTCGAGCTTGCTGCTGTCATTCATGCACTGAAGCAGTGGCGGCATTACCTTCTCGGTAATCGTTGCGAGATATTCACTGACCATCAAAGTCTGAAGTATCTGTTTACTCAGCCAGACCTGAACCTCCGTCAGCAGAGATGGATGGAGACTGTTGCAGACTTTGACTTGGGTATTTCCTATACACCAGGCAAGGCGAATGTAATGGCAGATGCCTTGAGCCGCAAGTCTTACTGCAACCACCTCCAGGTTCATAAAGTTCAGCCCTCGCTCGTTGAAGAATTCAGGAAGCTGAACCTCCATATTGTTCCTCCGGGTGCACTCGCTCCCCCTCCTGAGGAGTTTCAGAAGATGAACCTCCGTGTTATTCCCCAGGGTTCCCTCTATACCCTGGCTGTCGAACCCGATCTCGTGAGCTCCATCAAGACAATACAAGGATACGACTCTGAAGTCCACAAGATTAAGCGCGATCTCAAGGAAGGAAAGCCCTCATACTTCACTATTGCTGGAGATGGCGCCTTGTACTTCAAAGGCCGCCTAGTGGTGCCGTGTAAGGAGGAAAACCTGAATATGACTCGGAAAGTTATGAAAGAAGCTCATGATACGCCTCTGTGTATCCATCCTGGTAGTACTAAGATGTACCAGGACATTCGTCAAAGATTCTGGTGGTCTAATATGAAGCAAGACATTGCTTGCTATGTTGCCGAGTGTGACGTTTGCCGTCGTATCAAAGCAGAACATCAAAGGCCTGCTGGAACTCTGCAACCTATCTCTATTCCGGAATGGAAATGGGACCATGTTGAAATGGACTTCGTCACTGGATTTCCCAAATCTCAGAAAGGTAATGATGCTATTCTTGTCGTCATTGACCGGCTTTCTAAAGTTGCACATTTTCTGGCGGTCAAGGAAACTATCACTGCAAGCCAGCTTGCAACTCTCTACATGTCCAGAATTGTTTCACTTCACGGTATTCCACTGGTTATCAGTTCGGACCGTGGCAGCTTATTCACTTCAAGATTCTGGGCAAGTTTCCAAGAAGCTATGGGAACTCATCTATCGTTCAGTACTGCTTTTCATCCGCAGTCTCAAGGACAAGTTGAACGTGTCAACCAAGTTCTCGAAGACATGCTTCGAGCTTGTGTTATTTCCTTTGGCAAGAAATGGGAGGAATCTCTCCCGTATGCTGAGTTCTCTTATAATAATAGCTATCAAGCTAGTCTGAAGATGGCCCCCTTCGAAGTGTTATATGGGCGAAAGTGTCGAACCCCTCTGAACTGGTCAGAAACTGGGGAACGTCCATTCTTTGGTCCGGATATTATCCAACATGCCGAAGAACAAGTCCGCATTATTCGCGAGAATCTCAAGACTGCTCAGTCACGCCAAAAGAGTAACTATGACCGTCGTCATAAAGACATGGTCTATCAACCTGGCGAAAAGGCCTATCTTCGAGTTACACCAATGAAGGGTGCTCACCGCTTCGGGATCAAAGGCAAACTAGCTCCTCGCTATATTGGCCCATTCACTATTCTCGAAAAGCGTGGAAAAGTGGCCTATCAATTGGAGCTTCCGCCGAACCTTTCTCAGGTTCACGATGTGTTCCATGTGTCACAACTCCGCCGTTGCTTCAAGGACCCAATCCGAGCTGTGGATCATGAAGTGCTCGAATTGCAACAGGACCTCTCCTATAAAGAGCATCCGGTCCGCATTCTCGACCAAGCTGAACGCCGCACACGCCAGAAGGCGATCAAGTTCCTCAAGGTCCAGTGGTCGAATCACTCTGAGGATGAAGCCACCTGGGAACGCGAGGATCGTCTTCGTGAAGAATACCCCGCACTGTTTCCTTCTACCTCCTAAATCTCGGGACGAGATTTCTTGTAGTGGAGGAGATTTGTGACACCCGGATAATCTTGCTACAGTAATCCTGCGCTAATCATGCCACGTCATCCCGATTACTGTTACTAACCTCGCCATAATCCGAAACCGTTCAAGTTCAAATTCAAATTGCAATTAACAATAAAAGTTTTCAAAAATTAAAACAAAATTGTTCGGTGGTTGCTAAATATTACAAAGGTAATTGTGGTGAAGTAACCACATTTTTAGAAAAGGCCTAAGCAATTTTAAATGATTAAAACAGAAAAGAAATTATAAAAGAAAATACAAACAAAAAAAAAAGAAAGGGAACCCCCCCGCTGGGCCACCCGGCCCAGCCAACGCCACCTCGCCGCCAGGCCGGCCCACCCCGCGCCCATATCCCCCCCACTCCCTGGAAACCCTAATCCCCTCCCTCACAATCCCCCCCCGATCCAGTCCCCTCCCCCTCTCCCCGATTTGGGCGTCGCCCCGACGCCGCGCCCCGACGCCCTGGACCTCGCCGGCCGGCCTCCTCCCGCTCCGCCGCTCGTCCCCGTCAACCTCGACCTTCCCCGAGCACACGCCCTAGACCCCACGGCCCGTGGTGAGGCCCTCCTCCTCCCCTTCCCTCGTCGCCGTTCGCTCGCGGCCGCCATGCCCGGGGCACAACCGAACCCGCGGTCGCCGCGCCCCCCCGTCTGTCCAGGCCGCGTCCCGCGCCCTCGTGCGCGCGCTCGCACTGGCCGCGCTCCCGCCCGCGCGGGGACACCCCTCGTGCCCCTCTGCTGCCCGCGCCTGGCCGCACCCTGCGCCGCCTGCACGCGCGCTCGCGCGCCCACCCGCGCTGCTCCACCGTCGCCCCGCGACTCGCTCGCCATCCGCCTCGGCGCCGCTCGCAGCCGAGCCCGCAGCTCCTCCCCATGCCGCCCGCCTCTCCTCTGGTCGCCCTTCGCCGGCGCCGCCCGGCGGTGTTGCCGGCCCCGCGCCGTCCCATCCCCTCCTCCCGGTCATGGCCCCCTGGCCGCGCCGCGTCGGCGCCCTGCTGGCCTCGCCCCGCGCCCGGGCGTAGCGCCCCTCGGGCTCGGGCGCCCGCACCCGCTCGCCCGCGCCCTCTAGGCCCCCTCTGGGCCACTGCCAAACGGGGCCCACGCCCCACAAAACGTTAAAAAAAAAGGAATTAAAATTAATAAAAAAAATTAAATAAAAATAAATAAATAAATAAATAAATAAATAATTAATTGATTAATTAATGAATTAATTAATTAAGGAATTAATTAATTAAGGAATTAATTAATCTAATTAATCATAATTAGATTAACCTAATTATCTAATTAGTCTAATTAAACAATGATTAGTTAGTTAATCTCTGATTAGCTTAATCACAGAATGACAGGTGGGACCCACACGTCAGATTTGACCAGTCAACGCCCCTGTTGACTGCTGACGTCATGCTGACGTCAGCGTGCACTGTTTTGGATAATGTTATATTTAAATAATTAATTAAATTCCAGAAATTAATAAAATCTTTAGAAAATCATATCTTTTAATCCGTAACTCGGATTAAAATATTTTCAACATGAAAGTTGCTCAGAACGACGAGACGAACCCGGATACGCAGCCCGTTCATCCGCCACACACCCCTAACATATCAAACTCGCAACTTTCCCCCTCCGGCTCCTCTGCCCGAAAACGCGGAACCCCGGGGAAACTTTCCCGGATGGTTCCCCCCCTTCACCGGTATCATCCCATACCGCGTTAGGGCACCTCTAACGCCGTTACTTGTCATGTCATGCATCATTATGCATCTGCTTGCTTAAGTATTTATTGTTTCTTCCCCCTCTTCTCTCGCTAGACACCGAGACCGACGCTGCTGCTACCCAGTTCGACTACGGAGTTGACGATCCCTCTCTCTTGCCAGAGCAACCAGGCAAGCCCCTCCCTTGATCACCAGATATCGCCTACTCTCCTCTATACTGCTTGCATTAGAGTAGTGTAGCATGTTACTGCTTTCAGTTAATCCTATACTGCTGCATAGCCTGACCTTGCTACTACTGTTGTTACCTTTACCTGTTATCCTACTGCTTAGTATAGGATGCTAGTGTTCCATCAGTGGCCCTACACTCTTGTCCGTCTGCCATGCTATACTACTGGGCCGTGATCACTTTGGGAAGTGACCGCGGGCATATACTATATACTATACACTGTTACATTACATGTGATACTGTTCGGAGATGGGGGCTGAAGGGGCAGGTGGCTCCATCCCGGTAGAGGTGGGCCTGGGTTCCCGACGGCCCCCGACTGTTACTTTGTGGCGGAGCGACAGGGCAGGTTCAGACCACCTAGGAGAGAGGTGGGCCTGGCCCTAGTCGGCGTTCGCGATACTTAACACGCTTAACGAGATCTGGGTATTTGATCTGAGTCTGGCCATTTGGTCTATACGCACTAACCACCTACGCGGGAGTAGTTATGGGTATCCCGACGTCGTGGTATCAGCCGAAGCACTTCTTGACGTCAGCGACTGAGTGGCGCGCGCCGGGTTGGACCGCGTAACGTGACTTCCGTTGTACTGGAGGTTACTAGGTCTGCTCACCGGCCGCGTTCGCAACGTGCAGGTGTGCTCAGGGCGATGGGCCCAGACCCCTGCGCGCATAGGTTTAGACCGGCGTGCTGACCGCTCTGTTGTGCCTAGGTGGGGCTGCGACGTGTTGATCTTCCGAGGCCGGGCATGACCCAGGAAAGTGTGTCCGGCCAAATGGGATCAAGCGTGTTGGGCTATGTGGTGCACCCCTGCAGGGAAGTTTATCTATTCGAATAGCCGTGTCCCTCGGTAAAAGGACGACCCGGAGTTGTACCTTGACCTTATGACAACTAGAACCGGATACTTAATAAAACACACCCTTCCAAGTGCCAGATACAACCCGGTGATCGCTCTCTAACAGGGCATCGAGGAGGGGATCGCCGGGTAGGATTATGCTATACGATGCTACTTGGAGGACTTCAGTCTACTCTCTCCTATATGCTGCAAGATGGAGGCGACCAGAAGCGTAGTCTTCGATAAGATTAGCTATCCCCCTCTTATTCTGGCATTCTGCAGTTCAGTACACTGATATGGCCCTTTACACATATATCCATGCATATGTAGTGTAGCTCCTTGCTTGCGAGTACTTTGGATGAGTACTCACGGTTGCTTTTCTCCCCCTTTTCCCCCTTTCCCTTCTACCCGGTTGCCGCAACCAGATGCCGGAGCCCAGGATCCAGACGCCACCGTCGACGACGACTCCTACTACTCTGGAGGTGCCTACTACTACGTGCAGCCCGCTGACGACGACCAGGAGTAGTTAGGAGGATCCCAGGCAGGAGGCCTGCGCCTCGTTCGATCTGTATCCCAGTTTGTGCTAGCCTTCTTAAGGCAAAACTTGTTTAACTTAAGTCTGTACTCAGATTTTGTTGCTTCCGCTGACTCGTCTATGATCGAGCACTTGTATTCGAGCCCTCGAGGCCCCTGGCTTGTATTATGATGCTTGTATGACTTATTTTATTTGTAGAGTTGTGTTGTGATATCTTCCCGTGAGTCCCTGATCTTGATCGTACACATTTGCGTGCATGATTAGTATACGATTGAATCGGGGGCGTCACAACTATCATGTCGCCGGTCAACGCGGATCTCCGAGCCGGAGATCCTGAGGTCCATCCTGCCTTCGGGCGCTGCGTGCTGTCGCTCAACAGTGGCATGGCGGCGCTTGATGACCAGTTTGCCGACAAAGTGCTGATGGTAACCATCAACGACGACCGGCCTCCTGTCTCACCGGATGACCTTGTCAAAGCTCTTGGCATTGCGCACGGCATCCAAATAAGTGACTTGCTCGTCGAAGTCTGTCCGCCACCGGCTGATTTCTTCGTCAGGTTCCGGACAACTTTCGAGTGCAGTCGTGTGTTCGAATCTTCCCGGCGTTTGTTCTGCGATGGCGCGCTGGTGAGCATTGATCGGTGGCACCCAGGATGGGGCTCGGTGCCCTCTGAGCTTGAGTTTTTAACAAAGCTTACCTTCCACGGCATGCCTCGACGTGCTTGGAACAGCGAGTCCATGAATGAGCTTATCAACGACCTTGGAGGTGAGCTCGTAAGTATGTTTGTTCCTCCAGACAGCTGGGCTCTGAGGGTTATGGCATGGATGAAGAAGCCGTCCACCATACCAAAGGTGATTGGTGTTGAGATACCGGTGCAGGAACCGGGGTTGTACTATTCGTCGCCACCAAGGCCGCCGCGGACCATGTTAGGGATGTACATGTATCGAGTGTTCGTGCATGTCGAAGAAGTGGTCAATCCATCAATCGAAGTCCTACCGCCGCCGCTGGTGCCTAGGTCCCTTGACGACGACCATTACAGGAGTGAACGTTAGACTTTCCCTGTGTTGCTCAAAAAGATGGATGGCACAGGGCCTACTCCATCGCGCGGTGGAGGCCACTGCTTCTTTGGGAGAAGAGGCAGGGCTGGCTGCCTGGATGTGCTCTAATTTGAGGTAACAACTGAATCTAGTTAAATCCGAGCTATGGGTGTGAAGCACTGATGTGCCAGTACATTTGATTGTGACCTGTTCTATTTTTTTACCTGAACTTTTTTTAGAAAGGGCTGTACATCAACTTAATGTTCTAGCAGAACTTATATATTGCGTTGTCTGTCTGTTTTCTTTGCACAACATTCAAGATATTTCCCCATCATTGATAAAGACGATGAACCATTATGTACGAGTTCGTTGTTTTCAACATAGCCCTACCCGTAGCGATCCACTGCTTCCACCCTGATTGTGCCGCCTACATGAAATTTTTGTATGCAAGTTCAGTGTGCTATGATGTTCTATATGATTGTGTCAACGATATAAGTTTTTACAGAGCATCATCAATGCATATGGCTGAAAGATGTATTTATGAGCATCGATCGATGGGTCTCTCTCTCTCTCTCTCTCACACACACACATACATACACACACACACACGCACACACGCACAAGTGGGACCCGTTGAATTATTTCTTCGCTCGTGGCAACTTTTAATTAGGTTCCACTGTACTCGAACTTTTTTCTTAAATTATTAATTGATCTTAGTGACTTCAAAAAGTTGTACAGAAGCCATGTTTGCGCCTTTCCGGTGTCGCTGAATGTGGGCTGAGTAGCCATATAAGGTTGTACTGTACTACACATGCCTTTTTTTCAACATCAGCAATGCAATTGGGCCGACAGTTGTACACAATCCGGGTCAACTTGTTATTCTCCGCCCCGCTGGGCTGCAAATCTTTCCTAGGAGGGATGCATTAGGCTTAACAAGAAAATGGGCTTTAAGAAATAATAAATGGGATGTAATTATAAAAACTAGGCAGTAACTACAAAAACATGCACCAAACACGTAATTAGTTTATAAAATATTACTTTTGGATTTTGAAAATTTTAATTTCATTAGTTGTTGCGCGCGCAATGTTTCGTAGGATATTTATGTAATACAAATTTATATTGAAATTATATTTAATCTGACTAGAAATTTCGGGATAAAAATATTTCGGTTCCAATCAAAATGTGGGAAATTTTATTGAATTCTGTTTTGAACGGTTGGTTGAAATTATTAATCATTGTCCTAGCTAGAAAATGGGTTGTACTTTTAACAAACTGTAAATGGGCTGTAGTAAATTCCATTAGAATTAAAAAATGGGATGTACATTCTTACAAATCGCAAATGGCCTATAAGTTCTCTGCCACACACTTGTGGGCCTACTAAGTTGACGCGTCCCCCCCCCCCAAAAAAAAGAAATTAGTTGACACGTATGCAAGGCTTTGTCAACTTATAGTCAACACATGGTTCTAGCAGCAGTGGCTGTTGGATGTCCATCCAACGGATGTCGTGCTTCTTCTTCAATCTCGGATATTCTAGCTTCAGACGCCCAAAAAATGATTCCTCCCCCTGACATCTGGGGCGCACCATTTCGGAGGCTGACCTGTGGGCCTACTAAATTGACGCGTATCACGGGCTTTGTCAACTTAGTTAATATAAACGATTCTAGCTGCAGTGACCGTATGATGTCCATCCAACGGCCCTCGTGATTCTTCAACCTCTGGTCTTCTTGGTCCAGCCGCCCAAAGCAGCGCCGGTCGTGCCACCTACTCCTGCCTCTCGTGGCTGGCTGTGCTGCCGCGGAGGCATCACCGCCCCCTACCACTCCCACCGCTGGCCAGGCCCTGCGGTGACGACAGCCTCACACCGCAGCCGAACCAGTGAACCCTCGTACTCCTCTCTGCGTGGGCATGCACCGCTGCATCTTCCCCGTCTCTGCGTCATTCCCTTCCTAGGCCTCATCGTCGTCCACCGCCCTGTTGCTCTCGGCGCGGCGTGGTCAACGTGGTCAATGAACGACTTCGATCGGAAGAGTACTGTACGTGGAGAGGCTGACAGCTAGGTC
Source organism: Aegilops umbellulata (assembly GCA_032464435.1). NCBI lineage: Eukaryota > Viridiplantae > Streptophyta > Magnoliopsida > Poales > Poaceae > Aegilops > Aegilops umbellulata. The sequence goes on from CP136057.1 coordinate 246,745,952, forward strand.
CATGGCCGCAACAAGGAAGTGCCTCCTTATTACGCGGAAAATAATGATTCCTCCACCTGACAGCAGGGACCCACCGGACGGGCCACCGTATTTCACGAAAAAAACTTTCCCCTGACTACTGGGACCCACCTGCTACATCTTCGCACGCAAGGAAGTGCGTGACAGTCGGGACCCACCCGGTCGAGGCGTATGTAGCGTTGTCATTCTGGTCGCGAACGTGTACGTACATACTAGTCGATGTAGAGGCACACACATGTGGTAGTACATGCGCACCTGCGATAGTAGAGGCGTGCACGTAGCATGTACACGTATGTACAACGGCCAGGGTGCAAGAAATTAAATACGGCCACGTACGTACACACGGGCGAGGTCTCAAATGCCTACTCGCGCATACGTACGGCCGAGGCAAGTGTACATGGCTGTGGTTGGGTCGGAACAAAAAAACTGCATCGTCTCGTGTTCATGGGGAGGCAACAGAATGCGTCGTGCTCATCGGGAGGCAATGGAATGCGTCGTGTTCATCGAGAGGCAAGGGAACGCGTGCTGTTCATCGGGAGCCAACCAACTTGGACGGAACAGCCGATGGAAACGAGGCCTGGCATACCACAGAACGGAGGAAATGGCCTTGTGTTCGACCGGCCACGGTGGAAACAGGATCCTGTTCATCGGGAGGGGTCTGGCATACCGCAAAACGGAGGAAACAGACCTCCTATGGTCGAAACGGGGTCCTGTTGATCGGGAGGGGTGTGGCATACCGCAAAACGGAGGAAACAGACTTGTGTTGGAGCTCTACGGTCAAAACGGGGGTCATGTTCATCGGGAGGGGTGTGGCGTACCGCAAAACGGGACTCCAGGGGATACTGTTCATCTCCACCGTCGACTGTTCAACCACGGGTTCCTGTTCATCCATCCTCCACGGGGTCCTGTTCAACCAAACCTCTCCACGGGGTCCTGTTCAACCACCCCTCCACGGACTACTATTCATCCAGCCATCCACCGGCTACTGTTCAACCAGCTCTCCACCGGCTACTGTTCAACCAGCCCTCCACGGGGTCCTGTTCATCCAGCCCTCCACGGGGTCCTATTCATCCGCCGGCTCGATCGATCGGGGTCCTGTTCATCCAGCGGTAACGGCCTCTACTACCACGGGGTCCTGTTCATCCAACCCCCTACCGAGAACTGTTCATCCAAACCCCCCAACAACGCTCACTATTCATCCAGAGGCAGCATCGACCAGCTTCACTTACCAGCAATAGCGAAGGAATCACTCAATCGGGTTCAGTTAACAGCAAGGGATCGATCGATCGCCCGGGTTCAGTAACGCGTAGCCTGAAGTGCAATCGCTCGGGTTCAGTTAGAGCCCAACGCCTCGCTCGGGTTCAGTTAGAGCGCAACGCCTCGCACACACGCGCGTACGTACGATAGAAACGCGCATCGCTCGACCCCGACCACCCACCGTAACCGGGAACTCCCCCGATATTTTCCTCTCCCTTGCTTCTACCATGGTTTTCTCCATCATGGACGGCCCAAAGAATATCATGCAGCTGCGTCTCCGGCCCGCCCAGGACAAAAACCCAATTTTCTGTCATGATTTTTTGTCATAGAGGTAGGAGCCCACCACATCTATGATGATACCGGGTTTTGTCACAATTATCGTCATAGAAGTGTCATAAGCATGATATATTTTTTCGTTCGGCCCAAAATGTCACAGATGTGTCTTTTTTGTAGTGTCAGATATTGTTGCTTCCGCTGACTCGTCTATGATTGAGCACTTGTATTCGAGCCCTCGAGGCCCCTGGCTTGTATTATGATGCTTGTATGAGTTATTTTATTTTAGAGTTGTGTTGTGATATCTTCCCGCAAGTCCCTGATCTTGATCGTACACGTTTGCATGTATGATTAGCTTACGATTGAATTGGGGGTGTCGACAGTTGGTATTAGAGCCAACTGTCTATAGGAATCCCCCTTTCCAACTCCTTGGCCGAAGTTGAGTTTAGTCATTGAAAAACTTTTACTAACATGGCTATGTGGCTTACGGGCCCACTTCACCATTGGGTGGTATTAGGATCTTTTATTTCTAGCCTATACTCTGGGACTCTGATATCTCTTCTACTCGGGTTAAATGAATTTTGCTAACTGTAACATTAGGATCTCGTGATCACTTCCACCCGGAGAGCCCCTTATTACAGACGATCGCCTGCTGCACCAGAAGATTCCGAAGATACTCTCTGATGTTCTTTCGAGAACTTGTGCTCATCGGGTTTGAAATTTCCTACCATCGAGACATCCCTACGGATAGCTACTTATATTTGCCACCCATACCTTCATTCTCGATTACTCTTGTTAGTACAAGATACCCTGAACTACTTCTCGCTATTCCAGGAATCCTTTGTGCTTACTGCCTTGTAGTTTCTGCATGATTACACCTATGCATAATTCCTCACACTTATCGAGGATTTCTTCATTCCAAGTTGTTCTTGCGTTTCACAAAATTCTTCGGGATACTATTTAGTTTTCTGAAAATCCTCTGATGCCTATTGCTCCTGAATTCCTTGCCTTCCGACACTATGGTTAATTCCATATCTCTAGCAATCTTCATTGATGTCCTTTGTCACTATCATTTCGAGTCCCTTGATTCCATATTTTGCGACTGCTCGCAATCCTCAATCAGATCATAGAGTTCATCCTTCCGGCTCAGACGTCATTTTAAACATGAGATGGATCTTGACTAATCAAATTGCCATCGATTGTACCTTAAGCCTTCTCAACTTATCCATCCTTAATCAAAGTGTTTGCTTATGATCCCTTGATTTGGAAATCATAATTCTTTCGCATTTGAGCTTTTGAATTAGTCGGTTGTTTCTATAATCCAATGTCTTTGCATTGTTTTCCTCATCTGATTGTGTGCCGATGCTCACATCAACTCTGTTGTGGACCATCATATCCTTTGTTGAATTATCATCTGACAATGTCCTTCGTATACGAAAAACCTCGAGTAGTTCTTTCCTTGATACATATTCCATTGGTAAATCCTATTCTCTGATTTGGCCAACCATGCTCTACTCTCGAGATGGTGATATTTACTCTTGAAGCTTGTGGTATATGTTTTCAAGATGCCTCGATGGGTTGAACTTATGCCTTCCTTAATCTGTGCGAACCCGAAAGTTTTCACGGGTCATACTCCTCTGGTAATTCACCAGGTAGGTTCTCAGACTCAATTCATTTTTACTAGAGCAGTGAATGAATGGTCATGCATTGGAGAAGTGGGAGTCGTCCTTGAACTTTGTGTTCATGCCCATGGACTTAATGTAGATCTTATCATTAGAGCTTCTCTTAAATTATTTATTCCCTTGGTATTTGTTCATCTTATATCTAGGATCCGACCATGTTCTCCTTTAAATACCATTTGTGATGCATGTCTAAGCACTTGTCTTCTGCAGAGAAATACCCCAATCCAATCTCTACTTTGATCTGTCGTCGAGTATTACCCCCTGGTATATCGAGATTATCACAGAACTGCATAACTTCTTATGAGTTCTTTTATTATCAAGTACTACATTCTCACTGATTCCAATTTTTTCATGGGCTCTGAGTTATTAGACACTCAAGGACACCGATAACTGAATCACGTCCACTATGTGATTCAACAATTCTTAGCAATCTTCTTTGCTTACTAGTTCATACCCGATCACATCATTCCTAGCCTGATTGGCTATATCATTATCGTGCTGATTTTATCCGTGTTACCTGGTTCTTAATCCCGGAGCACAACTTTCGATGATGAGATAAGCCTACATCGATTTCCTCATCTTATCGTCCCACCTCGAACAACAAACTTAATTTCGAGTTTGTGTCATATATGTGGTTCCAATAATCTTTCGCTGCATCAGTCCTTTTGCTTTATGTCGTCGATGATTGATTACATCTTCATGAAACCTCTCGAAAAATGTTTCATGATCATGATCAACATTCTGAGCTCTTCCAGGATATCAATCTAATTCATGATGGGGAATACCATCCTTGCCCCTCGAGGATTTGTGTTATCATTGAGAACATTCTTGCTTTCCCTCCAACACAATACTTGTTCTTGTTTTGTGTTGTACCATGAGCTCCTTGCTATCCAACCTATGTTATGTTCTACCTTGGAGTATTATCATCTTTTATGCCAAGAATATTGTTAGAGTTTCACCACCTCTTAAGAATTCTTGATATTGTAATACTTATCGCCATCTCCATTCATTTCTTGGTCTCCGTGTTGTTCTAACCGAAATACCGACAAATAAACTATGATGTGTGAAATTCAAAACTTCTAGCAACCCTATTGCTTGGAGCCAATGGGCGATAACTTCATTCTTAGTCTATTGGTTTTGAATCGCCATTCTAACATTGATCATGCTGTTTAGTCCATATTTCCAGTTGCACTTTTCGATCAATGTTTAATTGCGGATATTCTCCCCGAACATACTCCATTTCACACCTTGGGATGCCCAATGTTATCACCTTGTTCACATAATTATGAAATCCTTGTTTATGGAAATCTCGAAGAATTGTTGCTGAGCCCATCAGCCACATTCTCATCTTTTCCTTGCTGAAATTGTAAGACTTAATCTATAAGTTTTTCATGATGGATCCTTTGTGTATCCAAAGTCCGACCTTTGCTTGAAGACCATGTCAATGCTATCTCGAAGCATGTCTCTGGTACTCCGGTCATCAATAAGAACATTTGAAGTGCAATGCTAAATGTTTCTTAATCGGTTATCCAAACACCGTGGTATGGGTAACATCATGAAATCCCTTGCCCCTTTACTTAATGGGTCGTCTACTTGCTATCCTGACATGGATGGGAAAGATATACTCTTGATACTCGAGTATAACCACAATTTCCTTCATTGTTCTGATTAGTATACTAATCACTTTTCCTTTCCATTGTTTTGTTTAACCTTTCTTGTCATCTATATGATCTAAGCAGTAGTATTCTTGTGCATATGTAAACACCTTGGTGTACAACCGTGTCAGTAAGACCCTCTTGCTTTTGTTGATAGAATTCCCGTAACCACTGATGGACGAGAACCTTGCCTATTGGTCCATCTCGTTTCAGCAAGCAGGAAAATGGTTTTCTTCGTCCCTCGCCCTTGGTACCAACGATGTTGCCAACATAACTGACCGGTTATTCTCTGACATGCCTTGCTATCATGACCGTGCAATATGTCAACGCCCTTCCTTCTTTTAACCCACTTGGTGGCCCATAACCCACAGTTCCACATGATCGAAACCTGACTCTCTTATATACCCCTGTTTCCAAAGTTATTCCAACCGTTTGGCTTTGAATGAGATTCATGAGCCACGTTATTATCACCTATTTTGGAGTCAGACTCGATACCTATTCCCGTTGCTCTAAACCCCTCTCATACTCTGTTTCAGGCATCGAATGTTTACCTACCCGCTTGAAGATTCTCATGCCTAGTTATATTTCTCTTGATGTATTTCCTAAGTTCCAACTCAAGAGGTACTCCTATGCTCAATCATGGGTTAACCCCAGGTTATTACCCTTATAACATTCTGTCATTGCCGAGCTGCCCCTTATCTATCCATAAGTACGATGGAGTTCTCGAAGAAAGGAAGACGACTTCATCGTGATGACCCGAAGAAGAGAAATGAAGACATCAAAATAATGGATCGACCTCTTCGAGGAGAGCAACCAAGACCGAGAAGATTCGCTAGAATTTCGTAGCGAGACCTCCCCCTTACCCACCTCTTAAATCTTGGGACGAGATTTCTTGTAGTGGAGGAGAATTGTGATGCTTGAATAACTAAGCTATAGTAATCTCTGCTAATTATGCCACGTCACCATGATTACTGTTGTTAATCTCACGATGATTCAATCCCGTTCGGATTCAAAATTCAAATTCAAGTTAAACAATAAAACTTTTCAAATATTAAAACTAAAATGTTCTGGATGTGTCAAATAATTCATAAGTAATAATGGTGGAGAAACCACACTTTTATAGAGTGTTTAAATGCCCTAAACTAGTTGAAAATAGTGGCTAAAATAATAATTTAACAACTTTTTAAATGATGAAAGTATTAAACTAATTTATTTTGGGTCCAAACTAAGTTTGGCAGTAGCCTGTATTAATGATACTACTTTAGGTGATAACTTGGTATTCTATAAAACTAAAATAAATAAAACTAGAAAGAAAACAGAAAATGTAAAAAGAGTAAAGAAAGACATAAAACATAAAAGAATAAATGGCAAAGTTGGACTGTGCACTTGGCCCGACTAAAGCCACAGTGTGGCCCTATCCACCTACCTCGGCCTTTCTTCCCCTTCTCGTCACCGCACGGAGCCTGAGCATGCCATCGCCGTCCGTCGCTGTGCGTCGCGCGGATGCTGCCACCGCGACACCACTGTAGCCCTAGATTGGTTAAAAACTCCACCCCGACGCCTTTGGGAAAACCCTAGCTCACTTTCCTCTTTTCCTCGCGCCCCCTTCTTCCTCCTCATGCAAGGCCGAGCTGCTGCCGTCATGGCCTCCATGGTCCACACGCTCCTCGAGTGCCCCCTCGTCTAACCACGTGCCGGGGAGCTCCGCTGGCCCTGTCCGCATCGACTGCAAGGAACAGATCGAGTCGGGAGCTACCACGACGTCGTCATCGGCCTCGGCTTCGTCCACCGAAGGTCTGCCGCACCGGTCCACACCTGTACTGCTCCTAAACCTCCACCGAGCCATCCTGCGCTCCTAGGTGAGCTCCGTCATGATCCCCCTCTGTTTCCCCCCTTGACGCCCTGCCCGCGCTGCTACTGTCTGTTGCCGCCGCTGCTTCCTACTGTTTTTTCTTGCTCTGCCTGCTGATGACGCACAAGTATAGGGGATCTATCGTAGTCCTTTCGATAAGTAAGAGTGTCGAACCGAATGAGGAGCATAAGGAAATGATAAGCGGTTTTCAACAAGGTATTCTCTGCAAGTACTGAAATAAGTGGTAACAGATAGTTTTGTGATAGGATAATTTGTAGCGAGCAACAAGTAACAAAAGTAAATAAAGTGCAGCAAGGTGGCCCAATCCTTTTTGTAGTAAAGGACAATCCTAGACAACTCTTATATAAGGAAAAGCGCTCCCGAGGACACATGGGAATATCATCAAGCTAGCTTTCATCACGTTCATATGATTCGCGTTCGGTACTTTGATAATTTGATATGTGGGTGGACTGGTGCTTGGGTGCTATTCTTACTTGAACAAGCATCCCACTTATGATTAACCTCTATTGCAAGCATCTGCAACTACAACAAAAATATTAAGGTAAACCTGACCATAGCATGAAACATATGGATCCAAATCAGCCCCTTACGAAGCAACGCATAAACTAGGGTTTAAGCTTCTGTCACTCTAGCAACCCATCATCTACTTATTACTTCCCAATGCCTTCCTCTAGGCCCAAATAATGGTGAAGTGTTATGTAGTTGACGTTCACATAACACCACTAGAGGCTAGATAACATACATCTCATCAAAATATCGAACGAATACCAAATTCACATGACTACTAATAGCAAGACTTCTCCCATGTCCTCAGGAACAAACGTAACTACTCACAAAGCATATTCATGTTCATAATCAGAGGGGTATTAATATGCATAAAGGATCTGAACATACGATCTTCCACCAAATAAACCAACTAGCATCAACTACAAGTAGTAATCAACACTACTAGCAACCTACTAGTACCAATCCCGGACTTGGAGACAAGAATTGGATACAAGAGATGAACTAGGGTTTTGAGATGAGATGGTGCTGGTGAAGATGTTGATGGAGAGTGCCCTCTCCCGATGAGAGGAGCGTTGGTGATGACGATGGCGACGATTTCCCCCTCCGGGAGGGAAGTGTCCCCGGCAGAACAGCTCTGCCGGAGCCCTAGATTGGTTCCGCCAAGGTTCCGCCTCGTGGCGGCAGAGTTTCGTCCCGAAAGGTTGGTTATGATTTTTTTCCTCGACGAAAGACCTCATATAGAAGAAGATGGTCATCGGAGAGCCAGCAGGGGTCCCACGAGGTAGGGGGGCGCACCCTGGGGGGTAGGGCACGCCCCCCACCCTCGTGGACAGGTGGGCCCCCCTCTAGTGAACTTCTTCCTCTCAATATTTTTTATTATTTCCCAAAATGACTTTCGTGGAGTTTCAGGACTTTTGGAGTTGTGTAGAATAGGTCTCTAATATTTGCTCCTTTTCCAGCTCAGAATTCTAGCTGCCGGCATTCTCCCTCCTTATGTAAACCTTGTAAAATAAGAGAGAATAGGCATAAGTATTGTGACATAACGTGTAATAACAGCCCATAATGCAATAAATATCGATATAAAATCATGATGCAAAATGGACGTATCAACTCCCCCAAGCTTAGACCTCGCTTGTCCTCAAGCGAAAGCCGATAACGATAAATATGTCCCCATGTTTAGAGGTAGAGGTGTCGATAAAAATAAAATACGGACATGAAGGCATCATGACTATTCTCATAACAACAACATATACAGATATTGTCATATGATTCCTTATGCTCAAGTAATAATCTATTCACAATGCAAAGTACGAATCATAAATCTTTATTGAGAACCAACAAACTATAATCTCAGTCATTGAAGCGATTGCAATTTATCATAACATCAGAAAGAGTCCACATCAGAACTCAATAGCAAGTCCACATACTCAACTATCACTTAATCTTTCATAGTCGCTAACACTCACGCGATACTTGTGGTTACGGAGTTTTAATCGGACACAGAGAAAGATAGGGGCTTATAGTTTCACCTCCCAACCTTTTACCTCAAGGGTAATGTCAACAATAATAACTCATGCTCCCCTACATCCAATTAGATATATCTATCAGGATCTTTCCAACATACTGTGCTTGCCAAAGGATAAAATGTAAAAAGGAAAGGTGAAGATCACCATGACTCTTGCATAAGGTAGAAGATAATAATAAAAGATAGGCCCTTCGCAGAGGGAAGCAGAGGTTGCCATGCGCTTTTATGGTTGGATGCAAAAAAAATTAATGCGAAATAATGTCACTTTATATTACCCCTTGTGATATGAATTTTTATTATGCAGTCCGTCGCTTTTATTTCTTCCACATCACAAGATCGTATACAACTTATTTCCTCCACACCAATCAATCATACATATTTAGGGAGCAATTTTTATTGCTTTGCACCGATGACAACTTACTTGAAGGATCTTACTCAATCCATAGGTAGATATGGTGGACTCTCATGGCAAAACTGGTTTAAGGGTTTTTGGAAGCACAAGTAGTATCTCTACTTGGTGCTGAGAATTTGGCTAGCATGAGGGGGAAAGGCAAGCTCAACATGTTGGATGATCCATGACAACATACTTTATCTCAGATATAAGAAAACATAACTCATTACGTTGTCTTCCTTGTCCAACATCAACTCTTTTAGCATGTCATATTTTAATGAGTGCTCCCAATCATAAAAGATGTCAATGATAATATAATTATATGTGAAACCTCTCTTTCCTTATTACTTCCTATTAATTGCAACGATGACCAAAGCTATGTCTGCCAACTCCCAACAACTTTTAATCATCATACTCTTTCTATGTGAAGTCATTACTCTCAATAAGATCAATATGAACTCTTTATTTATTTTTATTCTTTTTCTTCTTTTCTTTTATTCACTCAAGATCATGGCAAAATAATCAAGCGCTTGACTCAACACTAATCTTTATTATATATGGCTCACGGACTCGATTACGTAGAGAGATCAAAAAGCAAAACTCAAAACTAGATCACGCCATAAACTTTATTCTACTAGATCAAGATACTACTAATAGGATCGAACTAAGAAAAATGGTAGAGATAGGAGTGTGTTGGTGATACGATACCGGGGCACCTCCCCCAAGCTTGGCAGTTGCCAAGGGGAGTGCCCATACCCATGTGATTATATCTCCTTCTTTGTTGTTGAAGAAGGTGGAGGTGTTTTTGATGATGCGGGCTTGTCGTCCATCTTCCAAGGCATAGGCTCACCATCATAGAAGGATGATCGACTCTCCGGGATCCTCAAATCTGCAGCCAAACTCATCCTTTTGAATCTATATTCATACTCACAGTTTTGGTTTTGCAGGTCATAGATTTGGGCTTCAAGGTGCTCGATCTTCTCGTGAAGCTTGAAGATGGCCTCCCCGATGTTGTCGGCATCCAACTTGTGGTTGCTAGTTAACTCCGCGATCATCATGTGGTTGAAGTTGAGTCCATGTTCCACCATCCCCTGACACTTGAAAACTTGTTGCTCCACTGCTTTGAGCCTCGTCTCCACGCTTTCGGTCCCCTTCGGTCCCTCTTCATCACGGATGTGCAGCAACCCATCACGCAACTCAATGGTTTGAGGGTGTCACAGCACCTCCGCGAGGTAAGGGTTGATGACCTTCTCGAAGAACTTGTCCTTGGAGGCACTCACGGACATCATGATAATCTAGATCTGTCAGAAAAAACAGCTCGAAACAAGAATAGAGGATAATTGCGTGATACAGGAGTCAAAAGCTTCAGGAGAATATATATTAAATTTTTACCGAGCAAAATACGTATCGTGCAAGAAAACGGAGTCTGGAAGGCACACAAGGTGCCCACGAGGTAGGGGGGCGCGCCCAGGGGGTAGGGCGCGCCCTCCACCCTTGTGGAGCCCTCGTGTCATTTCCGTACTGCTACTTATTTTTCTATTTTTCTAAATATTCCAAAACGGAGAAATATTGCCTTAAAAACTGTTTTGGAGTCGGTTTACTTACCGTACCACATACCTATTCCTTTTCGGAGTCTGAGACGTTCTGGAAAGTGTCCCTTATGTACTCCTCCAGGGTTACAGTATTAATAATATTGATCTCAACATTTATGGGAGTACCTGAGATATAATGTTCGATTCTTTGACCGTTTACCACCTTTGGATTTGTGCCTTCGGAATTGTTGATTTTTATGGCACCGGAACGGTAGACCTCCTCGATAATGTAGGGGCCTTCCCATTTAGAGAGAAGCTTTCCTGCAAAAAATCTTAAATGAGAGTTGTATAGCAAAACATGATCACCTATATCAAACTCACGCTTTTGTATCCTTTTATCATGCCATCTTTTAACCTTTTTTAAACAACTTGGCATTCTCATAGGCTTGGGTTCTCCATTCATCAAGTGAGCTAATGTCAAATAACCTCTTCTCACTAGCAAGTTTGAAATCATAATTGAGCTTTTTAATAGCCCAATATGCCTTATGTTCTAACTCAAGAGGTAAGTGACATGCTTTTCCATAAACCATTTTATACGGAGACATACCCATAGGATTCTTATAAGCAACTCTATATGCCCATAATGCATCATCAAGTTTCTTAGACCAATTCTTTCTAGGTCTATTGACAGTCTATTGCAAAATTAATTTAAGCTCTCCATTGCTCAATTCTACTTGACCACTAGACTGAGGATGATAAGGATATGCAATTCTATGGTTAACATCATACTTAGCAAGCATTTTACGGTAAGCACCATGAATAAAATGTGAACCACCTTCAGTCATTAAATATCTAGGGACTCCAAATCTTGGAAAAATGACTTCTATAAGCATCTTAATAGAAGTGTTATGATCAGCACTACTAGTTGGAATAGCTTCTACCCACTTAGGAACGTAATCAACAACAACTAAATTATGTGTATACCCATAGGTCCCATATAATCGAAGCCCCAAACATCAAATGGTTCAATAACAAGTGAGTATTTCATAGGCATTTCTCGATGTCTACTAATATTACCAATTTTCTGGCGTTCATCACAAGACAAGACAAACTTATGGGCATCCTTAAAGAGAGTGGTCCAATAGAAACCGGATTGCAATACCTTATGTGCAGTTCTATCTCCAGCATGGCTTCCTCCGTAAGCCTCGGAGTGGCACTTGCTGTCACGCCCTCGATGCGGCTATATCTCCTACGTGTCGAAGCACGACTTAGAGGCATAACCGCATTGAAAGCAATGTCGCAAGTGAGGTAATCTTCACACAACCCATGTAATACATAAGGGAAAGAGATACATAGTTGGCTTACAATCGCCACTTCACACAATACATGAGTAGAGCATTACATCATACATATACAATCAAGGTCCGACTACGGAACCAAAATAAAAGAAGACTACCCCAAATGCTACACAGATCCCCGATCGTCCCGCCTGGGCTCCACTACTGATCAACTGAAACGAAACAAATCAATGAACAAGAACTTCATCGAGCTCCTCCTTGAGCTCGGGTGCGTCACCTGCACGGTTTCATCGGCACCTGCAAACTGGTTTTGGAAGTATCTGTGAGTCACGGGGACTCAGCAATCCCACACCCGCGAGATCAAGACTATTTAAGCTTATAGGTATGACGATATTTCAACATGGATTGCAACAAGGAAATACAATCAATTAAAGAACAATTATCATAATTAAATTCCTTGAAATCCAAAAGAGTGGGTTCATTGCTATTTAAAGTTTTGACCTATCCAATCCCACTTTTATCAATTTTTGCAGCAAGATCTAAAAACTCCGAATCATTAGGACGCCTTCTAGCTAAAGTTGACTCATCTCCAGTCCCATCTTTATCAAGATTTACATTGGAAAACAAAGATTCAATAGGAGTCACATCAAGCACTTTAAGATCTTCATCATTATTTTCGGCCTCTGGTTTGGCAGCCATATTGTTTACTAAAGTAGCTTGTTTATCAGAAATTTGACTTACTAAATTTTCAAGATGCGCAAACTTCGATCTCAAACCATAAAATTCTTTAGACATATCATCAAGCTCTTTATTCATGTATCCCATAAAGCTTTTCTGCTCCTTGAGCTCATTTCTAAAGAAATTGTTATGCTTAAATTGCAAAGACATGAAGCTTCTAACATTATTCTCGATTTCGTCTAGCCTCCTAAGATGAGGGTCAACATTCTTTGGAGGAGTCATGAAGAATAGGCAAGCAATCCAACTCACGAGCACTTAAGAAGCAAATGAAAAAGGCGGACAGAAGAGGGGCAAAGAAAAGGCGAATCTTTTCGAAAATTGTTCTAGAAGTGTGGTAGAGGAAAACGAGAGGCGAATGGCGAATAATGTAATGCAAGGGATGAGAGTTTCTGATGGGTACTTGGTATGTATTGACTTGGCATAGATCTCCCCGGCAACGGCGCCAAAAATCCCCTTGCTACCTCTTGAGCTTGTGTTGGTTTTTCCCTTGAAGAGGAAAGGGTGATGCAACAAAGTAGTGTAAGTATTTCCCTCAGTTTTGAGAACCAAGGTATCAATCCAGTAGGGGACAACGCAAAAAGCCACCGAATACCTACACAAACAAACACCAACTTGCAACCAACGCGACAAAGGGGTTGTCAATCCCTTCATGGTTATTCGCAAAGTGAGATCTGATAGAGATGGATAAATAGTAAAGTAATATTTTTGGTATTTTTGGTTTATGGAACGGAAACTAAAAGATTGCAAATAAGGGAACGGTGACAGAAATTGGCAAGTTGACGGAAAACTAATATGATGTAAAATAGACCCGGGGCCATAGGTTTCATTAGAGGCTTCTCTGAAGATAGAAATTATTATGTTGGGTGAACAAATTACTGCCGAGCAATTGATAGAAAAGCGCAAAGTTATGATGATATCTAAGGCAATGGTCATGAATATAGGCACCACGTCTCTGTCAAGTAGACCGAAACGATTCTGCATCTACTACTATTACTCCACACATCGACTGCTATCCAGCATTCATCTAGAGTATTAAGTTCATAAAGAACGGAGTGACGCCTTAAGCAAGATGACATGATGTTTAGGAATTAACTCAAGCAATATGACAAAAACCCCATCTTTTTATCCTCGATGGCAACAATACAATACGTGAGGGTTCCCCTTCTGTCACTAGGATCGAGCACCGCAAGATTGAACCCAAAGCTAAGCACTTCTCCCATTGCAAGAAAAAGCAATCTAGTTGGCCAAACCAAATCGATAGTTCGAAGAGACTTGCAAAGATATCAAATCATGCATAAAAGAATTAAGAGGAGATTCAAATAATATTCATAGATAAGCTGATTATAAGTCCACAATTCATCGGATCTCGGCAAACAAACCGCAAAAGAGTATTACATCGAATAGATCTCCAAGAACATCGAGGAGAACTTTGTATTGAGAATCAAAGAGAGAGAAGAAGCCATTTAGCTACTAGCTATGGACCCGTATGTCTGCGGTAAACTACTCATGCTTCATCGGAGAGGCAATGGTGTTGATGTAGAAGTCCTCCGTGATCGAATCCCCCTCCGGCAGGATGCCGGAAAAGGCCCCAAGATGGGATCTCACAGGTACAGAAGGTTGCGGCTGTGGAAAAGTGGTTTCGTGGCTCCCCTGGATGTTTATGGGGTATAAGAGTATATATAGTAGGAAGATCTAGGTCGGGAGGTATATGAGGGGCCCACATGGTTGAGGGTGCGCCCTCCACCCTTGTGGCCGCCTCGTGGCTCTTCTGACTTGCACTCCAAGTCTCCTGGGTGTCTTCTGGTCCAAGAAAAATCATCGCGAAAGTTTTATTCCATTTGGACTCCGTTTGGTATTCCTTTTCTGCGAAACTCTGAAACAAGGAAAAAAACAGAAACTGGCACTAGGCTCTAGGTTGATAGGTTAGTCCCAAAAATCATATAAAATAGCATACTGATGCATATAAAACACCCAAAATAGACAATATAATAGCATGGAACTATAAAAAATTATAGATACGTTGGAGACGTAATGCTAGTCTTCGATACGATAGGCTTTCCCCTTCTCTTCTGGCATTCTGCAGTTCAGTCCATAGATACTACCCATTTCATTGATACAGATGCATATGTAGTGTAGATCCTTACTTGCGAGTACTTTGGATGAGTACCCACGGTTGCTTTGCTCCCTCTTTTCCCCCTTTTCCATTCTCCTTCGATGTCGCGACCATATGGTGGAGCCCAGGATCCAGACGCCATCGCTAACGACTACTATGACCAAGAGTGGTTAGGAGGAACCCAGGCAGGAGGCCTTGCCTTTTCGATCTTCGATGCTTTTGTGCTAGCCTTCTTAAGGCAAACTTGTTTAACTTATGTTTGTACTCAGATATTGTTGCTTCCGCTGACTCATTTGTATTCGAGCTTCTATATTCGAGCCCTCGAGGCCCATGGTTTGTAATATAAAGCTTGTATTATTTTAAAATTTTGTCTAGAGTTGTGTTGTGATATCTTACCATGAGTCCTTGATCTTGATCGTACACATTTGCGTGTATGATTAGTGTACGATTGAATCGAGGGTGTCACAAGTTGGTATCGGAGCCGACTGCTTCTAGGTAGCCCCCTTCCAACTCCTTGACCGAAGTTGAGTCTAGTCTTTAGAAAACTTTTACTAACATTGTTGTGTGGCTTACGGGCCCACATCACAATTAGGTGGTATTATGATCTTTTATTCCTCGTCTTTACTCAGGGATTCTGATCTCTCTTCTTTTCAGGTTAAAGGTTTTACTAACTCTAACTTTAGGTTCTCGTAACTACTTCCTCCCGGACATCCCCTCATTCCAGATGATGGCTTGCTTCATTCAAAGACTCCAAAGATACTCTCCGATGTTCGCTCGAGAGCTTGCCACTGGTACAGTGAGGTGCTATACAAACGGGTTTTAACCCCTTTCCGCGACGGTGTTCTGAACCGTCGCCTAGTGATTGACTGTGATGGGGGGTCCTTCCGACACGACCCAGAAACCGTTGGGGATATGCCCTCCTGGCACACACGCTCGGAAAAATGAAGTCGTGTGCGACCGGCGAGCGATCAAATACGGTTATACGTACAGTTGTGCTAAAAAATACAATTATACAGGCGAAATCGTTTCTGGTCGTAAGTACATCCCACATAGCTAGTCCCCGCTAAATGTTTTCATTCGTATGTACATTCCACACAGTCAATCCAAGGAATACGTTTCCGTTAGTATGTACATCCCATACAGTTAATCCAAGAAGTACGTTACCGTTCGTACATACATCCCACACAGTCGCTCCAAGGAAAACGTTTCCGTTCGCAGGTACATCATACATAATTTTCACCATTAAATCATTTGTGATAGCCTTGCCATTGCACACGATATAAACAATTTTATCGTTTGCGTTATTGAATGCATCACACATGGTGCGTAGAAGAAACTGTGTGGCAAAGGCTGTCCATCACACACACTTTTTATGTGGTAAACGTTTGCGCAAGGTGGCCTAACACAAACAATTTTCAAGAGGATGTCGTGTGTGGTTGTTCATTGGACCCACACGGTTTATTCCTAGAAACTGTGTGTCTGGCCTGAGGTCATCACCCATGGTGTTTTATCAATAACCGTTTGCAATAGGAAAACCCAATTAGTAGGCTAATTGTCCTATTATTAATAATCCATTTATTAATCTAATTGACATTTCATATTAAGCACACAATATATTTCATTTCCATATTAAGGAAGCAGGATTTCATAATTAAAATACATCAGAGTACAACATCATATAGCTTCAACACTCAGCTACCCCATTACACAACTGCACCAGTACCAAGTTTCACATGCAACATCTAGAACCTTTCGAAATTAGCATCATAGACGGTACATAGACAGATGCATCTCATCTGGAAAACTGATAAAACGGAAGGCAGATATTGAGCCTTCATTTATGTTGAAGGTCTTTGCAACTTTAGGCCAGTTCTTGTGGATGATTGACCATCCATACTTCATCCTCTTCAGGAACACTTCAATATTGAACCGTGGGTGTTCTATGAAAACCTTCCTCGCCTCCTGACCATAGAGGTGGTTTGAGAGGTAATGATCAGTGAACTGCTTTGGAAAGGCCTGAAAACAAGGATGTGAAAAAATATCTTCTCTATCTTGGAAATGGGGCAAAGGAATAAAAAAGGCAAGGTATAATAGTTAGTGCCATCTTGTAGTGAACTGATGTCTTCTTCATTGTGCAGACAAAGATCTTGTTGATTTTTGTCGCTAATTTCTTTATCCTAACAATGTTTTTCTTGACTTGACTGATATTCATGGACAACTCATTTCCCCATATGCAAAAAGGATCGAACAGTGGGTCAAAACCTCTGACAGCAGGACCTACATGTGCAAGACCAAATTGTTAAAAACCTAAATATTAGAATGGTTCCTGCAATTGAATAACAATGTGCTATTAGACAAAGGACCATGCATGTGCAAACCTCGATTCTAAACCTCAGTGCTTTCCATTGTTTCCCTACAACACATATAAGGTAGTTAGTCATCGGGTTAAGTGAGTGAAAGCACAAGTGCTCCCCAGGTGGTTTTGGTAATTAATGTCAACATATCTCTTGTTGGACTAATACTTTTATCTAGTATATTTCAGATAAGTTCAACAATGGAGTGGCATGGACTAAAGGTTGTGGGAACTCCTTCAAGATGCTAAGGACAAAGGATTGGCTAAAGCTCCAAGCTCAAGACTCTTCATTTTACACTTCTAGTGATCCAAGATCACATTGAGTCTGTAGGAAAAGCCAATACTATCAAGGAGGGATGAGGTGTTGCTTAATGAGCCTTTTGCTCCATGTGCTTGATGATATGCTCCAAAACCCTCAGCTACTTTCCCACTTCCACATATGACCTAAACCCAAAGCTAAACTCGGACCTACCGATTCTTTCTATCCGGCGCCACCGAGTTTCACATGTCATAGCCACTGTCACAAACCCTAGCAAATCGGTTCTACCGACAGGGACCTCGGTCTCACCGAGATGGGATTGCAATCTCACTGTGTATGTCCATTGTCAAAATCGGTCTCACCGAGTTTAGGCAATTGGTACTACCGAGATTACAATGCAAACTCTTCGGTTAACTCATTACCAAAATCGGTCCAACCGAGTTTAGTAATCGGTCCCACCGAGTTTGCCTGACCAACTCTCTGGTTAGCTAATTACCAAATTGGACTCACTGAGTTTGTGTAATCGGTCTCACCGAGATTACGTTATGCCCTAACCCTAACCATATCGGTCCTACCGAGTTGCATGTCAGTCCCACCGAAAATCTCTAACGGTCACTAGGTTTACCTTTTCGGTCCGACCGAGTTTGTTGATTCGGTCCCACCGAGATTGGTAAATTGTGTGTAACGGTTGGATTTTGTGTGGAGGCTATATATACCCCTCCACCTCCTCTTCATTCGTGGAGAGAGCCATCAGAACACATTTACACTTCCAACTCATATGTTCTGAGAGAGAACCACCTACCCTTGTGTTGAGGCCAAGATATTCCATTCCTACCATATGAATCTTGATCTCTAGCCTTCCCCAAGTTGCTTTCCACTCAAATCTTCTTTCCACCAAATCCAAATCCTGTGACAAAGAGTTGAGTGTTGGGGAGACTATCATTTGGAGCACAAGAGCAAGGAGTTCATCATCAACAAACCATTTGTTACTTCTTGGAGAGTGATGTCTCCTAGATTGGCTAGGTGTCACTTGGGAGCCTCCGACAAGATTGTGGAGTTGAACCAAGGAGTTTGTAAGGGCAAGGAGATCGCCTACTTCGTGAAGATCTACCGCTAGTGAGGCAAGTCCTTCGTGGGTGATGGCCATGGTGGGATAGACAAGGTTTCTTCTTCGTGGACCCTTCATGGGTGGAGCCCTCCGTGGACTCGCGCAACCGTTACCCTTCGTGGGTTGAAGTCTCCATCAACGTGGATGTAGGATAGCACCACCTATCCGAACCACGGGAAAAACATCCGTGTCTCCAATTGCGTTTGAATTCTCCAAACCCTTCTCTTTACATTCTTGCAAGTTGCATGCTTTACTTTCCGCTGGTCATATACTCTTTGCATGCTTGCTTGATATGTATTGTGTATGTTGAAATTGTGCCTAAAACTCCACTCAAATCGAAAAAGTTTTAAAATTGCAATTTTAGCACTAAGTGTCTAATCACCCCCCTCTAGACACACCTACTTCTAGATCCAACAAGTGGTATCAGAGCTTTGGTCTCCATTGCCTTGGTTTAATCACCATTGGAGGAAGATGAATGTGTCTACTTTAGGGAGTCTTAGACATAGAGTGCCTATTCTTGATGGAGAGTATTTTCATGAATGGAAAAATGAGATGCTTGTGATTTTCAATCAATATCATTTGAACAAGTATATTGCTACTCCTTGTGCACCTCATGTTGATCCTATGCATCCCACCTTAGATGAAGATATTGACATGATTTGCAATCTTAGAACTGTTGAGCTCATCATTAGAGGATTGCCCAAAAACTTGATTGCTAGTTTACCTACTCTTAATTGTGCCTATACTATATGGAAATTTCTTGAGGAACGATTCATCGATTATTCCTTGAAAATTTTGGATGAAATTTTCCATAAATCTATTGCCTTGAGTAAAATGAACTCTAGTGATTCTAGTTTTGGTGATTGTCTATTTGAGCTTACTAATCTCATGCATGCTAAAGGAAATGTTGGAATCATTAGTGATATTATATCCGAAGCTATAAGAATTCATAAAAGTGACCACTTTGACGATCATTTATCTAATGAATCACTCTCTCTAGGAAATGATGAATCACAAGATCATGTTGAACATGGATACTACGATGAGAATGATGATAGTGACTTCGATCTTGATGATGCAATGAGACACTTTGGTCTTATGGCAAATCTTCGTGGATATGTGTCAGGAGGAAAGGAATGGGTTCTCGACAGTGGATGTACTGATCGTATGACCGGAGACGAAGAAATGTTTCATGAGCTTGCTGAAAATGACGGCCCGCGAAAGTATGTCACTTTTGGTGATAATTCAAAGGGTAAGGTGGTTGGCCTTGGTAAGGTGGCCATCTCACACGATAGCTCCATTCAAAATGTCATGCTCGTTGAATCTCTTGGCTACAACTTACTTTCGGTATCTAGACTTGCTGATTTCGGTTTGAATGTCCTATTTACTGAGGTAGATTGCCAAGTGTTTCGTCGAGATAATCATAAAATGGTCTTTACCGGTATACGTAGAGGTGACCTTTACATTATCGATTTCTCTAAAAAGGCACAACCTAAAACTTGCTTTATTGCTAAATCCTCAAAAGGTTGGTTGTGGCATAGACGACTAGGTCACGTTGGCATGAGAAACCTTGACAAACTTATTAAAGGAAATCATATCCTTGGAGTTAACGATGTCATATTTGATAAGGATATACTTTGTAGTGCTTGTCAAGCAGGTAAACAGGTTGGAGGAAGGCATCCCGTGAAGAACATCATGACCACAAGGAGACCACTCGAGCTACTCCATATGGATCTTTTTGGTCCCAATGCCTACAAGAGTCTCGGTGGAAATTATTTTGGTCTAGTTATAGTTGATAATTTTTCAAGATTTATGTGGGTGTTCTTTCTTGATGATGAATCGCAGGTCCAAAAGATCTTCAAAAACTTCGCTAGGAAGGCCCAAAATCAGTTTGACGTGAAGATCAAGAAGGTTCAGAGTGACAACGGAACGAAGTTCAAGAACGCAAATGTGGACACCTTTCTTGACGAAGAAGGGATCTCACACGAGTTCTCGGCTACATACACACCTCAACAAAATGGAGTTGTTGAGAGGAAGAACCGGACGCTCATCAAAATGGCGAGAACGATGCTTGATGAGTACAAGACGCCAAAGCACTTTTGGGCAGAAGCGGTTGAGACGGCTTGTCATGCAACAAATCGCTTGTATCTTCACAAGCTACTCGGCAAGACGGCATACGAGCTTCTCACCGGTAACAAACCCCAAGTTGGATACTTTCGAGTATTCGTCTCAAAGTGCTACATTCTTGATAAGCATCGTCGTTCAAAGTTTGCTCCTAAATCTCATGAAGGTTTCCTACTTGGTTATGGCTCAAACTCCCACACTTACCGTTTCTACAACAATTTCACCCGAAAGGTTGAAGAAACGGTAGATGTGAAGTTTGATGAATCTAACGGCTCGCAAGTAGAGCAATTGCCAATTGATGTAGGAGACAAAGACCCTTCAGAAGCAATCCAAGACTTGTCTATTGGCAAAATTCTCCCAACGAAGGTGAAGGAGAGTACCTCGTCCGTCCAAGTGGAAGCTTCTACTTCACGACAAGGTGAACCAAGAATTGACCCGGAAGTATCCACAAGTGGGACACGCCGAGATGAAGGAAATGAGGAAATGCGTCAAGATGAACATTAACAACCTCCTTCTCCACCACGACAAGAAAACGACAACGCCAACAATGAAGAAGACCAAGAAGAAGAACAAGATGAAGAAGATGTTCAACGAAGACCCAAGCATAAGCTTTCACGAGTTCGAGCAAGAATTGCCAAAGATCATCCCGTCGAGCAAATCTACAATGATATTCAAACTGGGAGAATTACTCGCTCACAAACTCATTTAGCTAACTTTTGTGAAAACTATTCATTCATCTCTAGCATTGAACCTATGAAGGTTGAAGAAGCATTGGAAGATCCGGATTGGATAAACGCAATGCATGAAGAGCTACACAACTTCGAGAGAAACCAAGTTTGGACATTGGTTGAGAAGCCCGACAACAACCACAACATCATTGGTACCAAATGGGTGTTTTGCAACAAGCAAGATGAAGATGGACAAGTGGTTCGCAACAAAGCACGTCTCGTCGCCCAAGGGTACACACAAGTTGAGGGTATGGACTATGGTGAGACATATGCTCCCGTTGCTAGACTTGAGTCCATTCGCATCTTACTTGCCTATGCTAATCACCATAATATCACCTTGTACCAAATGGACATTAAAAGTGCTTTTCTAAATGGTGAAATAGAGGAGGAAGTTTATGTCAAACAACCTCCCGGCTTTGTCAATCCTAAGAAACCTAATCATGTTTACAAACTTCACAAAGCTCTTTATGGTCTTAAACAAGCTCCTAGAGCATGGTATAAATGCTTGACCAAGTTCCTTATTGCAAGTGGTTTTGAAATTGGAAAAATTGATTCCACACTCTTTACTAAAAGGGTTAATGGAGAACTATTTGTATCCCAAATTTATGTTGATGATATTATATTTGGTTCAACTAACCCTCTTTTTAGTGAAAAGTTTGGAAAGCTAATGTCAAAGAAGTTTGAGATGTCTATGATGAGTGAACTCAAATTCTTTCTCGGTTTGCAAATCAAGCAAACTAAGGAAGGTACATTTATCTCTCAAATGAAGTACACCAAAGACTTATTCAAGAAGTTCAGTGTGCAAGAATGCAAAGGTATGCCTACACCCATGCCTACTAGTGGACATAATGATTTGACCAAAGATGGTGAACCGGTTGATCAAAAGGTTTATCGCTCTATGATCGGTTCATTGTTATACCTATGCGCCTCACGTCCCGATATTATGCTAAGTGTGTGCATGTGTGCATGATATCAAGCTGCTCCTAAAGAATGTCATCTTAAAGCGGTGAAAAGGATAGTGAGATACCTAATTCATACACCAAATTTTGGCATTTGGTATCCTAAGAGGTCCTCTTGATCTTGTTGGCTATTCCGACTCGGATTATGCCGGAGACAAGGTTGATAGGAAGTCCACTTCGGGTACTTGTCAATTTCTTGGTAGATCTCTTGTGTCTTGGTCCTCCAAGAAACAAAACTCCTTATCCTTATCTACCGCCGAAGCGGAATACATTGCCACTGGTTCATGTTGTGCTCAATTACTTTGGATGACCCAAACTCTTAAAGATTATGGGGTCTATGTGAAACATGTTCCATTGCTTTGTGACAATGAAAGTGCTATCAAAATTGGTCATAATCCTGTGCAACATTCTCGAACTAAGCACATTGAAGTTCGTCATCATTTCATTCGAGATCATGTTGCTAAGGGTGACATTGATCTTAAGCATGTTCGCACCGATAAGCAATTAGCGGACATATTCACTAAACCACTTGATGAGAAAGTGTTTTGCAGGTTGAGAGGAGAATTGAATAACATTGATGCTTCGAACTTGGAGTAGAAACTCCATTGGAGACATGCAAGACATGAGCTTATGACTAATCCTTGACATATCTCTTATGATGACTATCTTATGTCTTGGATATATTTGCATCTTGCATGTTATCTAACCCATGTAGGTACCTGGTTGAATCTAATTCTATGAGATTGCAACTTACTTACATCTTGAGCAATCTCTACATCACCAAGTCTCTACACAACGGTGGTTGACGACAAGGAAGCACGAAACCATTCGAACATATCCTTTGACAAATTCTATGTTGAGCTTCATGATTGTCATTTTTGGATATACAAGTGCTTTTCCTTGCAAGAACTAACCCATGTAGGTAGATGAACTCAAATTTCAGGTGGTGCTCCCAACTCTTGATGAGCTACATCAACCTTGAGCACCCACACAAGTTCCACTACATGAGCAAGACCCACATCACCACCCAAGGTATGATATTCCATCTTAGAGAAGCTTTACTCCAAGTCATGAGTCAAAGCAACTCAACATGATGAGAATACATCAAGATGCTTAACGAAAAATGCTAACCCCATTTAGAGCTTAAACGATGAGTATGACCTATGATCAAGTGTTCTCACTTGACTCGTAAGTCAATATACTCTAACATAGGTGACTATGTCATCGCCCAACTCTAGATGAAGTTCTCTTGTGTTCTTGTCTGTGTTATTGCATTTGTCCCTTGCATATTTGTTTCCCTCTTTTTCAAACAAAAAAAAACAACAACTTCATCTAGAACTTCCATTCTTTTCTGTTTTTCTTTGTTCTGCATTTTCTGCATCAAATTCCTTGCAAATTCTTCAGCTAATTCATTGCAAATCTTTGTGAGATCTTATTTGACTAGTGAGCTGAGGTGACAAGTGTTTTCTCTGTGATGAACTCGATTTCACCGGATTGTAATTTTTGGTCCAACCGAATCCCTTCGGTACCACCGAAACATGCCACTCGGTGTCACCGATTTCGTAACAGGAAAAATAGTTTGTCACATATTCTATATTTCTTCTTATCCAGCTCCACTCAATGAATCTTGTCCTCTACAAGCATCACAGTTTTATCCATTGCTTTGTGCTGAATCTCAAGGACCAAACCAATTCGACAGATTCCAGAAAAACCTTCTTGGAAATTGATGTCAAAGGGGGAGAGAGAGATCACATCAATGCTTATCATCAGGGAGAAAGAGAGAGAAAGTATTAAGGGGGAGAAAGAGATCCCCAGGGGGAGAGAATACTCAAGGATCCCAGATGCTTGATGTTCAAGAGGAGAGATGCCACATGTCTTTTTGGGGGAAGACATGTTCATATGTGCTCATTTCCGTTAAGTTCTATTCATTCATATCTTTCAGCTCTGATTTTCTGTTCCCTATCTTCTCCAAATATCCCATGTCAAATTCAGGGGGAGCAAGACATTTAAGGGAAATAAATCATTCTAATTCATTGCATATCTTTACTCTTGGGGACATGTCTAATCCAATGTGGTACCTTGTACTCACTTTTTACATGTCATCCCAGTCTTGGTATTCTTATGGTTTTCTCTTGGTTTGCTCTGGCTAGTGGATGTACCTGTGTTATCTAACCTTGTTTGTGCAGGTTCATTCCATCCTAAGCCAACTCAAAACTACAAGCTAAGTATATGTATCAGAATCATGAGTATGAGGAATTCTTGCTCTTGTATATACTGTTTGCAAGAAGGACTCATAAGCATGAAGGTATTTCTCTTAATTATCTTTTGCTCTGATGCACATGGCCAAGATACATGTAACACATTGCTTACTCTGTCATGATTATGCTCTCACATGCTTCTATACTCTATATTCACATGATTGCATACATGTAGGGGGAGCCTATGTTTGTTACATGTCCTTCCAAAGCTTTACTTGCTATTCGTTGTATCTTTATCTAAAGCTTTGATGTATGTTGCCATCAATTACCAAAAAGGGGGAGATTGAAAGCACAAGTGCTCCCCAAGTGGTTTTGGTAATTAATGTCAACATATCTCTTGTTGGACTAATACTTTTATCTAGTATATTTCAGATAAGTTCAACAATGGAGTGGCATGGACTAAAGGTTGTGGGAACTCCTTCAAGATGCTATCGACAAAGGATTGGCTAAAGCTTCAAGCTCAAGACTCTTCATTTTACACTTTTAGTGATCCAAGATCACATTGAGTCCATAGGAAAAGCCAATACTATCAAGGAGGGATGAGGTGTTGCTTAATGAGCCTTTTGCTCCATGTGCTTGATGATATGCTCCAAAACCCTCAGCTACTTTCCCACTTCCACATATGACCTAAACCCAAAGCCAAACTCGGACCTACCGATTCTTTCTATCCGGCGCCACCGAGTTTCACATGTCATAGCCACTGTCACAAACCCTAGCAAATCGGTTCTATCGACAGGGATCTCGGTCTCACCGAGATGGGATTGCAATCTCACTGTGTATGTCCATTGTCAAAATCGGTCTCACTGAGTTTAGGCAATCGGTACTACCGAGATTACAATGCAAACTCTCTGGTTAACTCATTACCAAAATCGGTCCAACCGAGTTTAGTAATCGGTCCCACCGAGTTTGCCTGACCAACTCTCTGGTTAGCTAATTACCAAATCGGTCTCACCGAGTTTGTGTAACCGGTCTCACCGAGATTACGTTATGCCCTAACCCTAACCATTTCGGTCCTACCGAGTTGCATGTCAGTCCCACCGAAAATCTCTAACGGTCACTAGGTTTACCTTTTCGGTCCGACCGAGTTTGTTGATTTAGTCCCATCGAGATTGGTAAATTGTGTGTAACGGTTGGATTTTGTGTGGAGGCTATATATACCCCTCCACCTCCTCTTCATTCATGGAGAGAGCCATCAGAACACATTTACACTTCCAACTCATATGTTCTGAGAGAGAACCACCTACCCTTGTGTTGAGGCCAAGATATTCCATTCCTACCATATGAATCTTGATCTCTAGACTTCCCCAAGTTGCTTTCCACTCAAATCTTCTTTCCACCAAATCCAAATCCTGTGACAGAGAGTTGATTGTTGGGGAGACTATCATTTGAAGCACAAGAGCAAGGAGTTCATCATCAACACACCATTTGTTACTTCTTGGAGAGTGGTCTCTCCTAGATTGGCTAGGTGTCACTTGGGAGCCTCCGACAAGATTGTGGAGTTGAACCAAGGAGTTTGTAAGGGCAAGGAGATCGCCTACTTCGTGAAGATCTACCGCTAGTGAGGCAAGTCCTTCGTGGGCGATGACCATGGTGGGATAGACAAGGTTGCTTCTTCGTGGACCCTTCGTGGGTGGAGCCCTCCGTGGACTCGCGCAACCATTACCCTTCGTGGGTTGAAGTCTCCATCAACGTGGATGTAGGATAGCACCACCTATCCGAACCATGGGAAAAACATCCGTGTCTCCAATTGCGTTTGAATTCTCCAAACCCTTCTCTTTACATTCTTGCAAGTTGCATGCTTTACTTTCCGCTTCTCATATAATCTTTGCATGCTTGCTTGATATGTATTGTGTATGTTGAAATTGTGCCTAAAACTCCACTCAAACCGAAAAAGTTTAAAAATTGCAATTTTAGCACTAAGTGTCTAATCACCCCGCCTCTAGACACACCTACTTCTAGATCCTACAGTGAGGGTTCGCATGCTATCAGTAAAATATGTGGATGAAAAATAAGCAGATTGTAGATTCATCAGATTAATTCAAGCCACATGGAAAACCCATTTATCCAAACCAAGCATGATTAAGAACTAGGAAATATAGTAGTTGTATATGTTTCTCATGTATTAAGTGCAGCCAAATTCGATTTATTCCTCACATGCACAACAATACAAAATACTACCTGTCGGTGTCAAAACCGGCGGATCTCGGGTAGGGGGGTCCCGAACTGTGCGTCTAGGCAGATGGTAACAGGAGACAAGGGACACGATGTTTTTACCCAGGTTCGGGCCCTCTCGATGGAGGTAAAACCCTACTCCTGCTTGATTAATATTGATGATATGGGTAGTACAAGAGTACATCTACCACGAGATCAAGGAGGCTAAACCCTAGAAGCTAGCCTATGGTATGATTCTTGTTCTGCTGTTCGTCCTACGGACTAAAACCCTCCGGTTTATATAGACACCGGAGAGGGCTAGGGTTACACAGAGTCGGTTATAATGGTAGGAGATCTACATATCCGTATCGCCAAGCTTGCCTTCCATGCCAAGGAAAGTCCCTTCCAGACACGGGACGAAGTCTTCAATCTTGTATCTTCATAGTCCAGGAGTCCGGCTGAAGGTATAGTCCGGCTATCCGAACACCCCCTAATCCAGGACTCCCTTAGTAGCCCCTGAACCAGGCTTCAATGACGATGAGTCCGGCGTGTAGATTGTCTTCGGCATTGCAAGGCGGGTTCCTCCTCCAAGTACTTCATAGAAGATTTCGAACACAATGATAGTGTCCGGCTCTGCAAAATAAGTTTCCACATATTGCCATAGAGAGAATAATATTTACACCAATCTAATCTGCTGACGTATTCTGTAGCGCGACATCACACCACGGCCAAGCCTTTATCCGAATCGTTTTATTGTCCCACCTCAGCGTGTTATGCGAGGCGGTTTCCTTGGCACGTCTTGTCAAAGCAGAGATTGTGTCCCCTTTATTTACGGGATTCTCATCAATACGGACGTGGGTAACCCAACCGAGCCATTGATTATGGCGCTTGGGAGATTAGTGAGTTTTATCAGGCTGGTGGGGACGCATAGTCGCATCCGCCCATATAAGGGGATAAGGATCCACCTTTTCACCTACGCCTTCTTCCTCCTTTGCCTATCCATTTTCCGCGCACTCGAGCTCCAGCGCCCAAGTCCGCATTCCCCACCTCAACCTTCTCCAGCCATGTCTGGAGCGGGAGGCAAGTGGATGGTCTCCTCCGTCACGGAGGGACACATAAAAAAAACTGAGGAAGGCCGGATACTTGTCTAACAACATGGCGCACCGGCTTCCCGAAGAGGGGCATCCCCTCCCCACCCCAAGGCCCCATGAGAGGGTAGTGTTCCTTCCCCACTTCCTCCGCGGACTGGGCTTTCCTCTCCACCCATTCGTCCGGGGGCTCATGTTCTACTATGGACTAGATTTCCACGATCTGGCCCCAAACTTTGTCCTCAACATCTCGGCGTTTATCGTCGTGTGCGAGGCATTCCTCTGCATCCACCCCCATTTCAGCCTATGGCTCAAGACTTTCAATGTCAAGCCAAAGGTGGTGCGCGGCACCCAGGTGGAGTGCAGAGGCTCCATGGTGGGCAAGATGCCCAACGTCCTATGGCTCGAGGGCTCCTTCGTGGAGACCCTGAAGGGGTGGCAATCGGGGTGGTTCTACATCACCGAGTCGCGTGACCCTGAATGGGTCGCAGCCCCCGAGTTCCGATCCGGACCCCCTACGCGGCTCACGTCCTGGAAAGAGATGGGTCTGTCGTGGGGCAACAAAGGAGAGGTGACTGGACTGCAAACATGCATCCAAACCCTGGTGAACAAGAAGCTTAAACTTGTCAACGTAGTCCGGGTTATGCTCATCCGCCGGATCCTCCCGTGTCAACAACGGGCCTTCAACCTGTGGGAGTTCGACCCGGCGCAGCACCCAACTCTAAACAGGCTCTTCGACACGACGTACAAAGATGCCTGGAAGGTGCTATTCAAGGGCGCCGAGGCTCCCGCATCCGCTACCGAGGATCGCGGATTCAGCACGCAGCGTCACACTAGTGCGGTAAACCGTTTTTGACTTTTACAGGGTATTTTAGCTTTTCATGGTTTTGACTTTACGCGGGGTCTAAGCTCCCTTTCCTTTGACAGGATTGGCAGGCGAAGTCCGGACAGATCAACTGTCCGGCCCCTTTGCCCGAAGACCCAGCGGATGCTCTATTGGCAAGGCTGCTGGTTCTGGCACCCTATGTGGTGCCGGAGAAGAAGGCCACGAAGAAGGCCACGGGGACTCGAAAGAGTGTTCGTCGTGTGGTGGTGTCGGATTCGTCGTCCGACGACTCCGAGACGCAATCCTCCCATGAAGACGAGGAGGAAGAAGATACCCCTCCCCCTCCAGGGGGGGAAGGGAAGAAAAGGAAGGCCGCCCCAACTGGGGAGGCCGGAGGGTCCAAGAAGGGGAAAACCCTTCTTCCGGACTACTCCACCAACACCGACGACGGTGAAGAGGAGTGGCCGCACAGGGCTAAGCCGCTGGCGAAATCGTAAGTATCCGGATACTAGAATAAGTCATAGTATTCCTTTACTGCACAGCTTTTCCTTACGTCGAATATGATTATGCAGTCCTCCCAAAGACCGGCTCGACGTGTCATCGAGCGGTTCCCTGGACTCATCGGACATAAACTCTCTTCCGACGGCTACCTCCTCCCGCCCTACGGATGACGCCGAGCTGGCATCCCAGGAGGTTCCAAGCCAGGAGGAGGTGGTCCCGGAGGCACCGCAAGGCGACCTTCCGGACCCCAGGTGCCAAGGGGATAGAACCCCTAAGGGCTCCAAGTCCGGCCCTAGGCCGGACACCGCTCCGGAACCTTCAAAGGTTCCAGAGTCCGGCAGGCGACCTCCTTCCAAGAGGAGCAAGCGCACTGAGCCGATGGCCCCCGTCCAACCGGAGGCGCCGGACAATCTGCTGGAGGTGCTTAAAGGCGCCTCCATCGACGAGGAGCACCGCACCATTATGAGTGCGGTGGTTCAGAAAGTTCAGTCCGCCAAGAGCGGGTTGACCGAAGCCTGTGCCGGCCTTTTAACAGGCTTTGAGGTATGTAAGAAATATGTAAAAATATTACCGCATAGACAGTAGCCCCTGATGCTCTGTTTGGCGTTCCGAGCGGAACCTTGAGCGGTCCGAGCAAGAGCTCGGCCTTGCGAAGAAGCAGCTCGAGGACAAAGAAGGTAAGAAATACCTTATCAAATATAAAAAGGTGCAGTTGCAAAAAGTGACAGGACTAATGTGGCTATTGTAGGGGCCACAACGGAGGTGGCAACCCTTAAGCAAGCGCTGTTCGAGGCCGAGAAGAGGGCGGCCACGGAGCACACCGAGCGGGAGAAGTATGAGGCGCATGTTGGCGAGGTGTGGCAAGAGCTCCAGGCTCTCATGAAAAAACATGAGAGTTTGGATCTTGACTCAAAGACCCGAGAGTCCGAGCTCGCGGCGGCCAATCAGAATGCCAAGTCTGCCAAGGCCGAAGCCCAGAAGGCCCTCCAGGAGGTTGAGGCGATGAAGAAGATAGCGGCGGGTAAGGCTTTCTTTATGCAAAGCAAGCATGTGAAAGTCAATTATTTGTTACTTACCCGAATTCGGAGCTCGCTAGGAGCATTCACAGATTTGCCCCGCAGTGTGTTCAATGCCGCCGCATTCTACCGAGCCGAGGAGGGTAGCTCGACAGAGAAGGTGTTCTGGTCTCAGTATGCTGAGGCCGGACTCCCTGTGCCCTTGAGCGACCAGCTGAAGCAACTGGTCGAGCTCCACAAGGTGGCCGAACAAGCCATGAAGGGCCTCATAGTTCAGCTGTGGCCTGGAGAGGCTCTGCCAGGGAGCTACTTTGGGCTGGTGAGGCGGCTGGTGGAGGCCTGTCCAAGGCTCGAAGTCATCAAGCGCTCCGTGTGCATCGAAGGTGCCCGTAGGGCGCTTGCCCGTGCTAAGGTGCACTGGGGCAATCTTGATGCGGAGAAGCTTGTGAAGGACGGGCCGCCGCCGGGCAAGGAGCACCGCCACCCCGAGATGTACTATAAGGGCGTTCTGGAAGGCGCCCGCCTTATGTCAGACGAATGCTCGAAAGATGTAATTTTTGAGTAAAACTTGTTTATTTTGCTATGTGCGCTGAAAACTTGTTCATGTGCGCTAAGCAATGCTCTTTGAATTTAAAATATTACCTTCTGTGCGGCCGTTTATCAAATTTTTGAGAGATGGCGAGTCGTCGGCTTCTGCCCCCATGCCACGAGTGCTGGGGTGTTCGGGATAAACTTGAGCGCTCTTTTTCCCATTCTTGGGTCCTTCGAGGGAGGCGCTCAACACAACGAACAAGGCAATCGGACTATAATGCTTGAACAGTCTCACTTAGCCATAGAATTCTATAATTTTAAATATCGGCGTAGCCCCTAGTGTTCGGAAGACCGAGTTCGGGGCTCTATCCACGCCTGGGCCGGACAAAGCCGACTCTTCGCTCTAAGCGGCATAAGTCTTTAGGGACTCGAAAACCTCTCGAACAACGACCAGCTCTCGCCTTATCATGACGGTCAGTTTTAGCTTTCTCTACTGAGGTGCTTTAGCCCAGCTCAACTGGGGCACAATCACAGTAGTTCTCCTAGCGCTACCTTAGCCGATACAACGGAACGTAAGGTACCAAAAGATAGGAGCCGGGCAAACCCAACATTTGACCCAAGACATGATTCGGAGCCGATGCATATAATGCTATAAGTTCGGGGTGCCGCACTTATGAAAGTGTTCGGACTTCTCACACCGTGTTGTGGGGTACTTAAGCCCCTGGTGCATTGGCCGTACCAAAGTGTACGGGTGCGACATGTCATTAATGAACATGTATTCTTAAAAAAGAGTAATACAGTAATAGACAAAAGCTATGCATTGTTTATTTGAAGAAGCTGCGATCAAAGCAGAACGATACAAATTGTGCGATAAGCAAAATGTGGGACTATTTGACATGTCTTATCCAGGGGCGGACTGTGGAATGATATGCAAAACAGGTATACTGCTCGTTATAGAGACCACCTTAGAGTCCCATAGTGCGGCGTGGTTTTCTTCTTCCCTCGTTCTTGCATCGTTTGTGCGGCAATTGTACTGTCGGCTTAGGCCATCCGAAGAATGGAGTCCTGAAAGTAAGATAAAAGTAAGAAATTGGCAACCCCTAGTGCGGTTTAAGCCGTGTTTTGGGCGTGCCGTGATGGTGCCCCTCCCCCTGTCCCCATGGTATTTCCAGAGCGTAATTATGTACGCGCAGTACTGTTTTCGCAATTTCGTGAGGGCTGGGGTTGGGGCCGCATTGCTACGCCTTCTCACAACGTGCCAGGCGGTCTTGCTGTAGGTTACTCCGGGCGCGCTTGACGGTGTCCAGATGTTTAGTGATCGGACTGGAAAATTGCCTTGAGAGGCTGCTTTGTACTTCCGCTGCGAGAGCCGCCATATGCTCCTCCGTACGGAGAGAGCGTTCGGTGTTTCCATTGACCGTAATGACTCCTCGAGGGCCTGGCATCTTGAGCTTGAGGTATGCGTAATGCGGTACCGCATTGAACTTGGAAAATGCGGTTCGCCCGAGCAGTGCGTGATAGCCACTGCGGAACGGGACTATGTCGAAGATTAATTCCTCGCTTCGGAAGTTATCTGGAGATCCGAAGACCACTTCAAGTGTGACTGAGCCTGTACAATTGGCCTCTACACCTGGTATGACGCCTTTAAAGGTCGTTTTAGTGGGTTTAATCCTCGAAGGTTCGATGCCCATTTTCCGAACTGTATCCTGATAAAGCAGGTTCAGGCTGCTGCCACCGTCCATGAGGACTCGATTGAGGTGAAATTCGTCAATGATTGGGTCGAGAACCAATGCGGCGAATCCGCCGTGACGGATGCTAGTGGGGTGGTCCCTTCGATCAAAAGTGATCAGGCAGGATGACCATGGGTTGAACTTCGGGGCGACTAGCTCCATCGCGTATACGTCCCTTAACGCACGCTTCCGCTTCCTTTTGGGGATGCGGGTTGCGTATATCATGTTCACCGTCCGCACTTGTGGGGGGAATCCCTTCTGTCCACTACTGTTCGGCGGTCGGGGCTCCTCCTCCTCGTTGCTATGTAGCCCCTGATCTCTGTTTTTGGCGTGTAACTTGCCTGCCTGCTTGAACACCCAACAATCCCTGTTGGTGTGATTGGCTGGCTTTTCGGGGGTGCCATGTATCTGGCACGAGCGGTCGAGTATTCGGTCCAAACTAGACGGGCCCGGAGTATTTCTTTTGAATGGCTTTTTCTGCTGACCGGGTTTAGAGCCTCTGAATCCTGCGTTAACTGTCGTATCATCAGCATTGTCGTTGTTAATGCGGCGCTTGTGCTTGTTGCGACGCGACCTGACACTGTTGTCCTTGGTATCCGAATTACCAGGGATCTTGGTTATGTTATTGCTACGAGCCAGCCAGTTGTCTTCTCCCGCATAAAAGCGGGTCATGAGCGTCGTGAGGGCTGCCTTAGATTTTGGCTTCTCCTGTCCAAGGTGCCGGGGAAGCCACTCGTCGCGAATATTATGCTTGAAGGCCGCTAGGGCCTCTATGTCCGGACAGTCAACCATTTGATTTTTCCTGGTTAGAAACCGTGTCTAGAATTGCCTGGCCGATTCCTCTGGCTGCTGAATTATGTGGCTTAGGTGATCGGCGTCTGGTGGTCGCACATAAGTGCCCTGGAAATTGTCGAGGAATGCGGCTTCCAGGTCCTCCCAACAACCAATTGATTCTGCTAGCAAGCTATTAAGCCAATGCCGAGCTGGTCCCTTAAGTTTGAGTGGGAGGTATTTGATGGCGTGTAGATCGTCGCCGCGGGCCATGTGGATATGGAGGAGATAGTCCTCGATCCGTACCGCAGGGTCTGTTGTGCCATCATATGATTCGATGTTTACGGGTTTGAAACCCTCTGGGATTTGATGATCCATTACTTCATCTGTGAAGCATAGTGGGTGTGCGGCGCCTTTGTATTGGGCTATATCATGACGCAGCTCAAACGAGCTTTGTCTATTGTGTTCGGCCCGGCCGGATTTACTATATCCGGAGTGACGATCACCGTCACGTGTCATGGGGCACCCACGCGATCCATAGATCGACCTTGTTTGCTTTGTCTTGTCCTCCAATATATCTCGCAGGTCTAGCGCATTCCCCCGTGCCTTGGTATTTTTAAAGCAGCGCCGGCGTGCAGCTTGAGTGGAGGGCCGAGAGGCCTCTTTGTCACGGCCACGTGGTGGCCGGTCGGCCGCATCATGCGCTGGTGATGTAGGTGCTTCTTCCTCTAATCGGGGTAGCAACCTGCGCTTTGGGTAGCTCTTGGAGGGGCGTTCGAGTTCATACTCTTCGGCCGCTAGGACTTCCGCCCATTTGTCGGCTAGCAAGTCTTGATCATCTCTAAGTTGTAGTTGTTTTTCCTTGAGGTTGCTCGCTGTGGCTATAAGCCTGCGTTTGAAGCGCTCTTGTTCAACGGGATCCTCAGGCACGACAAATTCGTTGTCGTCGAGGCTTGCCTCGTCTTCGGAGGGAGGCATGTAATTATCATCCTCGACCTCTCTGTCTGCCGCTCTCTCATGAGGGTTGGCTTCTCCATCCTCCTGTGCTGAGTTTTGCCGGAGGGGGTTTTCTTCGGCACTGTCCGGAGTGTTATTATCTCCCGTGCAGGAATCACCGTTTTTGCTTTGGCGGGATTTAGAGCGGCGCCGCTGACGCCGGCGCTTAGGTTGTTTCTTGGAGGGGTCATCCTCCGTTGTTCCATCGCCATCGCCCTCTTTTGGGGTATCCACCATGTATATGTCATATGACGAGGTGGCTTTCCAGTGCCCTATAGGCGCTGATTCCTGGTGGTCTCCTGCATCGGCGTCCATACCGTCGATGTCTTCGGAGTCGTAGTCGAGCACGTCGGTTAAATCATCGATAATGGCTACAAAGTGGGTGGTGGGTGGGTTTTGAATTTCTTCATCATCCGCATCCCAACCTTGCTGACCGTAGTCCGGCCAGGGCTCTCCCGATAAAGAGAGAGACTTTAGTGAATTCAGAATATCGCCAAAAGGCGAGTGCTGAAAGATGTCCGCGGCGGTGAACTCCATAATCGGCGCCCAATCGGATTCGATCGGCAGGGGCGCGGGAGGCTCGGAGTCCGGAGGGGAGTCCGGCACCTTGGAGACACAGGCTTCGCAAAGGACAAAGATGGTGTTCGGCTCGATCGCCGCAGAGATTTCAGCCTCCAAGGCGGCGTCCAACCACCCGTCCTCGATCGGCGCAATCGACTCCGAACTAAGGGTCGGGGCCGATGCGGGTGCGGCCTCCAAAACGCTGTTCGACGGCAGAGCTAAATCGTGCCCTTCGTGACAGTGCAGCGCACTCGGCTATGGCTCGAATCCGTCGAAGATCAAGTCTCCGCGGATATCAGCCGTGTAGTTAAGACTTCCAAATCTGACCTGATGACCAGGGGCAGAACTTTCAATCTGCTCCAGATGACCAAGCGAATTGGCCCGCAGTGCAAAGCCGCCGAATACGAAGATCTGTCCGGGGAGAAAAGTCTCACCCTGGACCGCATCGCTGCTGATGATCGGAGAAGCCATCGGGCCTAAAAGTGACGACACAGAGGAACTCTCAATGAAAGCACCAATGTCGGTGTCAAAACCGGCGGATCTCGGGTAGGGGGTCCCGAACTGTGCGTCTAGGCGGATGGTAACAGGAGACAAGGGACACAATGTTTTTACCCAGGTTCGGGCCCTCTCGATGGAGGTAAAACCCTACTCCTGCTTGATTAATATTGATGATATGGGTAGTACATGAGTAGATCTACCACGAGATCAAGGAGGCTAAACCCTAGAAGCTAGCCTATGGTATGATTGTTGTTCTGTTGTTCGTCCTACGGACTAAAACCCTCCGGTTTATATAGACACCGGAGAGGGCTAGGGTTACACAGAGTCGGTTACAATGGTAGGAGATCTACATATCCGTATCGCCAAGCTTGCCTTCCATGCCAAGGAAAGTCCCTTCCGGACATGGGACGAAGTCTTTAATCTTGTATCTTCATAGTCTAGGAGTGCGGCTGAAGGTATAGTCCGGCTATCCGAACACCCCCTAATCCAGGACTCCCTCACTACCCATGACAATTGGACGTCGCATTGGAGAATTGAACCAAGCAGTTAACTAAACACCACAACAAATGAACCAAACATTAACTAAGCGCCACATTGCACAATATAACATACTCCTAATAGAAGATCAAACAGTTAATCAAATCAAGCATGCTTAACAAGTTGGAAATATAGCAACTGTTTTTGTTTCTCATGTATTTAGTACAGCCAAATTCAACTTATTTCTCACATGGTATACAATAACAGAATGCATCCACAACAATTGAACATCGCAATGCAGAATTGAACCAACCGGTTAACTAAACACCACAACAAATGAACCAAACGTTAACCAAGCACCACATTACACAATATAACATACTCCTAATAGAAGATCAGACAGTTAACCAAACCAAGATGCTTAACAACTTGGAAATATAGCAATTGTATTTGTTTCTCATGTATTTAGTATAGCCAAATTCAATTTATTTCTCACATGGTATACAATAACAGAATGCACCCACAACAATTGAACATCGCATTGTAGAATTGAACCAAATAGTTAACTAAACACCACAACAAATGAACCAAAGGTTAACTGAGCACCACATTGCACAATGTATAACATACTAGAAGATCAGACAGTTAACCAAACCAATCGTGCTTGACAACTTGGAAATATAGCAATTGTATTTGTTTCTCATGTATTTTGTAAAGATAAATTTGATTTATTTCTCACATGGAAGACAATACAAAATTGCAGCCTGAAGAATTGAACATCACATTTGCAGAATTGAACCAAACAGTTAACCGAAGATGACAACTAATTAACCAAACAGTTAATAAGTGAGCACCAAATTGCACGACATATAGAACATATACACTAGAGCAATAGATTGCATGGTAAAATCAGATAGCACAATTCACTAGAATTTGTTAAGGAAAGGCAGGAGCAGGACATGCAACGGGTAAATCGAGCATGCTTAACTGGTGTAGCTAGCAAACTGAAAATGGGTCCTTATAGCAGTACAAAAAAAAGACACATTCGTGACATTTTGGGCCGAACGAAATTTTTTTCTGTCATACTTATGACACTTCTATGATGATAATTGTGACAAAACCCGGTATCATCATCGATGTGGTGGTCTCCTACTTCCATGACAAAAATCATGACAGAAAATGGGCTTTTCGTCCTGCGGGCCAGAGACGTAGCTGCATGACATTCTTTGGGCCGTCCATGACGGAAAAAACCATGGTAGAAGCGAGGGCGAGGCAAATATCGGGGTGTTCCCGGTTACGGTGGGTGGTCGGGGCCGAGCGATGCACGTTTCATACACGCACGCGCGTGGGTGCGAGGCGTTGGGCTCTAACTGAACCCGAGCGATTGCACTGCAGGCTATGCGTCATTGAACCCGAGCAATCGATCGATGGCTGTTAGCTGAACCCGATTGAGCGATTCCTTCGCTACTGCTGCTAACTGAAGCCGATCGATGCTGCCTCTGGATGAACAGTGAGCGTTGCTGGGGGGGGGGGGGGTTGGATGAATAGTTCCTGGTGGGGGTGGATGAACAGGACCCCGTGGTGTTGCCTCTGGATGAACAGGACCCCGATCAATCGAGCCGGTCGGGGATGGATGGACAGGACCCCGTGGAGGGCTAGATGAACAGGACCACCCCATGGAGGGCTGGATGAACAGTAGACGGTGGAGGGCTGGATGAACAGTAGACGGTGGAGGGCTGGATGAACAGTAGCCCGTGGAGGGGTGACTTAACAGGAGCCCGTGGATAGGGCTGGTTGAACAGTAGCCGGTGGAGTAGCGCGCGGTGGAGGCTGGATGAACAAGAGCCCGTGGATGAACAGTCGCAGGTGGAGGCTGGAGGAGGTCGATGGTGGATGAACAGTAGCCCGTGGAGGCTGGAGGGGGTCGACGGTGGTGATGAACAGTATCCCGTGGAGTCCGGTTTTGCGGTACGCCACACCCCTCCCGATGAACAGGACCCCCGTTTGGACCGCAGCACTCCAACACAAGTATGTTTCCTTCGTTTTGCGGTACGCCACACCCCTCCCGATAACCAGGACCCCCGTTTTGACCGTAGGAGGTCCGTTTCCTCTGTTTTGTGGTACGCCAGACCCCTCCCGATGAACAGGATCCCATTTCGAACGTGGCCGGTCGAACACAAGGCTGTTTCCTCTGTTATGCGGTACGCTAGGCCTCGTTTCCATCGGCTGTTCCGTCCAAGCCCTCCCGATTAACACGACGATGCATTCCGTTCCGACCCAGCCGGTTGGCTCCCCATGAACACGACGACGACGTAGTTTCTCCGTTCCGACCCAGCCATGTACACTAGCCCTGGCCGTACGTACGCGCGAGTAGGCGTTCGAGACCCCGCCCGTATGTATGTATGTGGCCATATTTACTTTCTTGCACCCTGGTCGCTGTACGTACGTGTACATGCTACGTGTGTGCCTCTACTACGACACGTGCGCGCCTCTACATCGACCAGTATGTACGTACACGTTTGCGAACAGAATGACAACGCTGCGTACGCTTCGACCAGGTGGGTCCCGACTGTCAGGCACTTCCTTGCGTGCGAAGATGTAGCTGGTGGGTCCCAGCAGTCAGGGGGTGAATCATTTTTTTTACCCGGACACACTTCCTTGCATGTGAAGATGTCGCTGGTACATCCCAGCAGTCAGGGGGGAAATATTTTTTTCGTGAAATACGGTTGCCCGTCCGGTGGGTCCCTGCTGTCAGGTGGACGAATCATTATTTTCCGCGTAATAAGGAGGCACTTCCTTGCTGCGGCCGTGTACCCAGTTGTCAGCCTCTCCATGTATAGTCCACATCCGATGGAAGCCATTCCTTGACCACGTTGACCATGCCGCGCCGAGAGCACCAGGGCGGTGGACGATGGCGAGGCCTAGGAAGGGGACGACGCGGAGCCGGGGAAGACGTGGCAGTGGATGCCCACGTGTAGAGGAGTATGAGGGTTCACTGGTTCGCTGCGGTTTGAGGCTGCCGTCGCTGTAGAATAACAGGGGGTGTGGGTAAGTAGAGGGATGGCCTGGCCAGCGGTGGGAGTAGTAGGGGCGGTGAGGCCTTCGCGGCATCGGAGCCGGCCACAGGAGGCAGGAGCACGAGGGACGACCGGCGCTGGTTTGGGTGGCTGGAGCAAGAAGACCAAAGGTTGAAGAAGCACTACGACCGTTAGATGTACATCGTACGTTCACTGGAGCTAGAATCGTGCATATTGACTAAGTTGACAAAGCCCTCTGTCCCCGTCAACTTAGTAGGACCACAAGTCAGCCTCCCACTATACTAGGTCCCAGCTAGCAGGGGGAGTATTCATTTTTTGTGCGTAATAAGGAGGCACTTCCTTGCGTGCGAAGATATAGCAGGTGGGTCCGAGCTGTCAGTGGCGGCAACATTTTTTCGCGAAATACAGAGGCCCTTTCGGTGGGTCCTAGATGTCAGGTGGAGGAATCATTATTTTGCGCGTAATAAGGAGGCATTTCCTTGCGTGCGGCCGTGTACCCAGCTGTCAGCCTCTCCACGTACAGTCCACTTCATATGCATGTGGGTCGTTGACCATGTTGACCAGGCTGCACCGAGAGCACCAGGGCGGTGGACGACGACAAGGCCTAGGAAGGGAACGACATGGAGCTAGGGAAGACTCGGTAGTTGTTTCCCACGCGGAGAGGAGTACGACTGTACAAGGGATTACTGGTTCATCAGTCATCGCCGGAGAATAACAGCAGGTGTGGGTGAGTAGAGGGATGGCTAGGCCAGCGATGGGAGTACGGTGGGCGATGAGGCCTGCGCGGCAGCACAGCCGACCGCAGGGAGGAGGGAGCAGGCAGTCCCGCCGGTGCTTGTTTGAGTGGCTGGAGCAGGAAGAGCAGAGCTTGAAGAAGCACGACGGCCGTTGGATGGACATCCAACAGTCACTGCTTGTGCGTCAACCTTTTTTTAGGAAAGCCTCAAATCTTCGGAAAACAACATACATCCAATCTGCCATTATTTCTAATAATTTACAGCCCATTTGCCAATTCTTAAGGTTTTTTTTGGAGCCCATATTCTTTTTGTTAGCATTACAGCCCATATTGTGGCCACGGTTAAAAAACTATACGAAATTTTGTATATTTTGGTGCGGTCCAAACTGTTTTTAATCCTGAAATTTCGAGTCACATTCAAACTAATTTTAAGAATAAATGTATATCAATATAAAATCCAACAAATTGTCCATGCATAAAAATTAATGCAATTTAAAATCTTGAAATTAAAAAAAAAGAAATTTGAAACTAATTTCCGGTTTGATGTGTTTTAAAAATGTACAGCCCATTTCTCATTAGTGATAGGCCATTTTCTCGGCCAGCCGAATAAAGCTCTCCTCGTCTTGAAAGATTTGCAATCCAACAGACCTAACAAAGCAACTTACTTGGCAAATCGCAAAAAAACTGGGCTAGCCATTTTCAGAAAGAAAAAAAACTACTGGGCTGGTCTGTGGTAAACATAAAAGAGAAGGTTGTCTAGATAGGCCAGAGTGCCCCGCACAGCCCAGTTGACACCCTGCTTCCGTCTCAAAAACAAATTAGATAAATGCCGCTCCAATTATGGCGATTCATAGAAATGCCACTGCAATTTCCAAACTTTGAAAAATGCCACTTCAATTTTTGCAAACTTCGGAAAACGCCACTGCAATTTGCAAACTTTGAAAAACGCCACTCCAGACTTCAAAAAATGCCACTTGAAATGGCATGAAATGGCATTTTTCAAAGTTTGGAAATTGCAGTGGCATTTATCAGAAACACCAGATTTGGAGTGGCATTTATCAAATTAACCCAAAACAAAAATAACTGGGCGAGCTGCTGGGTCCCTGGTGTCAGCGGCTCGTTGTGCAATTCTCTCGTTTATTGACATGATGACAATGGCATGGAACCTAGATGTCAGAAATCCATTAGGAGGAGCCATTTTTTTATTGGCTTGAAATAAGGAGGCACTTGCTTGCATACTGCCATGACCCTGGTGGGGCCCTGCTGCCATCCTCTCCACGTACAATCATCTCCTGATTGTGTACGCGTCAACTTGGTAGGCCAAGAAGTCAGCCTCTAAACCCGTGGAGGACAAATACAACCCATTTAAAAAAATAGCCCATTCCATATGTTCAAACGGAAAGTTCAACATTCAGAGAAAAGCAACAGGTCTGAT
The DNA here is from genome assembly GCA_032464435.1 of Aegilops umbellulata. NCBI lineage: Eukaryota > Viridiplantae > Streptophyta > Magnoliopsida > Poales > Poaceae > Aegilops > Aegilops umbellulata. The sequence goes on from CP136057.1 coordinate 246,786,958, forward strand.
CCACATATAGAGTGCTGAACTTCCACGTTGACAACCATCATAGCCAAGTTAACTATCTAATCCCACTAATACTCTAGTAGCGTATAAGTACTAACTTACTCTTAGCTAACTAGACGATGTCGGCCGCCATCTGCGGTACACGCTAAACATCGGCACCGGCATCCTCCGCCTCGCCTCGGACTTGCCAGAGGTGCGATAGGGCGCGTTGCTCGCGCGCGTTGGCCCTTTCCATGCCGGCGTGGTCCACCGAAGCTTTGGCTTCTAAGCGGGAAACCCACTTGATGATCTGGTAGTAGAAATCAGTGTCACGAACGCGCGCGTGCCCAATAGCCTCCAGGGCTATTTGCCGGGTGCCGGCCTCCATGTAGTCGGCCCAGTTGCAGGCGCTCTGCTCATGACTTAGAGCGTCGGTGCACTGTTGCTCCATGTCCCGCTGGCGGCGCAAATCGGCGATACGCTGCTCCTCTGCCAAGCAGCCGTGCTCCAACAACTCCTGCTCCTCCGCCAGGCGGTCGCACTCAAACAAGTCCTCGATCTGCGCATTGCCACCTAAGGACCGATAGAATGCCTCCTCCCTCCGCTTGCCTTCCGGTGAAAAACCGAACACTAGTTCCGGCGGTGACCGCCTCCGGGCCTCGCCTATCGCGGACGGGCGGGGACCTAGTGGACGTGGCGAGAGCGAGGATAAGTGGTGAGCGACATCGGGCCGGTGGGGGCTTATGAGGATAGGGCGAGTTGGGTCACGGTGCCATCGGAGAAGGCCGGGAAACAATACTTATAGGCGGAAGGTAGCGCGACGGTCATCGGAATTTAGTGCATAATTAAGCAGGTATGGCTTAGCACGCCAGCTTGCCGTGGAAAAAACTAGAGAAACTGAAATTATGACTGTGTCATCCCATCCCGTCCGTGCTGGGTCACACGCCGCCATGACGGTCAAATGAGTGCACTCGAATCATCTCCCTCCTTGTCAATAATGATTCCACGAATTTAAAAGGCCCGCAACAATTAAAGTGCATCTTTTTCGCATTAGTTAGCGGCCTTAATTACGGCCGGCTGCATGCAGGCACTCAAAATCGCTTGCAGCTAGTATGCGGAGCAGCATGCAACGAGTCGCAGCCGAGGGCATTAGTTGATGAACTTTAGCTGGGAGATAAGGCATTTGTGAACGTTTTTGCTGGCAGTTTCTTTATATTCGCATGGCATTTTCTTCAGAGCAGCTTGTTAGTTTCTTCAGAGGTAGGCATTTTTATTCAAAAAACTGCTACCTCGGATCTTGCATCGCAACTAAAACTGCCAGGAGCGCATTAGTAGGCTAGCTAGTGATCGGTCAGTAACTTGTAAACACCGAGCGAACACAAATAAGGAATTGTTAATGCATCTCAATGATTCACAGATCATATACAAATATGTAGCTCCAAAATCAAAGATCAGCCACTTCGGATGTTGCGTCGCAACTAAAACCAACTAGTAAAATTCCCATACATAAGATCAACATGTTAATGCATCTCAATGATTCACAGATCATATACAAATATGTAGCACCAAAAGTAAAGATCTAGAAAAAACATATGTTCTGCCTACTAAGATGGATGCTTCTCCTGACACATCCAATACAGACCGAAAGACAAATTTGTTTGTGAAGTCTACAATTCCTCTTGCAAACGTAAGTGGTTTCACCAACAGCTGGAACCATGAGAATGAACCACACATGATGGAGGAACATCCACTGCAATATGATTTGGTCTTCTCTTGATCACACGGCGAGACTATTTTTGGAATGCAAACTTTAACTTAGGCAAAATGAGGCCCATTGTATAATCAGACCAAAGCAATGAAGCACCTAGTGTTGGCCAATAAATAGTACAGTACTACTTTTCTGCAGACCGTGAAGTGACTATCCAATCTTTCTGTCTCTATTTTCAAATGGCACTGCATGCAGTGACTATACTATTCTCTTGTGCAGTTCAACCAAAATTGCAGTCACTTTGTGTGTTTGCCAAATAGCAACGGGCAGACATCTCTGTCTGCACAAATATCGAGCAGCTAGTAAACATATACCCCACCTTGTATTTTCGATTTAAACATGTCTCTTCCGCTTAGCATCTGTCATGTTTTGCACTGGACAATTTGATACAGTCATGTTTTGCCCTGGACAATTTCATACTGAATTGATTTGCTGGTTCAGAGCAGAAATATAGCGCCTATTCTTCATCAGACCAAGGATATCCATGTTCGCAGTGATGGAAGAGGTGAAATCGATACAACCGAAATTGAGCATCCAATCATTGAATCCTGTCCTGCACCTCCAATGTAGGTCCACCCTGCCAATAAATTCACATGCAAACCACTAGTATTACTATCTAATGACAGTACAAAAAGAGTAGCAAGATAGTAGCAAACCATGTGCCTTCGTAATGAACAGCTCATAGTTCCACCAATTGGATATAAAGGTTTGGAAGAAAACATGCTCCTAATGTTGAACCAGTTGGACTTTTTGTGCAGTTCCACTAAAATCGAGCATCCCTGTTTGCATAGATATTGAAAGTGTGATTACTATAAAAGTGGCACTAGTTGAAGCATTGACTCACAAATATAAGCATTCCAATTTCTTAATGGGAAAAGGTAGCAAGACTGTTTCTAACCACCTGTTTGAAGGAATAAATAAGGCAACAACGGCTGATGTCAGAAAGGCATATATTGTTCTTTCTGAAAGAATGATCGATTCCTGACCTTTCCTCTTCTTTTAAGCATATTTTGTGCAGTTCAACTAAAATAAAATGCCATCACCGACTTGACAATTCAGTGACACTGTACAAAAGGAAATGACTTAACATTACATCATGATGCCAGGTATGTAGTCGACAGGCATTAGAGACAAACTTACAGACCTCCTCCGATAACATAATGAACATTAATTTTAACAAAGGTGTGACTAGCTTTACCTGGATAATTTGAGTGAATGTTCCTTAATATAAGACGTTTTCACGGTTCAGTTTAAAGTACCCAAACGTCTAGTATTTAGAAAAACAGGTAGTAGTTTTCTTGAGCACATATCTGGGAAAGCTTGCCACACTTTATTTATGTCCATACGCTAATGCAACACCGTTCGAAATTTCGAATACTACAAATATACACTAGTCTAGTGGCTAGTGCAACAGTAGAGTAGTTACTTTATTACAGGGTACAGTACAATGGTTTTACTGAACAGATTTCAATAAACTCTAGCACTGGAGGATTTCTAAGAATTAACAATACAAAATGTAAAGGTAACACGTTTCAGCATTGGTATACTAGTTGTGCATGAGCATTAAACCAAATACAAAAGTCCGAAGGTAACTAGAATTATTAACTAATGACAGTATAAAAAAATTGCAAACCATGTACCTCCAAGGTAAATATCATTTCGAACTCGGGGGGACCTTAAAAATTGCTATCCCAATCTTGATAATCGATCAAACATAAAAACTTGATTGAACGAATCAAGAGAACAACCAGAGGAGGAGGTGCCCACTCTTGACCTTTGCTCTTGTCTTCATAATTTTTTGTGCAGTTTAACCAAAATAAAATGACATCAGCGCCTTGGCATTTTGGTGACGTTGTACAAAAAAATTAACTTATCTCATGAAAGTGAGGTATGTAATCTATAAGCATTAACAGTGCAAAAATCTGAAGGTAGTAACAAGTTTCACCGTTGGTATATTGGTTGTGCAATAGCATTAGAATGCCTTAGCTAAAAAATCTTTAATACATCCACAATGAACAGCTAACCCTGAAATAATCCAGTGACATTAAATGGCATTGCTTAAATATATCGGTGGCATTAGACTGAGTGCGGCATTAGTTAAATGTGGCATCACTTTAGCAGTAGCATTGCTTGACTTGACTGCTGGCGTTATATTAACAGCAAAAAAGTGACAATAAGAGCATGGGAGGCCCATTCGTACAGTGGGCGCACTAGTACGATGTACCTCCACGGACGCATAGAGTGGTGAGGGAGGTATGGTTGCCTAGTGCAACAAATATCCATGCAGCATATGTGGATTACGTCCCATTTTTGTTCTGTTTAGCCACCTTTTTCCTATGTGAGGACAACAAACCGATCGACCTGGTCATTCTCTATTGCGTTGTCATGCCTTTCTACCCTTCTTCAACCAAGAGACACGAGACTCGTTCCTTAGCTACTGATTTTCCCCTTTTCAACCTAGATGCGGGTTCGATGCCTACTCTCTTGGACAGTACAGTCTCCCTTCCTTTCCTTATTCAACCCAGACATGGATTAGTCTGCATGAAGTAGGGTTTTCTTTAATAGTGCAAATTAAGGTTTTCGTCTGCGTGACCAGTAGAGTAGAGGATAGCAAATTGGGAAGATGGTGGAGTGGAAAAAGATCCACATGCAGCGACGTGGCAGAGGGGGCAATAGAACAAGGGTATGGTTCGAAAAGAGGTAGCATACCTGAGAGTCAACGAGAAGTGGCTTCGCTCGTGGTCGTTATCCTCCGCATGCACTAGGCAGCAAGCTTGGGGACGAAGGCCATCCCGCGCGGGTGCTAGGTCTGAGAGGACGGCCTTGTCGTCACTGCGTGACCTCGCTCGACGATGACGAGTGCGCCAACGCGGCACGTCCTTCTCTTCCCCGGCGGATCTGTGACCACCGGTGAGGAGGGAAAGAGAGAGGCCGTCTTTTTTAGATCTGGAGAGAGGGTGATAGTGTGAGAAGCAAGTGGGCAACCCTTAGCAAGAAAGCTCTGAAGCTCAAGCCTATATATCTTTTTTATACTACTAGTACAAGAGGTGGAGTAGTGGTAGAGTAGTTTATATTTTCTCTACAAACAGTACCAGTTAGTCATGCTTCAAAACTGAACGGCACGCCATTAAAACATAAAGGTCGATAACTAATGTGTCGCGGGGGATGGCTGTCCCCCGCGGGCACCTATGGGGCCGGAGCCCCTTTCGTTGTCCGGAGGGGGGCGGAGGGAGCACAGAGAGCAGATCGAGGCGAGCACGCGGGCGATTTACCCAGGTTCGGGCCGCGATGGGCGCGTAAAACCCTACTCCTGCTTGGTTGTATTCAACTGGGGAGCTCGGGAGCTCCCAGGGCTAGCTGCACCGAGCGTATGGCTGTCTAAAAGCCCAGTCTCCGAACCCCCGGCCTCCCTTTCTACGTTGCACACGGGCCTCCTTTTATAGCGCAAAGGGGTCACCGACAGGTGTCAACGTAGGAGAAGGGGGTAAAAGCGTAAAAGGGGTGGTAGCTGTAATAGTACGGGAATGGTGGCGCTACAGTGCGGCACAGTGTTATCATACCTACTTCTGACGGTAGGGGACAAGGGCATTAAATGCCCGTCACGGTCGCTCGGACAGCACCGAGGCGGACCGTTAGGTGCGCCACCGCTCGCCACGATGGCGGCTGCATGCCGCCGCATGTCTCAGGCTGCGCGGTGCCTCGCCACGTGCCCTCGGGGGAAGCCCCGGAGTGACGCGTGGGCGGGCGAGCTGGAGCGCAGTCTTGAGGCGGCGATCTTGCCGCGGCAAGTGGCTTGCCGCGGGGGTCGTCTTCCTGTGTCTGATAGCGTGCCAGCTATCAGGCCTTGCCGGGGCGCTTGGCGCGCTACGGCGGGCTTCTCTTGTGGTGCCTGGGTCCGGCCTTCCCGACAAGCTCCTCTTGTCGGGGGCTCGGTCGTCCCGGCAAGCTCCTCTTGCCGGGGTCTCGTCTTCTCGGCCCGGCAAGCTCCTCTTGCCGGGGGCCTTGTCTTGTACGCTTGGTCTTCTCTTGGCGCTTCCAGGGGCGGGCCTTGCCGCGGGGTGCTACGACTGCCCGTGCACAAGTCTGGGGTACTAAGGTACCCCCACTTTAGTACACCGACAGGAGCCCCCGGGCCTGGGCCACACACGGTGCCGAGCGTCGTTGGGCCAGGCCCTAACAGTGCACGGGCACGCGTGGCCTTGGTCGCGCTGCTCCTTAACTCCGCATCCGCCGCGCCTTCCCCAGGCGGCGCGCGCTTACCGCGGCGTCGCGGGGGCGGGGCGTGCGAGGTGAGCGTGACGTGGGTGGCGTGCGCGGGGCTGAACCGCGCAGGCGCGCGTCACGTCGCGCACGATCTCTCGATGGCAAGAATGGAGTGTCCGCCCCTTCCCCCATATAAGGCAGAGGAAACGGGAGCGGCTCCCCTCCTTCGCCCTTACTGCGTCCTCTCCCTTCTCCAGAGATCCCATCTGCGCCCCGCGTCCATTTTTCCTCCGCCGCTCGCGCGTACTTGCGGAGCTACCGGATTCTTCGTCTCCCTCCCCTCGCCGCCTCCGCCATGGCCCCGAAGACTGAGAAGGCGAGGGCGGAGAAGACCAAGAAGGAGAAATCGGAGCACGCGGCGATGCTCACCTTGCTGCGGAAGCAGAACCTCGTCTTCGCGCCGAAGCTTGGCGCGCGGGAGCTCTGGAACAAGTACTACTTGTTCTGGGCGGAGGAGACCAAGGCGCATCCCCGCACCCGAGTCTATCCGGCCGCCGCCAAGGGCAACTACCCCGGTGGGTATTATTTCTTCGCAGCCTTCTTCCACTGCGGTCTTTGCCCTCCTTTTTCTGATTTCTTTTGCGACATAATGAACACCTTCGGCCTCCACCTTCTTGACTTCACTCCCAACGCCGTCCTCACGATGGCGGTTTTCGCGCATATGTGCGAGAACTACGTTGGGGTATACCCAAACGTCGCGCTGTTTAGGCACTTTTTCATCCCCAGAGTGGAGGCCGGCGCCCCCCTCGCCGGGGGGATATCTTGGGTCTTCCGCCTGAACAAGAAGGATTCCTACTTGCCGGGGGAGCTCCGCGGCAAGTGGGAGGAGTGGCGCGCCGACTGGTGCTGGGTCGTCGAGGGCCAGCCGCAACCTTTCACCGCGCCGCGCACAACGCCTATTATGCGCGGCAAGGATTGGAGCGAGCTGGATTCGGACGACGGCAAGCTCAACGCCGCCATCATCAGGATTCTCCGTCTTCGGGCAGCAAGGCTGTCCGTCGGAGAGGTGGGCGCATACTTTCTCCGCCGCCGCATCGCCCCTCTTCAAGATAGGAAGAGGCCAGCCTGGGAGTATAGCAACGCGGCGGACATAATGAGGCTGCGCCCCGGGCTCAACTTCAACTTCACGTCGGTGGAGCTGAAGGGGATGGTCCGGGAGCTATTCAAGCATGACCCGGCCCACCCAGAGTGGTTCAGGGAGCCCCGGGGAGTTGTGCCTCTTTGCAACAGCTCGGCCCGGGATTCCCTTCGCGCCATGATGCCCGCGTGTGACTCGCACGGCGTCGACCGCACGTGGATTCCGCCCAGGCCAGGCGTCATCTTGAACTTCTTCGACAACCTGGCGGAGGTGGCGAAGAAGAAGGACGAGGCCCGGGGGCTGACGCGGGACACCACCGCGCGAGAGGCAGCCTGCACGGCTTCTTGGGCTAAAGAGGCCGCCGCAGCCGCAGCGGCCGGGGAGTTCGGCTTCTCGCCCGAAGAGGCGGAGGCCGCGGAGGCGCCCCGCCAAGCGGAGGTGGCGGAGATCTGCGAACTGCTGAAGCTGCCCCCCGACGAGCTCGCCGGGGTTCCCTCTCTGAGGCACTCCGGGATCCAGGGGATCTTGATCGAGGCCGCGGCGAGGGCCACCACCGCCGGAGGACAAGGAGCCACAGCGCAGGATGCTGGGTCCAGCGGGCTCGCCGGGGTGGAGGAGGAGGACGGTGGTGACGACGACTCCGACGGATCCTTGGAGCTCTACGCCGATGACCTTCCCTCAGCGTCGGAAACCTCCTCGTCCCACGTAAGCCCCCGGCGCTCTCCAGCGAAGCGTCTCCGCCGGGCGGCGATGGGGGCAAAGGCGCCGGCCTCCCGGCAGCAACCACCCCGCCAAGCGGCACGAGTCTCCCGGGGGAGCCAGGTTGCGGCGAGGGCGCCTGGCGCGTCAGCTACGTCAGGGGCGTCCCGTGAGGCAGCGCCGCACGGAAAGGAGCCCTTGGAGGGTGGAGCGGCGACTCCGCCCGCTCCCCGGGCCCCGGCAACCGTCGGGACCGCCAAGCGCCCGAGGGAGACCCCGCTGCCCGCTCCCCGCGTGGCCGCGCGTCAGGTGGAGTTTGATTTCTCCGCCCTGAGCGACGACGACGACGAGGACGAACGGGAGTAAGAGCTTTTGAGGTTTCGCATCTTCAAGGACTTGGCCTTGATTGTCGCAGGCTCTGATCCTGTTCCTCGTCTTAACTTCAGGACCTTGGCGGAGCGAGTGGCGAAGAAAGCCAAGGCGCCCGTGGTTGAGGTTGTGGACGACTCGCCCACCGCGGCAACTGGGGGCGTGCCGGAGCCCAGTCTGCCGGGCCCGAGCGCTGCCCCGAGGGGCAGCCCCCAGCGTAGCCCTCAGCGCAGACCCCAGCGTAAGTCTGGGTTCCGTACTTTCGCTCGTCGGGCGTGCTTGAGGGATCGTCCCTGCGCTGGTATCTTGATAATACTGTGTCGTGCAGAGGTGGGGCCGCAGCCGCAGGAGCGTCCAGAAGCCGCCCCCGAGGAACCGCGGGCTCCGCCGTCCCCGCCAAAGCCGAGCTCTCCGATAAAGGAGAGCGTCCCGCCAAGGGTGAGCACCCCGCCGAGGGCGAGTACCCCGCCAGGGGCTGGTAGCCTGGCGAGGGCGGTGACCCCGCCAAGGCAGAGCTCCCCGGCGGGGGAACCCGCCGCTGATGACGTCTGCCAAGGTAAGCTCTGTGACTTAGTCATCTTGGGCTCGTCTTTTCCTTTTGGATGTTCGCTTGAATTTCTTTTGCTCCCTGTTCTCCTTCTTCTAGATTCCCCTCCCTCCGAGCAGATGGAGACGGAGGTCATCATCGTCGAGGAGGAGGAGGACGCGCGCGGCGGCAGCAGCGACGCCCCTGTCGCCGAGGACGCGGCGGAAGCTGCCGAGTCATCCGCGCAGGAGACTGCCCCCGCGGCGGACGCAACGGCCGGGGAGGGGGATGGCGGCCGCACTGCCGACCCGGAGGCAGCAGGAGCGTCGGGCGCTGCGCCGGCCGCCGACCCCTCCGCCGAAAAGGAGCGGCCGGGGCATTACCTTGAAGCCCCCAACGGCATCTTCATCCAGGTGCCATGGGGCTCTTCTGCGCGGGCCTCCGCGGAGGGCGAGGCCCTTGATGGGGAGGTCCTTGCCTCTGCGGGCCTGAAGATTGTCGAGGCGCCCGGCGGGGCCGAAGAGCCCGAGGAGGAGAAGCTGCTTCACCGGCTCCTGGCCCTTTATCGGGCCAGGCAGGCGAAGCTCGCTTCCCGGGAGGCCCTCGCTGCGGAGGCGGCCGTCGAGATGGAGAAGCGTGCGGCGGAGCTCCGCGCCGCCAACCAAGCTGCCCTCCGCGGCGTGGCGGAGGAGCGCGAGAGGCTCGCCGGGGAGTACCAGGAGTGGGTGCTGCAGAAGGCCGACGCCGAAGAGCAGCAGCGGCTCGCCGGGGAGGAGCTGTCCCGGCGAGAGGGAGAGCTTGCCCAGCTGCAGGCCAATCTCAACTCCCACGAGGAGGAACTTGCCGCTCGGGAACGGGCCCTTGGCGGGGAGCTGGAAGGAGCGGAAGCCGCCGCGGCTGCCGCGGAGACCGCCAGGGGGGAACTTGTCGTCAGGGTCGCGCAGCTGGAGGAGTTGTTGAAGGTGAGCGCGGAGAGGGCTGGCGCGCTCAATGCGGAGCGGGAGAAGGACGCCCACGCCAACTCCGAACTCCAGGCGCGTCTCTCCAAGCAGGGCGACGAGCTGAAGGCCGCCAAGGACTCTATCGAGGCCCTGGAGCTGAAAGTCTCCGCGCTGGAGGAGGAGCTCCGCAAGGAGCGAAGCTTGGCGGAGAGCGCCAACACCGCGGCCGAGGACTTCCGTCGGACCGTCGCGGTGTGGACCGAGGACCTGGTGTCTTCCGCATCCAACATCGACCAGGAGTTGCTGGCGTTGAAGTTGGAACACCTCATCTACTCTCCGGACCCGGACCTCCCTCACAGCACCAAGCTCAGCCTCTTCTTCAGAGGGGTCGCGCCGGCTCTTGCGGATCTCCGGAAGAAGATCCCCGCGCATCTGGCCGAGGAGACGCGCCGGGCCTGCGCGGGAACCTTGGAGCGTGTGCTGACGAAGATTGTATACCGCAACCCCGGTATAAATCTCATCAACGTCCTTCGCAGCCTGCCGGCCGACGCTGACATGGAGGCGCTGAAGGAGCAGGTCGCCGACATTATCGCCAGAGTGGGCAAGATTTCCCGGATCGAGGGCGACCGCGTAGACTAGGCCCCCTTTATCTTATCCCTTTTTTTTTGTCGCTGCACACGGCGTTATGAGCTCATTAGTCATAGTGACAAGTTACGCAAGGTTTCTACCTTAGCTGAACAAAACGGTGCATCGTTATCTTCCTTGTCCTGGCCCTTTACTTTGCACGCTTTTCGCCCTACGCTCCCGGGGAACTTCCCGGCAAGGAGCCCTTGGGCTTATAGCAGCCTGCTGGCCAAGGCCTCACCGGGAAGCAACCTCGCCGTAGCCAGTCGCAATCGCGCTCCGCTTGTTGAGTGAGCTCGGAAACGAAACAAGGGCGCGACGCTCATCGCAGCTCGCTTGAATCGTTGAGCGTACTCGAAACAAGGTGAGGGTGCGGCTAGCCGCGGGTAGGTTCCTCCGCGCACAGGTTTTCCATACAAAGTGTGACCGTCCAAGGAAGACAACCGAAAATTAAGAATCTGAATTGCTCAAATTCTAATAACTTATCTTATGCATAATGCTTGCTTCTTGGCAAGGCTTCCCTTTCTTGAACAACATTTGGTTCCAGCACCTGGTTCCTCTCCCATCTCCTTCCCCCGGCGAACTTCGTGCGCGAGGAACGCTCCCTCTGCCTAAGAGGCAAGGAAAATAAAGAGGGAAGCAAGCACACGGCCTTTCGGCGTGCTGGTGCTCATCAGCCATGCATGTCACGCAGGATGCCAAATAACACATGCAAATACCGAGAGGAGCATGTAAGAGGCAAAACAGCGCAAAGCATAGAAGCTTTTACTGATGCGCGGGGTCTGCGCCCGCCCCTGCGCCAAGGATTACGTGCAACTTCGGCAAGACTTGGGCAGAGAGGTTGGTTGACGGAACGGGTTCCGGCAACCGCGCTGGCGAAACTCCTCCCATGGTTGGCGTCGACTCGTTTGGATCTTGGCGGACGAAGCGCGCCGAAGAACGAGGTCGCCTTTTTTCGCGGCTTCCGGCGCTAACCGCTGCGGCTACGGGAGCGGCGCAGGGTTCACTGGAGGCGAGCGGTTCGCCCAGCGGCCGGAAGGCGGTCCTCCTCAAGGAGCAGCTGCTTCTTGCCCGAACTCTGCGTGAGTGGGTACTCGAGGAGGGCCGTGCACGATTCCGTAGGGAGGAATGCCTCCGCCCCGCGGAGCGGGGCGGATAGGTACCTGTTCATACCTGAGCTTACCAGTGTTCGCTTGAATCAGATCCGCACAACCTCGACGCCATCCCCCTACCTGGCGCGCCAAAGATGTCGCGGGGGATGGCTGTCCCCCGCGGGCACCTATGGGGCCGGAGCCCCTTTCGTTGTCCGGAGGGGGGCGGAGGGAACACAGAGAGCAGATCGAGGCGATCACGCGGGCGATTTACCCAGGTTCGGGCCGCGATGGGCGCGTAAAACCCTACTCCTGCTTGGTTGTATTCAACTGGGGAGCTCGGGAGCTCCCAGGGCTAGCTGCACCGAGCGTATGGCTGTCTAAAAGCCCAGTCTCCGAACCCCCGGCCTCCCTTTCTACGTTGCACACGGGCCTCCTTTTATAGCGCAAAGGGGTCACCGACAGGTGTCAACGTAGGAGAAGGGGGTAAAAGCGTAAAAGGGGTGGTAGCTGTAATAGTACGGGAATGGTGGCGCTACAGTGCGGCACAGTGTTATCATACCTACTTCTGACGGTAGGGGACAAGGGCATTAAATGCCCGTCACGGTCGCTCGGACAGCACCGAGGCGGACCGTTAGGTGCGCCACCGCTCGCCACGATGGCGGCTGCATGCCGCCGCATGTCTCAGGCTGCGCGGTGCCTCGCCACGTGCCCTCGGGGGAAGCCCCGGAGTGACGCGTGGGCGGGCGAGCTGGAGCGCAGTCTTGAGGCGGCGATCTTGCCGCGGCAAGTGGCTTGCCGCGGGGGTCGTCTTCCTGTGTCTGATAGCGTGCCAGCTATCAGGCCTTGCCGGGGCGCTTGGCGCGCTACGGCGGGCTTCTCTTGTGGTGCCTGGGTCCGGCCTTCCCGACAAGCTCCTCTTGCCGGGGTCTCGTCTTCTCGGCCCGGCAAGCTCCTCTTGCCGGGGGCCTTGTCTTGTACGCTTGGTCTTCTCTTGGCGCTTCCAGGGGCGGGCCTTGCCGCGGGGTGCTACGACTGCCCGTGCACAAGTCTGGGGTACTAAGGTACCCCCACTTTAGTACACCGACATAATGCCGCACCTCGGGCCAACGCGGCCAGATCGAATTTTGCACGAGAAATTACACACCATGTTTCGTTGACATGTGGTCCCGTTCCAACATGTCAGTGAGACGACGACGAGTCCTTTTGTACAATTTCCGAAAGGATGTGTAGGTCGGGGCGCCTCTTCGTGTACCGTGGAAAACTGGCAACCGTCCACCGACTCTTCGCCTTTCCCTCTCGATTTGGAACTGTTGTCGCATGCTCTTCCTCCCTCCTCCATTTGCCTTCACCCTTCCTTCTGCCATTGTTCAATCGTCTTCTCCATGGAGGGAACAAGTCGGAAACGACCCCGTTATTCTTGCCCCAATCTGAAAGATGACGTGGTGGGGGAACTCAATTATTGGTGCGACGTCATCTCCTCGGCTAGCATGGCAGTTCGTTCAAGACCATTCTCGACTCAACTAATAACATCATTACAAGGAACCCAAGGGTCCAGGAGCGGTTTGATCTCCCTTATCTTCTTCGCTATAAGCCTATTCCCATGGACGCGGACGACGGAGGCCTCGCCTTGTGCAACTTGATGCCGCTTGATAACGATACGTGTGATGTCAAGATGCCATCACTTCAGGGTAAGGCATGGGCTGGCACAAATGGAGATTGGGTTGTTTATATTGGGTACAATTGTGAGTGGGAACTTGTGCATGTGTACACTCGTCAGCGGATTCCACTTCCAAAAATCTCCGAGTGCCCTGAGGTTGAGCACACAGATGATCTACGTATGTTCAAATACGATCGTGGTGACTGTCGTCTACGGAAGATAGCAATTTCTTGAGTTCCAAACCGCTCTTGGAATTACAAGAACTATCAAGTTGTTGCTATCTTCGACAAGCTTGTTGCCGTCGTTACTGATTCCACGGTTCGTCCATGGATATTGCTCAAAAATCAATTTCTGTACACGGATGAGTACTGTGATGCAATTGAATACGAGGATCTTGTGTTTGCTGCCCCCACTCGTGGCACTGTTTTTGCATGGGATCCTCATAGTTTTGGTACGTTTGTCTTGCACCGTAATTATAATTGTTTCAGACACATGCATGCGGGTTAGCAAGTTTCCCTTTACTAATTAACCTTCTTGTGTTTCCAAGGTCCTGTGAACATTCCACCACCTATACTTGAAAAAAATTATAACCAAGGGGGAGATGACGATGGTGATGATCACGAGCATGAGGACAAGCAGAACTTATATACTCAGTGGCGCCTGGCAACTAATTCCGATGGATCACCTCTTGTTGTCTGTATACAGTGCACTGAGATTGTTACTACTGAGGGAGCACGTGTTGTCTCCCATGGTCGCCCTCTCCGGACCTATTCCAACACCCGTTGCAGGGTGTTCGGGATGGATACTACTGTGCTAGCGCCACACCTTCTCCCTGGTACAATATTGGTAGTCTTGGAGCAAACTCGCTCTTCCTTGGACCAAACTATCCAATGATGGTTAAAGGCGATCCAGCTGCTGTTGACACAACGTTACTACCATTTATGAGAAGCAACTGTATCTATACCTCGGACATTGCGGTGGTTCCCTACCCTGCTCCTGATATATGCCGCTTCAGCCTGGATGATCAGTCCTGCGTTGCTCTCGATACTAACAATAGCGGGCCCTTCCCAGAGCACCTATGGTTCAAAGCAAGTGTTTCCAACGCCAAGGATTGGTTGAGTTGAAGTTCATTTCATTGCTTGTTATTTTTTGTGTGATGAAAACTTCAGTATTTACTAGAATGTTCTGTTGGAAATAATCTATAATCCAACATATATTATCGTTGTCGTTGTGTGTTGATGACTTGTTGTATGTAATGCATGGTACATTTTCAAATGTGTGTCATAGACTCAATTTATGAATGGTTTTCGAGTCACTTCTTGGAGTGTGAGTACCATTGCAGTATAGCTAGCATCCGGTTAGTATATGAAGTTGCCACATCACATAGATCCAACCTAATATTGGAGTACCAGATCTGAGATGCCACGTGTACTAGATGAATGACTCCAAGTTCGACCACCGTGATGCTAGGTGCGAGCCGAGGAACACTGTTGGAGAGACCCCCCTCATAATTTTCCTACATTGGTCGTTTGATTCATAGGATAGAATGCTATAGGATTTTTTTTCCTATGTAATCATGTTTTAATTGGCAATCTAGCATCCACTCCCACTTTTGTTTCACTTCCTTTGATCCTACGAAGATAGTACTTGCTCTAAATGATGTGCCATTGCAAGAGCCGCCTATATTAATTAACCATGCTCTAAAAAGGTGGACCAGCTTTGGCTGTAGTAGTACTGTACTAGGTTAGTAGGTGACCTTGCGCTTGGCTCTTCTCCTCTTCCGGAAGTCGAACAATAATGATGGTACTGTACTAATTCTGGCAATCTGACACCAAATGAACTGTTGCACGTCCACAGCTTGTAAGCAAAAATTTCTCCTCGTGCTGCGAGCCACCGCGCGCGCGTTGGCGAGGGAGAAGGCGTAGTAAGCAAGCTTCTCATCGTTCTGTGAGTTGACGGGACACATCAAAGTTACGTATTTATTAGTACTCTCTTCAAAAAGGGCTGACCATGTCCATGGCTACCATCCCGTGCTCTGTCATTGAGTACGTGCACTATTCACATGCCATTGAGGAGAAAAAATATTGCATACTACTAGGTGCCATCGAAGTGCACGACTCACTTACGCACTGCATATCCCCATTTTCTTGCATGACACGCCACCTTGATACTAGATGTCCCGCGTGTCATGCAGGCATATAGTATGATTTTGTAAAATGGAGGCATATAGATGTCCCGCGTGTCGGCAACAGGATGAACAAAGCTCATGTCTTAAATGAAAGAGTGGAAGAACATAGATTCCCGACGACCGAGAAGGAGCTATAAACCTCGGGGTGGAGCATCTGCAATCATAATATTTTATATTATTCAGCGAGATAAAATCAACCAAATCTCTCCATGTTCCTATACCATTCTATAGTATGAGGATAACTTTTAACTTAAGCCATTGATTCACTCTATCCAATGGTCATAGTTGGAAAATCCAAACAAAACCAAGCATTGGATCAACTCTTTTTTCAAGATCAATTCTTTTAGCACTTAGATTGCTGCCGCCTGCCCACCTAGGCCACCTATATATCCGCTCACATGTGATGACCACAGGAGCTTTCCACTCAGATTTTATGTTAAAAAAATAAAGGTCGATAACTAATGCGGCACCTCGGGCCAACGTGGCCAGATCGCATTTTGCACGAGAAATTACACACCATGTTTCATTGACATGTGGTCCCGTTCCAACATGTGAGTGAGACGACGGCGAGTCCTTTTGTACAATTTCCGAAAGGACATGTAGGCCGGGGCGCCTCTTCGTGTACCATGGCAAACTGGCAACTGTCCATCGACTCTTCGCCTTCCCCTCTCGATTTGGAACTATTTTCGCACACTCTTCCTCCTCCATTTGCCTTCACCCTTCCTTCTGCCATTGTTCAATCATCTTCTCCATGAAGGGGACAAGCTAGAAACGACCTCGTTATTCTTGCCCTGATCTGAAAGATGACGTGGTGGGGGAACTCATTGATCGGTGCGACATCATCACCTCGGCTAGCATGGCAGGTTCGTTCAAGACCATTCTCGATTCAACTAATAACATCATTACAAGGAACCCAAGGATCCAGGAGCGGTTTGATCTCCCTTATCTTCTTCGCTATAAGCCTGTTCGCATGGGCACGGACGACGGAGGCCTCGCCTTGTGCAAGTTGATGCCACTTGATAACGATATGTGTGATGTCAAGATGCCATCGCTTCAGGGTAAGGCCTGGGCTGACGCAAATGGAGATTGGGTTGTTTATATTGCGTACAATTGCGAGTGGGAACTTGTGAATGTGTACACTCGTCAGCGGATTCCACTTCCAAAAATTTCCGAGTGCCCTGAGGTTGAGTACACAGATGATCTACATACGTTCAAATATGATCATGGTGACTGTCGTCTACGGAAGATAGCAATTTCTCGAGTTCCCAACTGCTCTTGGAATTACAAGAACTATCAAGTTGTTGCTATCTTCGACAAGCTTGTTGCCGTCCTTTGTGGTTCGACTGGATGGATATTGCTCAAAGATCAGTTTCTATACACAGATGTGTACTATGATGCAATTGAATACGAGGGTCTTGTGTTTGCTGCCACCACTCGTGGCACTGTTTTTGCATGGGATCCTCGTAGTTTCGGTACGTTTGTCTTCCACCATAATTATAATTGTTTCATCCACATGCATGCGAGTTAGCAAGTTTCCCTTTTGTACTAATTAACCTTCTTCTTGTGTTTCCAAGGTGCTGTGAACATTCCACCACATATACTTGAAAATTTTTATAACCAAGGGGGGGATGACGATGGTGATGTTCACGACCATGAGGACGAGCAGGGCCCATATCCTCACTGGCGGCTGGCAACTAATTCTGATGGATCACCCCTTCTTGTCTGTATACAGCCCACTGCTGATGTTACTACTGAGGGAGCAGGTGTTGTCTCCCATGGTCACACTCTCCGGGCCTATTCCAACACCCGTTGCATGGTATTCGGGATGGATACTAGTGTGCTAGCACCAACACCATCTCCCTGGTACAGTATTGATAGTCTTGGAGCAAACTCGCTCTTCCTTGGAAAAAACTATCCAATGATGGTGAAAGGCGATCCAACTGCTGTTGACACAATGTTACTACCATTTATGAGAAGCAACTGTATCTATACGTCGGACATTGCGGTGGTTCCCTACCCTAGCCGTGATATAGTAGGCCGCTTCAGCCTGGATGATCAGTCCTGTGTTGGTCTCGAGATTGACAGTAGCGGCTCTTCCCAAAGAATCACTTGTGGTTCAAAGCAAGCGTTTCCAACGCCGAGGATTGGTTGAGTTGAAGTTCATTTCATTGCTTGTTATTTGTTGTGTGATGAAAACTTTAGTATTTATAATGTATCCTCATTGTCGTTGTGGGTTGATGACCTGTTGTATGTAATAAGATGATATGCATGTGATAAACTTACTAAATTTATGAATGGCTTTTGAGTCGCTTCTCTGAGTGGGTGCCGCGACGAGGCAAAAAAATATTTTCTAAATACATAATTGTACATGCATTGCAACAGGTTATCGGATGAGGCCAATCAACAATAGTACACTATTTGTACTAGCTTCACATGCTGCACTATCTCTACATCTACGTACGTAATACAACAAGTTTTAAACTTGAGACCAACCACCCATCCTCACAAAGAACACTTTTTAACCTAGCACAGACACCAGGAAATTTGGCCAGAGTGTGAGGTGGCCCATATGTTAATGTGTTCGTTGTACGTAACCAACACCTCGAATCCTCGATACTACTACTATAAGTAGTAGGAGTTGTGGGGTGGCATGGGTTAGAACAAGCATTCACGTCCAGGAGTATGGCACACGCCACCAGCATGACTTCCATCTAACACCATATTTCTTGGAGTCCGTGCTACAGCAATCTCTTCAACCTCGTCATTTCTCTAACTCAGCCATCACGCGGCAGGCGAGGTGGGGTTTGCTGATAATCGGTTTCCTCAACTGCGGTCCCACTTGTAAGGCCAACTCCAACGCACGACCCCAAATGGACCTCCGTTTTGCCCGGATTCTGTCCATTTGGGTAGGGCAATGGGGTCGTGTCCGGGCCATTTCTCGGATGCGGTGGCCGTGCGCTGAACGCGCGGATGCATCCCGGTCACGTACATTTTTCTTTGCAAACACATATCTTTTTTTCATCATTGATTCTTTGGTACATGGAAATACATCACCAAAATTTTGACTAGAAAAGCAAGACCAAAGAAAACAAGAACCACAAGAATACATTTTAGAAGATACCCAACTTCCATAACTGCTCCTGTAAGTTGGATTAGTGCCTTCTCGATGCATTCATTGTTGATCTGCGGAGGCTCGATCTTGCGTGCTTCTTTCTTCTTCGAGTGTAAAAAAGTAGACGTGTCTAGGCTCTATTCTATCAACAAGTGCACTAGTCTCATCTCTAGCCTCTATGCTAGCTAAAAGTGCTAGAACATCTACTAAATTGCGCTCTATCAATATATCGTTGTACTCTTCTTCCCAATACCAAAACTTGCATCCATTCTACACAATAAAATTTTAAGTTAGCACAACTAGTCTAATCCGAGAGCACAACCGAAGATTTGGTCGATTTCTTCCTCCTTTTGCCGACAAATGGGACATCCAGCATCCAGGTCGTGTCATGCAAGAAAATAGAGTGGTAGTTGAAGCCACATGATGTGCATCTTGGGTTAAACTGTAAATAGAATCTTACTACTCTTGAGTAACTCCAAAAGCGGCCACCAAAGATCTTTATTGGATTTGTTTTTCATCACCAGCATGTTGAGGTGAAAGATGTGCAGGTTCAGTGGGTCCTCTTGCGTTTTCACTGACATGTGGGACTGCATATGAGCAAACAGATGATAGGCTCCGCGCGTCTGTTGGCTGGCTGAGAATAGAGATAGAGGAGGGCTGAGCACAGACTCCAGGAAATTTGTTCTACGTAACCAGCACCTCGATATAGTGGGGTGGCATGGGACATAACTAGCATTCATGTCTAGCAGTACGGCACACGCCACCCACACGAGTCCCATCTGACACCAATTTTCTTGGGGTCCGTGCTACAGCCATCTCTTCTCCCTCATGTTTTCTCAGCCATCGCGCAGTGGGCGAGGTGGGGGTTTGCCGATAGTCAGTTTGCTCAACTGCGGTCCCACTTGCAAGTGAAAATGCAACACAACACGCATTCCCCCTTGAGCAGCATGCCGAACCAACCGTGTGGGGGTGCGACGCGAACACGACAGGCTTTTCCTTTTGAACTTGTAACTTTTAAAATTAGGTTCTGCTCCATGGCGCGACCGATAGATAGAAATAACGATTTTCCCTAAAGTAATGAGAAGTTTGGTTCTGGCGCGGTTCATGCATGGAGTACTTATGAAAATTATGAAGTTGATGTGAAAGGTAAGATAATTACTAGTAGTACCATATACTACTACATGGATTTGACGGAAAGATAAAGATACATACGGATCCAGCAATGACATCCTCACGCCCTAGTGCACTGGGTCACCAACCGACGTGTGAGGAGCAGCGGCGCCGGCGGCAAGCTCAACGTGCTTCTGAACAATGCCATCCAAGGTTGCCCTGCGGTCCAAGAAGGCCAGCTTCTTATCGTCCTCCTCTTGCATGTAGTAGTCCTTGTGGACGATTTGTGCATAGACGTGGGTGATTATGTTGATGGTGTCTTGCTGCGCCAGGCGCTGCGCGGCGAGCACGACCTCGAGGTGGACATTCTCCGGCGCGACGGCGGGCAGTCGCAGGGCCACCAGTGCGTCGAAGAGGTTGTCACCATAGAGGCCGTTGAGGCTGGCAGGCATCACAGAGCCTGGGTGCGTGGGCTGGAGGCGTACGTCAAGGTCGTCCGCGAGCTTCTTGACGACGGTGAACTTGTCGAGGAAGCCAACAATGACCTCGTCGAACAAGGAGACGAAGCTGTCGTCCAAGCGGCCCCTCGCCCTGGCGGCCTCAAGCACTACCTGGAGACGTTCCTCAGTGTCGGGCCGCAGGCCGGCGCCGTGGACCATCTGGCACAGCCGGCTGATGCTCGCGCTCATCGCCTCCATGGGTATAGCTTCTAGTCAACTGATCTTGCGATTGGAGTGATCACTCTTGCCCTTGGGTGCAAAGGTGCATAGGATTTCGTAGATTGGACTGGCGGGAGCCTATATATGAGAAGTGCAGACTGCATTGAATTCACGTCTGTGTTGACCATCTACTCCCTGCCTTTGGCTATATGACAGGTTGGCCAGCCACCCGTTGGGCCCACGTGTCATACACGCAAAGGCAGGTGCAGTAAGTCAATGAAGCTGCGTCCCCCTTTGTGCCTGTGCATGCTTTCAATGACTTGAGACTACCAAACATCACATGCAGTGGTTAGTTCATTGCATGTAATCATATTAAGTAGCAAAAAGACATTAAGTTATCTCGCCGATAGGAATGAAACAATACAATATGTATTTATTTACAGAGGGAGTAGTACATTTTTTGTGACATGCATTACTAGATATTGCTAGTCAAATACTAAATCCAGATGGACGTGGTAGTACTACTAAATCCAGACGGTGGTGCTAGTACTAGTAGTAGTACTACCAATGTAGTAGCATTGTACTACCCGTTGGTCAAATTATTACGTGCTGCTCCTCACAGTGAAGTGACAAGACCCTACACCAGAGATGACACCTGAGTATAGGCGCCGTGTTCGGCATACCATCTGCAGTCACTATCATCATGGCTGTAGACCTAGCCTGCTTACAACTAGCTGTGTCCGACATAATTTCCCATGCATAGATGCTCGTGCATTACACGGAACACCAAGATTGGGGGGTGGACAGCGCCGGCAGAGGCCATCGTGCCAGATTTTTCCATGGCCTTCTAGATGTGGTGGGGAGGAGATAAGGCTGATTGTGAGAGACAAGGAGTTGTTTGTAAATAGGGAACAAGTGCAGGCATCTTTTTGCAAAACCCGACGGCTACTGGTGAAAGATGGCAGGCATAACATCATCACCACCTCAGGACCTTCTTGATTCACAGATTTTTGAAAACGCAGGAATAGGACTCGGCAATATTACAAGTTTCAAACTGATATTACAAATGTTAGGAGTAATGTTGCACCTATGAAGAGGGAATTACTAGGAAGTTTATGTAAGAACTTTCGTTACTTTAGGTGGATGCAGCATTATCGTACAAACTAAAATCCACTGCCCTGACAAGTCACTAATGGGCAAATAAGTTTTCGAGTCTCTGTCCACTTGATGTTCCAAAAACAAATTCAGCTTCTGCGGAGACTTTGTCATTTAGGCATTGTTGCACCAGAGAACACCAAACCTCATTACCTTGAGCACACTTGCCTCCAGAACAAAGAACCTGGCCAATTTAATCTCAGATGTGCTGCCTTGGTAGTCGATCAAATCAATTTTTGTAAGATGGAGATCAAGGCATTCGATGAGATTGTTATAGTGCAGCACATTTTTCACTTTCGGGTCTTTTTTTATCTGCAAAAGAAGAGAACATATTAGAGCAGCTGGCTGCATAAGATTGTCGTGTCATCAAGAGGTACCAATATCATTCGCCCATACAATAGGGTTGGCTGGTGTCGGTGGGAAACGACACCTATGGGATCACAAGACTCCCTACTACAGTTGTCGGTGCGCAGGGCTGCAAGAAGAGCGGGATCAGTAGTCAGCGCGAGGATCGTTTACCCAGGTTCGGGCTGCGAGGATGTGTAAAACCCTAGTCCTGCTTTGGTGGATGTATTTCAGAGAGTTATTGAGCTCTCGAACTAGCTATGGTGGGTGCGTGGTTCGGAAGATTCAAATCCTTCTCCAGTACGCCATGGGCCTCCTTTTATAGTCGAAAGGGGCTGCCACAGTGGCATACAGGAGGTGGAAAGGCGTACAGTGCTACGAGCTTATCGCTCGTATTACAGGATAAGACGCATTTAATGCATCGCTTAGGTGTCCCCTTGCTTTATTGGGGAAGGGAACAAGGCCCGTCCCGTCCGTCGCCGCTCCTCCTTGCTTCGACACGCGTCTTGGTCAGTGATGCATGCGGTGCCATGTAGGTAGGCAGGCAGCTGAGGTGGCGAGGTGGTAGAGCCTCCGCGAAGATCTGCATGCCGCCATGCAGACGCTTGCTGAGTTGGCCTGGGAGCTGCATGTTGCCACACAAGTGCCTGCCCAGCTAATTGGGCTGGCAGCTGCATGCGAACGACGGTCGAGACTTGGCTGGTGCGGGCCTGAAGGTGGCCCTGCTGGCGCTCTTCGCGAGGGCCTTGTCAGGTGGCCCGGCAAGGGCCTTGCCGTGGCGCGCTATTGTCCCCGGCAAGGATCTTGCCGGGGGTCTTGTGGTTTCCCTCGGCAAGGATCTTGCCGAGGATCGCTGTCTTCTAATCCTCATCTGATGTTGAATATATCTTCACAAAGATCTGCATGCCATCACAGAGGTGCCTCCCGAGCCCTGGCCCAACGTGGTCGATAGTGTTGGAGACCGTGGGCTCGAGGGTGGCTCGCTCTGCTAGTGATATTTTTTCACTCTCTCTCTCTCTCTCTCTTTCTCTTTCCTCTCATTTACCTAGGAGTACATGAAGAGCTTGGGCATTTGTTGCCTTCCACTATGTGGCTGATGCCATATTTCGCAAAAGTATGCCACATAATACGCATCGATGTCAAATCAAAAGATTTTGGCACCGCTCTCGCGATGTGAGAGAGTTGGCACCGTTGTGCACACAGACCCACATGTATAAACAAATCAATCAAACCAACTACACCAGCCTCTCACTCTCCCAAACAAGTGTTTTCTTATTGCCTCAGTCCTCTCTCTCTCCCACGCAAGTGTTTTTTGATTGCGTGAGTTAATTTGGCACCGGAGCAAAGTAGGTGATCCAGATTTGGGCACCAGGTGAGCAATGGAGGGGCATCGATGCCAAATGCATCACAAGTGAATTTGGCACGTGTTTTGGCATACATAGTGGAGGGCCGTTATAGCCCACTTTTGTACTACCTCTTATTTAGTATAAAATTTTGACCATATATTTATGTAAGAAAATGCCAATGCATGTCACTAAAAATTACACCATTTGAAATTATGTTCAAATACGAATCCAACGATATAGTTCTTAATGACATGCATTAACATTTTGTCAGTTAAATCTATGGTCAAATTTTGATACTACAAAATAGGAAGAGTAAACCAAGACGGAGGTAGTACTTGCTCTTAGGGTAACCATAGAGTTACTGGAGTAGTCTATGTTACTTTCCACTATGACTATCCTAGGCTACTATACTAGTACAACAAAAAGACGATGCAGGTGATCACGTGAGAAAAAAAAAACTAAAACCATTTCTTTCGATGCGGTGCGTAGATGCTGTTTTGAACACTACACTTGTCATCGTAATTTCGGAAAATTACCAAAAAAAATGAGCTACATTGTAATTACCATTTACTAATAGGAAAGAAGTTTCACCTCGATGAGTAGCTTCTCCGTGCACGGAAAGCATGTAAGGAATCCAACAACTTGATCCAGATTGGGGCCAATAGATTTTATTGCCAAGATCTTCACTGTGCGCATAGACTAGGTCAAGCTTGTGGGAATCATTTTCTAGAAGACGGTCGTAAATACATCAAGAAGAAATTTAAAAATGTGAATTTCAAGAAGACGGAGAAGAAGATGAGTGTTGTACCTGAATGATTACGGATCCAATAAAGAGTTCGGAGAATTTGGCAGACGAGTGCACCAACGCTGTCAATTTCGGCACGTCAATGACCTTGATTTTTGTTGGACCTTATAGATCCTATACAAGCAATCTCTCAAGGAAAGGCGCATTCTCAATGACCATAACGTGGAACAGCTGGAGTGATCTCTTCTGAATTGATGTCTTGTTGCGGGGCCAGCAAGACACATAAATCCATCGGAGATTCGTCGAGGCAATGTGGAGGCTAACGAACCCGTGGATCTGCTCAATATGAAGGTACTCGAGCATAGTACAGCTGCGGAGCAGGTGCTCCATAGCCTTCTTCGAGATGACAACGTCGAAGAGGTCGAGCTGCTTGAGCTGAGGGAGAAGAAGGGCGGGCGCGGCATTAATCTGGGGAAGATAGCAGGAGCTGAAGCTGGCGCGGTGCAGCATTGGCGCGAGGCGGAGCGCGAATGGCGGCAGAGAGCGACATCTTCCAGCTTCAAAGTTGAGCTCCTCGAGCTGATCTAGGGCGGGGCATAAGAACCACTCGTCGAACTTGGGTTGGACCTTGCAGTTGGTACTGAACATGCGGATGTCAAGGCGTCTGGCTGGCCTAGGGTGCGATGAAAGGATCTTGGAGACTGCGGCCATCCGTTTGCAATCCCCGTCGTAGAGGCAGCTGTCGACGGTGAGGTTGAGGGGGATGCGGCGCCAGAGGGGGCGCCACCACCGGGAGAGCAGGGTGGTCCGCACGGCAGATTTGGTGGGGAGGAGGCCGATGATGACGAGCAGCATGTCATTGCGGAGGCTGCTGATGAAGTCCAGGCTCGCCGGATGCGGTTTTGGCTCGAGCCGCCTCCGCTTGTTGGCTTCCTCGCCGTCCATCTCAATCGGCGGCGATGCCGGTGTACACGTGTGCTGGTGTGTGTTGTGTGCTGGCTGTGCGCGAGTGCGTCCTTCTGTGCATGCCGTCGCGCAGTGGTGAATTGTGCGCGAGTGCATCCTCCACGCGGAAGTAGTGTGTCCTCAATGCACCCTCAATTTACTAGCATGCGGGGTGCTACCCCGAGTGGTTTCAACTTTGTTTACTTCACGGCGTGTCAGATGGGCCTCTAGTTTACTTATTTTCACCCACTGCCACATGGGCCAGCACACGAACATACAGAACACGAGTTGACAAGGCAGCATGTGGACTGGTTGACCGGTCAACTAAACAATATACGAAGCTATACGCTGACACAGTGAGCGTATAATCTGTCGGAATAGAGTGTTCGTGTGAGAGGGGAGGCCCGTGAGAGATAGCAGAGAGAGAGAGAGAGAAAGAGCTACTCCCTCCGTTCGATAATGTAGTTCCAACAATTTTTTGAAAGTCAAACTTTTGAAACTTTGACCAAGTTTATAAAGAAGTTACTTATATCTACAATACCAAAGATAAATGATAGTATGAAGTAAGTACATGTTGTGATGAATCTAATGATCGTTCCAGATGTAATGTTTTTCTGCACATATACCTGGTCAAACTTTTCTGAGGTTTGACTTTTCAAAACATCCATATGCTTATGTACATAAGAGAGTCCCTAACTAGAGAGAGAGAGAGAGAGAGAGAAATAGAAAGAGTGAGTGAAAAAAGTGTGTGCGTGTGTGAAAGAGACATGGACAACACTCGATAAAAGTCGAGAAAAAATGTGTGTGTCTTACGCAAACATATCACACATGCATCTTTGACAACGTAAGCAAGGTGAGGAGATAGTGTGTGGTTGTTTGCAACCTAGAGAGCAAGACCCCTAGCACGTGGCCAAGAGGGGTCTGACAAACAAGGGAGGGAGGTCGAGGGAGACGTACGGAGAAAATGCAGACATGGGGAGGAGAGAGTGTATGTTTGTCATAGAGAGATCCCCTGGAGATCATGATGGGACTACATGGGTAGGAGATCGAGTGACAAGGTGTGTGCACGACAGAAGATACCCCGAGAGATATCGAGATAGACATATGGATGAAGGGAGACAATACGTGTGTTCCTGATGGCTAGTGAGAGATAATCATACTTAGGGGGGGAGTGCTTGCGCCTATGATGGAGTGAGGGATTATGGTACTTATTAGGGGCGTGCGTGTCACATAGAGAGAGACCAAGGGCAAAGAGTGTTGGATGGGTCTATATGTATAGCACGAGCGAGGCATGTGTATGTGTGAACCAGGGAGATATAAAATTTGAGAGAGATTGAGGAGCCCCGATAAGGCTGAGTGGTGCGTCAGGTAGCTGAGAGGGGGAAAGAGATATTCCATCCGCTCGATAATGCAGTGCATGTAATTTTTTTAGAAGTCAAACTTTGGAAATTTTGATCAGGTTTACACAAATGTTATTTATATCTTCAATACCAAAGATACATCATACGAAACTACATCTCATGGTGAATCTAATGGTATATGTTTGCCGTTCTAGATGTAATTGATTTTCTCCACGTACATGGTCAAACTTTGTGATGTTTGACTTTTCAATAAATCAATATGTTATGGACCGAGGAGAGTGCCTAAGTCGAGAGAGATCAAGTGCGTGTGAAGGAGAATGAGTAAGTGTGCAAAAAGAGTATGTGTGTTAAAGAGAAAGTGACAACAAACGATAAATTAGAGAGAGTGTGTTTTTTCGTTTCTTAGGCGAACATATCACGCATGCATCTCCGAGATAGAAAAGCGAGGCCAGGAGATACACGAAGATAGCTAGTGTGTGATTGTTTGCAACGGAGAGAGACACCCCTATAGCACATGTCCAATAGAGGTCTGGCCAACAAGGAACAAAGGTCGAGAGGGACACATGTAGAACATGGACGCATGGGGAGGGCGAGAGGGTGTGTTTGTGATAGAGAGACCCCCTCGAGATTATGAGGGGACTATATGGGTGGGAGATCGAGGGAGGTGCATGCGCGGTAGAAAGATGCCCCGAGAGAAATCGAGATAGACCATGCACATGTTTGTGATGGAGACTAAGATTAGCTAGTCATATACATATAGGGGGGACTGCGTGTACCTACAATTGAGTGAGAGACCATCATACTTGGCTAGCTAGGCATGAGATTGTGTGTGTGTGCATGTGAGATGGAGAGAGAACGAGGGAGAGAGATAGAGTTTTAGATGGGCCTATCGAGTGCGAGTGAGATATGCATGTGTATGTGTGACCCAGGTAGATGGAGAGTTTGAGAGAGAGAGAGGGAAGAGCTCCGAGACGCCAGAGTGGTGCGTGAGAGAGTTACGGGCAATGAGCCAAGGAATTTGTGTGTGTACGATGAGTGCACCCAAGATATCTAGCTTGGACTAGAGAATCATACATAGTGTGCAAGAGAGACCTATAGATGGACTATATATGCATGTGAACTAGAAAGACCCCCCCCACACACACATACACACACAAAGAGAGAGAGAGAGGTGGAGATAAAGCGAGAGGGGCCAACAAGGTTTGTGTGTTGGATGCGTGCGACAAAATTGAAGATTGTCGACGCGAGAGAGAGAGAGAGAGAGAGAGAGAGAGAGAGAGAGAGAGAGAGAGAGAGAGAGAGAGAGAGAGAGAGAGAGAGAGCAGGAGTCCGGGAGAGGGGGCGTCACGTTTTATGCATCAAGGACTGATATAAACCATGTTTCGATATAAACTTGCATTCAAATATTTAAATTGGAGAACATTTTGTCTGCAATCCACACATGAACGGATATATGCGTATATCAAACAAGTTCATTAATTTGACTTTCAACATGTTCATGGAGTACTATAATACTGTATAACATGCTACTCAATTGAGGTGTTCAATCTTGGATTAGTTCACTATTTTGACCTGGTGAACGAGCTATTTCATTGAATCGAGATATTTCATTTTGGGTTTGATTCCCGTTTTTGAGTGGGTCAACTATTTGTCATATAGTAAATCGCTAGCAACGAGCATGTAAAAACACTCCCGAGCATCATCTCCCCATCTAAAAAAGAAGTGGCAAGCTAATATTTCAAAATTTGATTCGAATCGACTTGGTAAGGTAGACGTGGATGCTCGTTCTCCCAAATTTTGAAAGAACCGTTAAACATCCTCTGCTCGATGGATTTCACACGAGCAAATAAATGGGAGACGCGAAATTACTGTCGTATGTGGGACACGCATTAATTGGCCCGTTGTACATCGAGGGTAGGTTCGTAACTTCATACAAGCGCGCCTTCTCCTCGGCCGAAATGACATGTGCCGAATAATTCATAAACCATGGTCAGCAAAACACGCTCTCCTCGCCCGAAATAGCTTGCGCCTACTATTTCAAAACACGCTCTCCTCGCCCGAAATCGCTCGCGCCCACTCACTATATTTCAAAACACGACCTCCTCGCCCGAAATCGCTCCCGCCCACTATTTGGGGAGAAGCAAAGTTACTCTACTATCCCTGACCCTTAGTACACAGACCCAAGCCGAGAAGCCTAAAGGCAGGGGTAGAACTGTAACACCCCCTCACATTTCAGACAAATATGTCCATAAAACATGGTTCCACTCCCCTCCCAATCCCCCCCCATTCATACCTCATGGGCGCCAAATCACCTTCTCCCCGGAAGCTCCCTTCTCCCGAGCCGCGAAACCTCAGCCCCTCCTCCATGGCGCCCCCACCGCTCCAATTTCACAGCCACCCTCCTCCCTAATGCCGGAGACGTTGTCCATTTGCTGTCGTGCACTGGGCCGTGTGCCTCTTACTCCATGCTGCTGGAGCTGCCTCGACGACGGCCGCGTGAACTATACCGGAGCCGATTCACCCCCGCCGTTGTTCACGGCTCCAACTTCGGATCCGTCCAGAGCCCCGGCTCTGCTTCCCCGTAGCCGTTGACCGTCGCGACATTGTTGTTTCCCTGCAGCCGGTCACCACCGCAACCGCGTCGGCCTCACCGACTCGGCAGCTGGACCTTCCTACTTCACCATGCAGCCATATAGGTTGCACCCTCATCTCAAATCACTTTATTTAGGCATCAGTTGTCTGAATTTTTATTCTGGGCCAATCGATTCCCAATGGGAAGTAGCACCCCTCGAAGCGGTGGAGCTCCTAGGCTGCCGGTTGGCTGGTGTCTAACGTAAGGGTGCGGGGCCGCAAGTTCGCCGCGGAAGCAACGCTTAGATGGCTATCTTAGAGTTGCTTGGGTTGAAGGTACTACCCCCGCCGGATCTGGATGATGGGGAGTCTTTGTGGATTGGCCCGGGGGCGGCGCAACCACGGTAGTGCGGCGGGGCGGGGAGCGGGGTTTTGGCCGGGGCCACAGACGATGGAGGCAAGCTGCTCTGCCATTAGTTGTTGGCTCTTTGAGGAAGATTCCTAACAGTGTCAGCTGGGAGGCACAAGACGGCCATCAAGCCATCCAGCGTAGATCAGACAGTACCAAAATAAAATAAAATCGTGTGACCCCAATTTAGTCTTCAGTCAACAGACGTGTGACCACTCTCGTACCTTGTTGTTGATCTCTTAGTGTATTTCTTCAGATCAAAGAGATGTGTCGTTCTTAACATTATGCGTTATCTGCATCTTCAGCCACACCATCTTCCGACTCACTGCAGCTGCTCCAACAAGGGAAGCATACACCAGAAGGGAGCTATAGTCCCACTCAACAGTTCCCTGCATCGAATGCGTGTGCCCGACATGGACAGCCACAACAACTGCAGGGCCATCGACAAGTCAGCACATGATGCTCACTCCTATGGATGGCGGCCAGATAGGTTGTACCCTCATCTTACTTGTGTGTAGCATTTTTGGCTTTGTTATTCATCTAAGCATGGAAAATAGATTATCACATTTCACTGTATATTCATGGTGATCTCTTACGGGTCTTGTTCAGGAGTTAACGTTGTTCCATAGTTCAACTAAGATACTTGTTCTTTAGGTAACGTTGTTCCATGGTTATCATCCATCAGCCAATGCTATCCCACAGGCTGGTGATTATAGTATTATACCACTTCTAGTATTACCTATGTTGTTCTTTAATACTTTTGTGTGCCATCTAGTTAATCTCGAGTACAAACAATACATATTCTATAGCTTTCGTCTGTGTTCTCCCTTTAGTTTTTGAGACCTGTTGCTGCTAGTTAACCCCAGTCCTACTATTTATGTCGTTTCCTACAGGCACTCATTACATAAATCTAACTACTAGTTGTCTTCCATGCATGTTAGATATAATTGCACACACTGATATATCCATAAGAACCTCATGGAGCAATGTAAAGGCCAATAAACTTGATGTCAATGATACCCAATATGATGGAACATGTAAAGGCAGTTCTTCAGAAGACTTGCAGAAAGATGTTGAATCCTCTTCACCCCACAAGGTCCTTGCTCTAACTTGGCCCGTGATATGGGTACAACATGCATATAATGTCGTGAAGTGTATCTACTCTTTTGAAATTCCATGTGCTTAGCATGCTGATCAAGAATGTAAATATGTCATGCCTTCCTGTTTTTTAGTACCTATTCCATTCATGATAACATGTTTTAAAATTCAAGTACTGTCATTCTACTCTATCGCAATGCCATCTACTTAATTTGGACATCATGCTTCTGAATATCTTATGCATTGTTATTCATCAGTATGTACTTCATCTATCTACCATACCATGTTTTTTACATTAAAGTGTTGTTCTAGTGCTCTGTTGCAATGCCATCTTAGTTTCCCAATCATACACGTGTATGTTGCCTTAGTTTTTTCTGTACGTATTCCGCTAGCATACAGTTTTACATTCAACTAGTTTTTTTACTGTGTTGTCCTGTCGCATCCCTAGCTCTTACACCATACTCCCTCCGTCCGGATTACATGTTGCCGAAATGGATAAAAAGGATGTATCTAGAACTGAAATACGCCTCGACCCATCCATTTTTTCCGGATGGAGGGAATACATGTCAATATGTCATGCATTTCTATTCTTCAGTACCTATTCCATCTCTCTGATGTAGCATGTTTTATAATTGAAGCATCGGCGGCTACTGGAATGTCATCAACAATAGTAATAGGGTCTTGCTGACAGAATTGTACACCGGGGTGTTTACATAAGCAGGAGAATATTACTGCTTAGATCATATAGATCACAAGAAAGGTTAAACAAATCAATGAAAAGGAAAAGGTGACCATCAGATTAAACAGAACAATGGAAAGGTAAATGTGTTTAAACACATGTTTCAGGGATATATCCTTCCCAAGGAAAAGCAGAGCATGATATCCATGACAGGATAGAAAGTAGATAACTGTTTAGGTAAGGGGAAAGGAATTTCATGACATTACCCAAACAACGGTATTTGGATAATGGACAAAGAAAATTTAGCATTGTTCTTCAAATGCTCTTATTGAAAATCGGAGTACCACAGACATGCTTCGAGGTAGCATTGGCATGGTCTTCAAGCGAAGGTCAGACTTTGGATACAGGAAGGATCCATCAGGAACAACTTGTAGAATAAGTCTTACAATTTCCTAATGGAAGAATGGCTAACCTTGCTAAAAAGGGAACTATAACAATAGGTCCTCCGGCCAGGTGTGCTAGGCATGACACCATCTTACCGGTTCATATAAAGACCAATGTTATAACTCTTGGAAATATGTACCAATCATCATATCTGACCGAGATCCAGATCTGATTGGTGCAGGATACCTTGGACTCATGATGCCCGAGAAGGAAAGTGGGGCAAACACAATTTGACGAGATGGAGTTGCAAGGTTATCGGGAAATGGACTATGGAAGCAGGTCCCGAAACCAGAGTTCGGCATTAAACCAAGGAGTGGATGAGGAGGTGGCTGATGGACTCAGCGACATATCATCGAGATTTCCAAAAAGATGGATTTCCACAATTATGTGAACAAGGAGATAACATTTGTGAGATCAAATGATATAATGAAGTATGCTCGAGGAAAATATACACAACTAAACATTGGTTGAAGGTGCGCCCGAAATATGGGTTGGATTGCACGACCAATGTCAGAATGGTGATTCAATAATCAATGGTCAAACAATGAATGGCCGACCATTAACTTCAAAGCAATAGGATTGCTAGAAGGGCAGAATCCAAACATCACCATTCACTTGTTGGTACCCCGTTTGGAATCAACTCGAGGACCAAGAAAGAATGATGATGGGGAGAAGTATCACTATACCAAGAATTCTTGAGAGGTGGAGCAATCCCCACAACATCCTTGACATAAAAGACAGTACTACTTCAAGGTAGAACAAAATACAAGCTGGAAAGCAAATTGCATCCATAACATGAACAAGTTGGTGATGAAAGGGATTAAGGATGTTGTCAGTGGCAACTCAAATTACCAAGGGACGGGGATGGTACTTACCATCATGAATTCGATCGATATCCTGAAAAGAGTCAAATGTTGATGATGATCACGACAAATTTTGTCGAGAGATTTCATGAGGATGTAATCGATCAGCGATGACATCAAGTCAAAGGAATGATGAAGCAAGAGGTCAATGGAAGCACAGGTACGACACAAACTCGAAATCAAGCCTACTTTTCAAGGTGAAATGATATGACAAGGAAGATTGACGTAAGCTTAGCTCATCGTCGAAGTGGTGCTTCGAGAATAAGGACCAGGTAGCACAGTTAAAATCACCACGACAATGATATAGCCATATAGGCTAGGAATGGCGTGATCGGGTACAAACTCATACTTAAAGAAGATTATCAAGTGTCGTTGAACTGTAGTGCAGACTCGGTTCAGTTATCGGTGTCTTTGAGTGTTTAATAACTCAGAGCCCATGAACAATTGTAATCAGTGAGTATGTAGTACTTGATGAATAACTCATAATAAATTACGCAGTTCCAAGATAATCTCGAGATACTAGGGGGTAATACTCGACGACAGAACAAAGTAGAGGTTGGACTGGGGTATTTCTCTATAGAAGTCAAGTGCTTAAACTTGCACAGGAAATGGTATTTAAAGGAGAACATGGTCGGAACCATGATTGCAAAGGATCAATTCACCGATACCAAAGGGTATTATATCACGAAAATAGTTACAAGAAGCTTCCATGATAGGATCTACATCGTGTCCATGGGCATGAACACAAAGTTCAAGGTCGACTCCCACTTCTCCAATGCATAACCTTTCGTTCACTTCTCGCGTTCGATGAAGTTTTATTGTTGAAATTTTATCTGGCAAAAAACAAGAAGAGTATGACTCGTGAAAACTTTCGAGTTCACACATATTAAGGTAGGCATAGGTTCAACCCATCAGGGTATCATGGAAATACATACCACAAGCTTTAATGGTAAATACCACCAGGTCGAAAGCTGAGCATGGTTGAGAAAGTAGAGGATACAATTTACCAAAGGCATTATGTAACTGAGGGAAGGCTCATAAGGTTATTGAATATGAAGGATGCTTGTTGGATAAAATCCAACAAAGGTTTTGTTGGTCCATAACGAAGCTGATGCGAACATCAGCTCACAATAAGAGGAAGAACATGATAAAGGATTGCCTAGTAAGGATGAAATTATTGGTCTTGCTTCTATTGTCGTGCCTCCTAATGATCCTTTAGAACAATATTTGTTAGACCACGAAAATGATATGTTTATGAATGAAAGAAGGGAAATAGATGAAGTATTCTTTAATCAAGGATCTATTTTGAAACACAATTTGCCTGTTGAAATCCTCGGAGATCCTCCTCCACCCAAGGGTGATACTCTGTTTGAGCTTAAACAATTACCTGATACTTTGAAATATGCTTATCTTGATGAAAAAAAGATATATCATGTTATTATTAGTGCTAACCTTTCAGAGCATGAAGAAAAGAAGTTATTGA
Organism: Aegilops umbellulata; assembly: GCA_032464435.1. Lineage (NCBI taxonomy): Eukaryota > Viridiplantae > Streptophyta > Magnoliopsida > Poales > Poaceae > Aegilops > Aegilops umbellulata. The sequence continues at coordinate 246,820,466 of CP136057.1, forward strand.
AAACTCTGAAGAAGCATCGTGCCGCTATTGGATATACTCTTGATGATCTTAAGGGCATTAGTCCCACTCTATCTTAGCACAAAATTAAATTGGAGAAAGATGATAAACTAGTTGTTGATCATCACTGACGGTTAAATCCTAAGATGAAGGAAGTGGTAAGAAATGAAATACTAAAGCTTCTGGAGGCAGGCATAATTTATCCTATTGTTGATAGTAAATGGGTAAGTCCTGTTCATTTTATCCCTAAGAAGGGAGGTATTACTGTTGTTCCTAGTGATAAGAATGAATTGATTCCTCAAAGAATTGTTACAGGTTATAGAATGGTAATTGATTTTTGCAAATTAAATAAAGCTACTAGAAAAGATCATTACACTCTATCTTTTACTGGTCAAATGCTAGAAAGACTATCCAAGCATACACGTTTTTGCTTTCTAGATGGTTATTCTGGTTTCTCTCAAATACTTGTGTCAAAAGATGATGAAGAGAAAACCACTTTTACTTGCCCTTTCGGTACCTTTGCTTATAGATGTATGCATTTTGGTTTATGCAATGCACCAGCTACCTTTCAAAGATGTATGACTGCTATATTCTCTGACTTTTGTGAAAAGATTGTTGAGGTTTTCATGGATGATTTCTCCGTTTACGAAACTTCTTTTGATGATTGCTTAAGCAACCTTGATCGAGTTTTGCAGAGATGTCAAGAAACTAATCTTGTCTTGAATTGGAAGAAGTGCCACTTTATGGTTAATGAAGGTATTGCCTTGGGGCATAAAATTTCTGAAAGATGTATTGAAGTTGATAAAGCTAAAGTAGATGCTATTCAAAAGATGTCGTTTCCTAAAGATATCAAAGGTATAAGAAGTTTCCTTGGTCATGCTGGTTTTTATAGGAGGTTTATTAAAGATGTTCCTTTTGTTTCCTAAAATCTCTAGGCCTCTCACTAATCTCTTGCAAAAAGATGTTCCTTTTGTTTTCGATGATGATTGTGTAGAAGCATTTTAAATACTTAAGAAAGCCTTGAGTTCTGCACCTATTGTTCAGACACCTGATTGGAATCTACCCTATGAAATTATGTGTGATGCTAGTGATTATGTTGTTGGTGCTTTTCTAGGACAAAGAGTTGATAAGAAATAAAATTTTATTCAGTATGCTAGTAAAACTCTGGACAGTGCCAAGAGAAATTATGCTTCTACTGAAAAAGAATTTTTAGTAGTTGTATTTGCATATGATAAGTTCAGACCTTATATTGTTGATTCCAAAGTAATTGTTCACACTAATCACGCTGCTATTAAATATCTTATGGAAAAGAAAGATGCTAAACCTAGACTTATTAGACGGGTTCTCTTGCTACAAGAATTTGATTTGCATATTATTGATAGAAAGGGAGCTGAGAACCCCATTGCAGACAACTTGTCTAGGTTGGAGAATGTTCTTGATGACCCACTACCTATTGATGATAGCTTTCCTGATGAACAATTAGATGTCATAAATGCTTCTCGTAGTACTCCATGGTACGTTGATTATGCTAATTACATTGTTGGTAAATTTATACCACCTACTTTCACATACCAACAAAAGAAAAAGTTTTACTATGATTTAAGACATTACTTTTGGGATGAGCCACACCTTTATAAAGAAGGAGTAGATGGTGTTATTAGACATTGTGTACCTAAGCATGAACAGGAACAGATCCTACGCAAGTGCCACTTCAAGGCTTACGGAGGAAACCATGCTGGAGATAGAACTACACATAAGGTATTGCAATCCGGTTTCTATTGGACCACTCTCTTTAAGGATGCACGTAAGTTTGTCTTGTCTTGTGATGAATGCCAGAAAATTGGTAATATTAGTAGACGTCGGGAAATGCCTATGAATTATTAACTTGTTATAGAACCATTTGATGATTGGGGCTTTGATTATATGGGACCTTTTCCTTCCTCTAATGGGTATACACATAATTTAGTTGTTGTTGATTACGTTACTAAGTGGGTAGAAGCTATTCCAACTAGTAGTGTTGATCATAACACTTCTATTAAGATGCTTATAGAAGTCATTTTTCCAAGATTTCGAGTCCCTAGATATTTAATGACTGAAGGTGGTTTACATTTTATTCATGGTGCTTACCGTAAAATGCTTGCTAAGTATGATGTTAACCATAGAATTGCATATCCTTATCATCCTCGGTCTAGTGGTCAAGTAGAATTGAGCAATAGAGAGATTAAATTAATTTTGCAATAGACTGTCAATAGATCTAGAAAGAATTGGTCTAAGAAACTTGATGATGCATTATGGGCTTATAGAGTTGCTTATAAGAATCCTATGGGTATGTCTCCGTATAAAATGATTTATGGAAAAGCATGTCACTTACCTCTTGAGTTAGAACATAAGGCATATTGGGCTATTAAAAAGCTCAATTATGATTTCAAACTTGCTAGTGAGAAGAGGTTATTTGACATTAGCTCACTTGATGAATGGAGAACCCAATCCTATGAGAATGCCAAGTTGTTTAAAGAAAAAAATTAAAAGATGGCATGATAAAAGGATACAAAAGCGTGAGTTTGATATAGGTGATCATGTTTTGATATAGAACTCTCATTTAAGATTTTTTGCAAGAAAGCTTCTCTCTAAATGGGAAGGCCCCTACATTATCGAGGAGGTCTATCGTTCCGGTGCCATAAAAAACAACAATTCCGAAGGCACAAATCCGAAGGTGGTAAACGGTCAAAGAATCAAACATTATATCTCAGGTACTCCCATAAATGTTGAGACCAGTATTATTAATACTGTAACCCTGGAGGAGTACATAAGGGACACTTTCCAGAACGTTTCAGACTCCGAAAAGGAATAGGTATGTGGTATGGTAAGTAAACCGACTCCAATACAGTTTTTAAGGAAATATTTCTCTGTTTTGGAATATTTAGAAAAATAGAAAAATAAGTAGCAGTCCGGAAAGGACACGAGGGCCCCACGAGGGTGGAGGGCGCGCCCTACCCCCTGGGCGCGCCCCCTACCTCGTGGGCACCTCGTGTGCCTTCCGGACTCGTTTTCTTGCACGATATGTATTTTGGTCGATAAAAATATAATATATATTCTCCCGAAGGTTTTGACTCCTGTATCACGCAATTATCCTTTATTCTTGTTTTGAGCTGTTTTTTCTGACAGATCTAGATTATCATGATGTCCCCGAGTGCCTCCAAGGAGAAGTTCTTCGAGAAGGTCATCAACCCTTACCTCGTGGAGGTGCTGCGACACCCTCAAACCATTGAGTTGCGTGATGGGTTGCTGCACATCCGCGATGAAGAGGGACCAAAGGAGACCGGAAGCATGGAGAAACAAGTTTTAAAGTGTTAGGGGATGGTGGAACGTCACATGATGATCGCGGAGTTAACTAGCAACCACAAGTTGGATACCGACAACATCGGGGAGGCCATCTTCAAGCTTCACGAGAAGATCGAGCACCTTCAAGCCCAAATCTATGACCTGCAAAACCAAAACTGTGAGTATGAATATAGAACCTAAAGTTAGAGTTAGTAAAACCTTTAACCTGAAAAGAAGAGAGATCAGAATCCCTGAGTAAAGACGAGGAATAAAAGATCATAATACCACCTAATTGTGATGTGGGCCCGTAAGCCACACAACAATGTTAGTAAAAGTTTTCTAAAGACTAGACTCAACTTCGGTCAAGGAGTTGGAAGGGGGCTACCTACAAGCAGTCGGTTCCGATACCAACTTGTGACACCCTCGATTCAATCGTACACTAATCATACACGCAAATGTGTACGATCAAGATCAAGGACTCACGGTAAGATATCACAACACAACTCTAGACAAAATTTTAAAATAATACAAGCTTTATATTACAAACCATGGGCCTCGAGGGCTCGAATATAGAAGCTCGAATACAAATGAGTCAGCGGAAGCAACAATATCTGAGTACAAACATAAGTTAAACAAGTTTGCCTTAAGAAGGCTAGCACAAAAGCATCGAAGATCGAAAAGGCAAGGCCTCCTGCCTGGGTTCCTCCTAACCACTCTTGGTCATAGTAGTCGTTAGCGATGGCGTCTGGATCCTGGGCTCCACCATATGGTCGGGACATCGAAGGAGAATGGAAAAGGGGGAAAAGAGGGAGCAAAGCAACCGTGGGTACTCATCCAAAGTACTCGCAAGTAAGGATCTACACTACATATGCATCTGTATCAATGAAATGGGTAGTATCTATGGACTGAACTGCAGAATGCCAGAAGAGAAGGGGAAAGCCTATCGTATCGAAGACTAGCATTACGTCTCCAACGTATCTATAATTTTTTATAGTTCCATGCTATTATATTGTCTATTTTGGGTGTTTTATATGCATCAGTATGCTATTTTATATGATTTTTGGGACTAACCTATCAACCTAGAGCCTAGTGCCAGTTTCTGTTTTTTTCCTTGTTTCAGAGTTTCGCAGAAAAGGAATACCAAACGGAGTCCAAATGGAATAAAACTTTCGCGATGATTTTTCTTGGACCAGAAGACACCCAGGAGACTTGGAGTGCAAGTCAGAAGAGCCACGAGGCGGCCACAAGGGTGGAGGGCGCGCCCTCAACCATGTGGGCCCCTCATATACCTCCCGACCTAGATCTTCCTACTATATATACTCTTATACCCCATAAACATCCAGGGGAGCCACGAAACCACTTTTCCACAGCCGCAACCTTCTGTACCTGTGAGATCCCATCTTGGGGCCTTTTCCGGCATCCTGCCGGAGGGGGATTCGATCACGGAGGACTTCTACATCAACACCATTGCCTCTCCGATGAAGCATGAGTAGTTTACCGCAGACATACGGGTCCATAGCTAGTAGCTAAATGGCTTCTTCTCTCTCTTTGATTCTCAATACAAAGTTCTCCTCGATGTTCTTGGAGATCTATTCGATGTAATACTCTTTTGCGGTTTGTTTGCCGAGATCCGATGAATTGTGGACTTATAATCAGCTTATCTATGAATATTATTTGAATCTCCTCTTAATTCTTTTATGCATGATTTGATATCTTTGCAAGTCTCTTCGAACTATCGATTTGGTTTGGCCAACTAGATTGCTTTTTCTTGCAATGGGAGAAGTGCTTAGCTTTGGGTTCAATCTTGCGGTGCTCGATCCTAGTGACAGAAGGGGAACCGTCACGTATTGTATTGTTGCCATCGAGGATAAAAAGATGGGGTTTTTGTCATATTGCTTGAGTTAATTCCTAAACATCATGTCATCTTGCTTAAGGCGTCACTCCGTTCTTTATGAACTTAATACTCTAGATGAATGCTGGATAGCAGTCGATGTGTGGAGTAATAGTAGTAGATGCAGAATCGTTTCGGTCTACTTGACAGAGACGTGGTGCCTATATTCATGACCAATGCCTTAGATATCATCATAACTTTGCGCTTTTCTATCAATTGCTCGGCAGTAATTTGTTCACCCAACATAATAATTTCTATCTTCAGAGAAGCCTCTAATGAAACCAATGGCCCCGGGTCTATTTTACATCATATTAGTTTTCCGTCAACTTGCCAATTTCTGTCACCGTTCCCTTATTTGCAATCTTTTACTTTCCGTTCCATAAACCAAAAATACCAAAAATATTACTTTACCATTTATCCATCTCTATCAGATCTCACTTTGCGAATAACCGTGAAGGGATTGACAACCCCTTTGTCGCGTTGGTTGCAAGTTGGTGTTTGTTTGTGTAGGTATTCGGTGGCTTTTTGCGTTGTCCCCTACTGGATTGATACCTTGGTTCTCAAAACTGAGGGAAATACTTACACTACTTTGTTGCATCACCCTTTCCTCTTCAAGGGAAAAACCAACACAAGCTCAAGAGGTAGCAAGGGGATTTTTGGCGCCGTTGCCGGGGAGATCTATGCCAAGTCAATACATACCAAGTACCCATCAGAAACTCTCATCCCTTGCATTACATTATTCGCCATTCGCCTCTCGTTTTCCTCTACCACACTTCTAGAACAATTTTCGAAAATATTCGCCTTTTCTTTGCCCCTCTTCTGTCCGCCTTTTTCATTTGCTTCTTAAGTGCTCGTGAGTTGGATTGCTTGCCTATTCTTCATGACTCCTCCAAAGAATGTTGACCCTCATCTTAGGAGGCTAGACGAAATCGAGAATAATGTTAGAAGCTTCATGTCTTTGCAATTTAAGCATAACAATTTCTTTAGAAATGAGCTCAAGGAGCAGAAAAGCTTTATGGGATACATGAATAAAGAGCTTGATGATATGTCTAAAGAATTTTATGGTTTGAGATCAAAGTTTGCGCATCTTGAAAATTTAGTAAGTCAAATTTCTGATAAACAAGCTACTTTAGTAAACAATATGGCTGCCAAACCAGAGGCCGAAAATAATGATGAAGATCTTAAAGTGCTTGATGTGACTCCTATTGAATCTTTGTTTTCCAATGTAAATCTTGATAAAGATGGGACTGGAGATGAGTCAACTTTAGCTAGAAGGCGTCCTAATGATTCGGAGTTTTTAGATCTTGCTGCAAAAATTGATAAAAGTGGGATTGGATAGGTCAAAACTTTAAATAGCAATGAACCCACTCTTTTGGATTTCAAGGAATTTAATTATGATAATTGTTCTTTAATTGATTGTATTTCCTTGTTGCAATCCATGTTGAAATATCGTCATACCTATAAGCTTAAATAGTCTTGATCTCGCGGGTGTGGGATTGCTGAGTCCCCGTGACTCACAGATACTTCCAAAACCAGTTTGCAGGTGATGATGAAACCGTGCAGGTGACGCACCCGAGCTCAAGGAGGAGCTCGATGAAGTTCTTGTTCATTGATTTGTTTCGTTTCAGTTGATCAGTAGTGGAGCCCAGGCGGGACGATCGGGGATCTGTGTAGCATTTGGGGTAGTCTTCTTTTATTTTGGTTCCGTAGTCGGACCTTGATTGTATCTGTATGATGTAATGCTCTACTCATGTATTGTGTGAAGTGGCGATTGTAAGCCAACTATGTATCTCTTTCCCTTATGTATTACATGGGTTGTGTGAAGATTACCTCACTTGCGACATTGCTTTCAATGCGGTTATGCCTCTAAGTCGTGCTTCGACACGTAGGAGATATAGCCGCATCGAGGGCGTGACAGCAAGTGCCACTCCGAGGCTTACGGAGGAAGCCATGCTGGAGATAGAACTGCACATAAGGTATTGCAATCCGGTTTCTATTGGACCACTCTCTTTAAGGATGCCCGTAAGTTTGTCTTGTCTTGTGATGAACGCCAGAAAATTGGTAATATTAGTAGACATCGAGAAATGCCTATGAAATACTCACTTGTTATTGAACCATTTGATGTTTGGGGCTTCGATTATATGGGACCTATGGGTATACACATAATTTAGTTGTTGTTGATTACGTTCCTAAGTGGGTAGAAGCTATTCCAACTAGTAGTGCTGATCATAACACTTCTATTAAGATGCTTATAGAAGTCATTTTTCCAAGATTTGGAGTCCCTAGATATTTAATGACTGAAGGTGGTTCACATTTTATTCATGGTGCTTACCGTAAAATGCTTGCTAAGTATGATGTTAACCATAGAATTGCATATCCTTATCATCCTCAGTCTAGTGGTCAAGTAGAATTGAGCAATGGAGAGCTTAAATTAATTTTGCAATAGACTGTCAATAGACCTAGAAAGAATTGGTCTAAGAAACTTGATGATGCATTATGGGCGTATAGAGTTGCTTATAAGAATCCTATGGGTATGTCTCCGTATAAAATGGTTTATGGAAAAGCATGTCACTTACCTCTTGAGTTAGAACATAAGGCATATTGGGCTATTAAAAAGCTCAATTATGATTTCAAACTTGCTAGTGAGAAGAGGTTATTTGACATTAGCTCACTTGATGAATGGAGAACCAAGCCTATGAGAATGCCAAGTTGTTTAAAAAAGGTTAAAAGATGGCATGATAAAAGGATACAAAAGCGTGAGTTTGATATAGGTGATCATGTTTTGCTATACAACTCTCATTTAAGATTTTTTGCAGGAAAGCTTCTCTCTAAATGGGAAGGCCCCTACATTATCGAGGAGGTCTACCGTTCCGGTGCCATAAAAATCAACAATTCCGAAGGCACAAATCCAAAGGTGGTAAACGGTCAAAGAATCGAACATTATATCTCAGGTACTCCCATAAATGTTGAGATCAATATTATTAATACTGTAACCCTGGAGGAGTACATAAGGGACACTTTCCAGAACGTCTCAGACTCCGAAAAGGAATAGGTATGTGGTACGGTAAGTAAACCGACTCCAAAACAGTTTTTAAGGCAATATTTCTCCGTTTTGGAATATTTAGAAAAATAGAAAAATAAGTAGCAGTACGGAAATGACACGAGGGCTCCACAAGGGTGGAGGGCGCGCCCTACCCCCTGGGCGCGCCCCCCTACCTCGTGGGCACCTTGTGTGCCTTCCAGACTCCGTTTTCTTGCACGATACGTATTTTGCTCGGTAAAAATTTAATATATATTCTCCTGAAGCTTTTGACTCCTGTATCACGCAATTATCCTCTATTCTTGTTTCGAGTTGTTTTTTCTGACAGATCTAGATTATCATGATGTCTGTGAGTGCCTCCAAGGACAAGTTCTTCGAGAAGGTCATCAACCCTTACCTCGCGGAGGTGCTGTGACACCCTCAAACCATTGAGTTGCGTGATGGGTTGCTGCACATCCGTGATGAAGAGGGACCGAAGGGGACCGAAAGCGTGGAGACGAGGCTCAAAGCAGTGGAGCAACAAGTTTTCAAGTGTCAGGGGATGGTGGAACATGGACTCAACTCCAACCACATGATGATCGCGGAGTTAACTAGCAACCACAAGTTGGATGCCGACAACATCGGGGAGGCCATCTTCAAGCTTCACGAGAAGATCGAGCACCTTGAAGCCCAAATCTATGACCTGCAAAACCAAAACTGTGAGTATGAATATATATTCAAAAGGATGAGTTTGGCTGCAGATTTGAGGATCCCGGAGAGTCGATCATCCTTCTATGATGGTGAGCCTATGCCTTGGAAGATGGACGACAAGCCCGCATCATCAAAAACACCTCCACCTTCTTCAACAACAAAGAAGGAGATATAATCACATGGGTATGGGCACTCCCCTTGGCAACTGCCAAGCTTGGGGGAGGTGCCCCGGTATCGTATCACCAACACACTCCTATCTCTACCATTTTTCTTAGTTCGATCCTATTAGTAGTATCTTGATCTAGTAGAATAAAGTTTATGGCGTGATCTAGTTTTGAGTTTTGCTTTTTGATCTCTCTACGTAATCGAGTCCGTGAGCCATATATAATAAAGATTAGTGTTGAGTCAAGCGCTTGATTATTTTGCCATGATCTTGAGTGAATAAAAGAAAAGAAGAAAAAGAATAAAAATAAATAAAGAGTTCATATTGATCTTATTGAGAGTAATGACTTCACATAGAAAGAGTATGATGATTAAAAGTTGTTGGGAGTTGGCAGACATAGCTTTGGTCATCGTTGCAATTAATAGGAAGTAATAAGGAAAGAGAGGTTTCACATATAATTATATTATCATTGACATCTTTTATGATTGGGAGCACTCATTAAAATATGACATGCTAAAAGAGTTGATGTTGGACAAGGAAGACAACGTAATGAGTTATGTTTTCTTATATCTGAGATAAAGTATGTTGTCATGGATCATCCAACATGTTGAGCTTGCCTTTCCCCCTCATGCTAGCCAAATTCTCAGCACCAAGTAGAGATACTACTTGTGCTTCCAAAAACCCTTAAACCAGTTTTGCCATGAGAGTCCACCATATCTACCTATGGATTGAGTAAGATCCTTCAAGTAAGTTGTCATCGGTGCAAAGCAATAAAAATTGCTCCCTAAATATGTATGATTGATTGGTGTGGAGGAAATAAGTTGTATACGATCTTGTGATGTGGAAGAAATAAAAGCGACGGACTGCATAATAAAAATTCATATCACAAGGGGTAATATAAAGTGACATTATTTCGCATTAAGATTTTGTGCATCCAACCATAAAAGCGCATGGCAACCTCTGCTTCCCTCTGCGAAGGGCCTATCTTTTATTATTATCTTCTACCTTATGCAAGAGTCATGGTGATCTTCACCTTTCCTTTTTACATTTTATCCTTTGGCAAGCACAGTATGTTGGAAAGATCCTGATAGATATATCTAATTGGATGTAGGGGAGCATGAGTTATTATTGTTGACATTACCCTTGAGGTAAAAGGTTGGGAGGCGAAACTATAAGCCCCTATCTTTCTCTGTGTCCGATTAAAACTCCGTAACCACAAGTATCGCGTGAGTGTTAGCGATTATGAAAGATTAAATGATAGTTGAGTATGTGGACTTGCTATTGAGCTCTGACATAGACTCTTTCTGATGTTATGATAAATTGCAATTGCTTCAATGACTGAGATTATAGTTTGTTGGTTCCCAATAAAGATTTATGATTCGTACTTTGCATTGTGAATAGATTATTACTTGAGCATAAGGAATCATATGACAATATCTATATATGTTGTAGTTATGAGAATAATCATGATGCCTTCATGTCCGTATTTTATTTTTATCGACACCTCTACCTCTAAACATGGGGACATATTTATCGTTATCGGCTTTCGCTTGAGGACAAGCGAGGTCTAAGCTTGGGGGAGTTGATACGTCCATTTTGCATCATGATTTTATATCGATATTTATTGCATTATGGGCTGTTATTACACGTTATGTCACAATACTTATGCCTATTCTCTCTTATTTTACAAGGTTTACATAAGGAGGGAGAATGCCGACAGATGGAATTCTGGGCTGGAAAAGGAGCAAATATTAGAGACCTATTCTGCACAACTCCAAAAGTCCTGAAACTCCATGAAAGTCATTTTGGGAAATAATAAAAAATATTGAGAGGAAGAAGTTCACCAGAGGGGGCCCACCTGTCCACGAGGGTGGAGGCGCGCCCTACCCCCCAGGGCGCGCCCCCCTACCTCGTGGGGGATGAAACGGTATCTGTTGCCTCTTCTACTTTCAAAAAATTTCTCGTGTCAACATAGAGCAATAGGAGTGTTGTGTCAATTTTTGGTATTTTTCGTGGTTCGCTTGGACATTTTTATACATTAACTGAGTTTTTTATGCATTTATGTGCATAATTCAAATTTGAACTACATACACATGCTCGAGTGCATATTGATATGTCCATTTTGCATCATGCTTTTATATTTATATTTATTGCATTATGGGCTGCTATTACATGTTATATCACAATACTTATGCCTATTCTCTCTTATATTATAAGGTTTACATGACGAAGGAGAATGCCGGCAGCTGGAATTCTGGGCTGTAAAAGGAGCAAATATTAGATACCTATTCTGCACAACTCCAAAAGTCCTGAAACTTCACGGAGCATGCTTTTGGAATATATAAAAAATATTGGGAGAAGAAAGTACGAGAGCGGGGCCACTAGCCAGCCACAAGGGTGGAGGGGGCGCCCTACTACCCTGGGCGCGCCCCCGTCCTTGTGGGCCCCCTGACAGGCCTCCGATGCCCATCTTCTGCTATATGGTGTGTTTTGACCTGGAAAAAAATCAGAAGGAAGCTTTTGGGACGAAGCACCGCCGTCTCGAGGCGGAATCTGGGCAGAACCAATATAGGGCTCCGGCGGAGCTGTTCTGCCGGGGAAACATCCCTCCGGGAGGGCGAAATCGAAGCCATCGTCGTCAGCAACGATCCTCTCATCAAGGGGAGGTCAATCTCCATCAACATCTTCACCAGCACCATCTCCTCTCAAATCCTAGTTCATCTCTTGTATTTGATCTCGGTCCCAAAACCTTAGATTGGTACCTATGGGTTGCTAGTAGTGTTGATTACTCCTTGTAGTTAATCCTAGTTGGTTTATCCGATGGAAGATTATATTTTCAGATCCTTAATGATAATTAATACCCCTATGATCTTGATCATAAATATGTTTTGTGAGTATTTACGTTTATTCCTGAGGGCATGGGAGAAGTCTTGTTATAAGTAATCATGTGAATTTGGCATTCATTCAATATTTTGATGAGATGTATGTTGTCTCTCCTCTAGTCGTGTTATGTGAACATCGACTACATGACACTTCACCATTATTTGGGCCTAGGGGAAGGCATTGGGAAGTAATAAGTAGATTATGGGTTGCTAGAGTGATAGAAGCTTAAACCCTAGTTTATGCGTTGCTTCGTAAGGGGCTGATTTGGATCCATATGTTTCATGTTATGGTTAGGTTTACCTTAATACTTCTTTCGTAGTTGTGGATGCTTGCGAGAGGGGTTAATCATAAGTGGGAGGCTTGTCCAAGGAAGGTCAGCACCCAAGCACCAGTCCACCCACATATCAAATTATCAAAGTAACGAACGCGAGTCATATGAGCATGATGAAAACTAGCTTGACAACAATTCCCATGTGTCCTTGGGAGCGCTTTGCATTATATAAGAGTCCATTCAAGCTTGTCCTTTGCTACAAAAAGGAATGGGCCACCTTGTTGCACCTTTTTTATTTTTATTACTTGTTACCCGTTATGATTTATCTTCTCACAAAACTATCTATCATCGACAATTTCAGTGCTTGCAGAGAATACCTTGCTGAAAACCACTTGTAATTTCCTTCTGCTGCTTGTTGGGTTCGACACACTTACTTATCGAAAGGACTACGATAGGTCCTCTATATGTGTGGGTCATCAAGACTCTTTTCTGGCACCGTTGTCGGGGAGTGAAGCGCCTTTGGTAAGTGGAATTTGGTAAGGAAACAATTATATAGTGTGCTGAAATTTACTGTGATTTGTTACTATGGAAAATAATCCTTTGAGGGGCTTGTTCGAGGTATCTTCACCCCCACCGGAAGAGCAAATAGTTTATCCTCAACCTACTCCACCTACTGAAAATATTTATTATGAAATTCCTTCCGGTATGATAGATAAACTGCTAGCTAATCCTTATGTAGGAAATGGAACATTACATCCTGATATGCACCTAATCTATGTGGATGAAGTTTGTGGATTATTTAAGCTTGCAGGTATGCCCGAGAATGTTGTCAAGTAGAATGTCTTCCCTTTATCTTTGAAGGGAAAGGCATTGACATGGTATAGGCTACTGGCTGATATTGGATCATGGAATTACAACCGATTGAAATTGGAATTTCATCCGAAGTTTTATCCTATGCATCTGGTTCATCGTGATCGGAATTCTATATATAATTTTTGGCCTCATGAAGGAGAAAGTATCTCTCAAGCCTGGGGGAGGCTTAAGTCCATGTTATATTCATGCCCTAATCATGAGCTCTCAAGAGAAATTATTATTCCAAAAATTTATGCTTGGCTTTCTCATAATGAGCGATCCATCCTCGATACTTCCTGTACTGGATCCTATATGAAGAAGGATATTGAATTCAAATGGGATTTATTGGAAATAATTAAACGCAACTCTGAAGATTGGTAACTCGAGAAGGTAAGGAGTCAGGTATAAACCTTAAGTTTGATTGTGTTAAATCTTTTATGGATACCGATGCTTTTCGTGATTTTAGCACTAAATATGGACCTGACTGTGAGATAGTAGCTTCTTTTTGTGAATATTTTGCTACTCATGTTGATCTCCTTAAGGAGAAGTGGTTTAAATATCATCCTCCCATTGAAGTTAAAGTAGTAGAACCTATTAAAGTTGAAGAATAAACTATTACTTATAATGTTGATCCTATTGTTCCTACTGCTTATATTGAGAAACCACCTTTCCCTGTTAGAATAAAGGATCATGCTAAAGCTTCAAATGTGGTCAACAAAAGTTATATTAGAACACCCAAACCCTCTTAACAAATTAAGGTTGAACCTAGTATTGCTATGGTTAAAGATCTCTTGGTTGATAATATTGATGGGCATGTTATTTACTTCTATGATGAAGCTGCTAGAATTGTTAAACCCGATATGAAAGATAAACATAGACCTTCTGTTGGCATGCTTGTTGTTTCTGTTAAAATTGGAGATCATTGTTATCATGGCTTCTAATGTGGGTGCTAGTGTGAGTGCAATTCCCTATACCTTATATAAAGAAATTATGAATGATATAGCACCTCCTGAGATAGAAGATATTGATGTTACTATTAAGCTTGCTAATAGATATACTATATCACCAATTGGGATTGTTAGAGATGTTGAAGTCCTATGTGGGAAGATAAAATATCCTAGTGATTTTCATGTTCTTGATTCCCCACAAGATAACTTTTATCCCATTATATTTGGTAGAACTTTCTTGAATATTGTTAATGCTAAGATAGACTGCAAGAAAGATATTGTTACTATTGGTTTGGGGGATATGTCTCCTGATTTTAATTTCTCTAAATTTCGTAGACAACCCCATGATAAAGGATTGCCTAGTAAGGATGAAATTATTGGTCTTGCTTCTATTGTCGTGCCTCCTAATGATCCTTTAGAACAATATTTGTTAGACCATGAAAATGATATGTTTATGAATGAAAGAAGGGAAATAGATGAAGTATTCTTTAATCAAGGACCTATTTTGAAACACAATTTGCCTGTTGAAATCCTCGAAGATCCTCCTCCACCCAAGGGTGATACTCTATTTGAGCTTAAACAATTACCTGATACTTTGAAATATGCTTATCTTGATGAAAAAAAAGATATATCATGTTATTATTAGTGCTAACCTTTCAGAGCATGAAGAAAAGAAGTTATTGAAAACTCTGAAGAAGCATCGTGCCGCTATTGGATATACTCTTGATGATCTTAAGGGCATTAGTCCCACTCTATCTTAGCACAAAATTAAATTGGAGAAAGATGCTAAACTAGTTGTTGATCATCATTGACGGTTAAATCCTAAGATGAAGGAAGTGGTAAGAAATGAAATACTAAAGCTTCTGGAGGCAGGCATAATTTATCCTATTGTTGATAGTAAATGGGTAAGTCCTGTTCATTGTATCCCTAAGAAGGGAGGTATTACTGTTGTTCCTAGTGATAAGAATGAATTGATTCCTCAAATAATTGTTACAGGTTATAGAATGGTAATTGATTTTTGCAAATTAAATAAAGCTACTAGAAAAGATCATTACCCTCTATCTTTTATTGATCAAATGCTAGAAAGACTATCCAAGCATACACGTTTTTGCTTTCTAGATGGTTATTATGGTTTCTCTCAAATACTTGTGTCAAAAGATGATGAAGAGAAAACCACTCTTACTTGCCCTTTCGGTACCTTTGCTTATAGATGTATGCATTTTGGTTTATGCAATGCACCAGCTACCTTTCAAAGATGTATGACTGCTATATTCTCTGACTTCTGTGAAAAGATTGTTGAGGTTTTCATGGACGATTTCTCCATTTATGGAACTTCTTTTGATGATTGCTTAAGCAACCTTGATCGAGTTTTGCAGAGATGTCAAGAAACTAATCTTGTCTTGAATTGGAAGAAGTGCCACTTTATGGTTAATGAAGGTATTGCCTTGTGGCATAAAATTTCTGAAAGATGTATTGAAGTTGATAAAGCTAAAGTAGATGCTATTCAAAAGATGTCGTTTCCTAAAGATATCAAAGGTATAAGAAGTTTCCTTGGTCATGCTGGTTTTTATAGGAGGTTTATTAAAGACTTCTCTAAAATCTCTAGGCCTCTCACTAATCTCTTGCAAAAAGATGTTCCTTTTGTTTTCGATGATGATTGTGTAGAAGCATTTTAAATACTTAAGAAAGCCTTGAGTTCTGCACCTATTGTTCAAACACCTGATTGGAATCTACCCTATGAAATTATGTGTGATGCTAGTGATTATGTTGTTGGTACTTTTCTAGGACAAAGAGTTGATAAGAAATAAAATTTTATTCAGTATGCTAGTAAAACTCTAGACAGTGCCCAGAGAAATTATGCTTCTACTAAAAAAGAATTTTTAGTAGTTGTATTTGCATATGATAAGTTCAGACCTTATATTGTTGATTCCAAAGTAATTGTTCACACTAATCATGCTGCTATTAAATATCTTATGGAAAAGAAAGATGCTAAACCTAGACTTATTAGATGGGTTCTCTTGCTACAAGAATTTGATTTGCATATTATTGATAGAAAGGGAGCTGATAACCCCATTGCAGACAACTTGTCTAGGTTGGAGAATGTTCTTGATGACCAACTACCTATTGATGATAGCTTTCCTGATGAACAATTAGATGTCATAAATGCTTCTTGTAGTACTCCATGGTACGTTGATTATGCTAATTACATTGTTGCTAAATTTATACCACCCAGTTTCACATACCAACAAAAGAAAAAGTTTTACTATGAGTTAAGACATTACTTTTGGGATGACCCACACCTTTATAAAGAAGGAGTAGATGGTGTTATTAGACATTGTGTACCTAAGCATGAACAGGAACAGATCCTACGCAAGTGTAACGCCCCGGATCTGATGCGCCAGGTGTCCGTCAGTTATTCGCCGTCGTTGCCATGTCATGTGCTTGCGTGTTGCACTTTGCCATGTCATCATCTGCATTTCATATCATGTCATCATCTGCATTTCATATCTTGTCATCATGTGCATCGCATTCGCATACGTGTTCGTCTCATGCATCCGAGCTTTTTCCCCGTTGTCCGTTTTGCAATCCGGCGGTCCTATGTTCCTCGGCACCCCCTTTTGTCTTTTTTCGTGTGCGGGTATTAAACCTTCTCGGAATGGACCGAGGTTTGCCAAGCTGCCTTGGTATAGCACCGGTAGACCGCCTGTCAAGTTTCGGGTCATTCGGAGGTCGTTTGATACTCCAACGGTTAACCGGGTAACCGTAAAGGCCTCTTTTGTGTGCAGCCCAACACCCCTCCAAAGTGGCCCAAAACCCAGCTAACCCTGTTCCATCCTCTCGGTCGTTCGATCACGATTGCGTGGCCGAAAACCGCTCTCCATTTGGAGCTTCCTAGCCCCCTCTACCTATAAATATGTGATCCCCTCCCGATTTTCGCGCAGATCAAACCCTAGCCTTCATCCCACCTCGCAGCCGGACATGTCCGCCCTGCGCGGGCCGCGTCCACCACCACCAGCCACGTCGCCCGGACCAATCCCGGGGCGACACGTCAGCGCCGCCACCTCCCTCCTCCACTCACGCGCCGCCACGTCACCAGCGCCGCGCCTCCTCTCCTCCCCGCGCCGCCGCTCCGCCTGCCGCCGTGCGCCGCCGCTCCACCCGCGCCGGCGAGCCGCGCCGCCGCTCCGCCTGCCGCCGTGCGCCGCCTCGCCGCCTGCCGCCTCCGCCGCCGCCGCCGCCCGGGGCCCCGCCGTCGCCCCATGGCCTCCCTGCCCGCGCCGCGCCTCTTCAAGCTCCACCCCGCCGCCACCGGAGCTCGCCGGCTCCGCCGCGCCACCTCCCGCCGCCCCTGCCGCCGGTTCCGGCCGGATCGGGTCGGGGGCGCCCAGATCCACCCCGCCCCGGCCCTCTCCGGCGACCCCGCGCCGGATCCGAACCGCGTCGTTGACTCCCCCCCCCTTGAGGTTGAAAATCTGCTAAGTCCCCGAAATTCTATCATTTTATTGCTATGTTCATCATGCCATATCTCTGCATCCGTGGCTCCGTTTTGGGCGTGTAGCATGTCAAATTGTTCGTATCGATGGGTACATCATTTCATCTCATTGCATCATTTTCAGTTGAGTTCATCTTGAAGCCCGAAATGCTGTTAGAAGAGGGCTATGTGATGTTAGTTTCAGATCTGTTTCAGTACATGCACTTTTGTCATTTTTGCCATGATTGATGTGTGCACCCTATGAAGTTGAGTCCTACAGGTGTTTTGTAACATGCCATGCCATCTTTCCAGAGATTTATGCCATGTATTTTTGTGATCTTTTTGGTGACTAGCACAAGCATGCAAACTAGGTTACATAATGTAGCTGTTTTCAGGGACTTAGTATTTCCACTAAGTCATTCCCTGCTGTTATTTTTATGGCATGTGTTCATGTTGTTTCAGAGAGATCTATGCCTCTTTTGAGCATAATCACTAAGGTTGTTTTGAGCATATGGTTTTTCTCTATCCATCCATGATTTTGTTTGTAATTATGGAGTGCCATAGCTTGAGTCAATCGAGCTCTACTTTTGCTATAAAATGTTACTGGCAGATTGTTTACATGTTATTCGATTTTGCCAAGCCTGTGGTAGTTGTTCCGTGCATGCTATGATGTTTTTCTTGCCATGTCTAGCTTCTCTGCCATGTCTTCTTGATGGATGTATGCTTAGTTTATCATGTAATGCTCTATAGTGAGTGCATCAAGCTCGTAAACATGCCTACTTGTTATCTGTTTTTGACATGTCCAGTTTTCTGCCGTCTGAAATCTGTAACAAAACTTGCTTAATTGACATGGGTATTATTATATTTTCTGATCCTTTTTGGCTCATGGTCAGTAAGGGACTTTTGTTAAGTGCTTTGATTAGATTCATGTCATGCCTTCTTTTGCTATATTGTATTCCTGTAGCATGTTGTTTCCTTGCTCTAAACATGTCATCCTGATGTTAATTCTGGCCTGTTAGTATTTTCACTGTCTATGAACCTGATTTCTTTTGCACTTTTGCCATGCTTGTTTGAACCTGTTATGGTGTGATTTAGCCGTAGCTCAGTGATCATCTTTTGTCAAGCATCTTGAGTAGATCACTGTCATATGCTTTGTTGATATGTTTGGGTGCAGTAGATTAATTTCTTGTTACTTGCCAAGTAGCATCATGCTGTTAATGGCAGAATCTTGTCATTCTTGTTTTGCTTGTCATTTGCAAACCGTGCATCCGATTCCGGTGATCTTTATATCGATTTCAACCGAAATCACCTCACCTTTCCAGTGGCATACTTGGTTTTCCAAGATTATGCCTGGTTCATCTTTTTCCTTCTGAAGCATGCATATGCATTGCATACCACATCTCGCATATCATGCCATGTTTATGTGGTGGTTGTTTACTTTGTTGTTTGCTTCTTTACGGTGTTGCTTCTTCGGGTTAGTTCCGATAACGTTGCGATTGTGAGGATCCATTCGTCTACGTCTGTTTGTCTTCTTCATGGACTCGTTCTTCTTCCTTGCGGATCTCATGCAAGATGACCATACCCTCGAAATCACTTCTATCTTTGCTTGCTAGATTGCTCGCTCTTTTTCTATGCCTTTGCTGCGATACCTACCACTTGCTTATCATGCCTCCCATATTGTTAAACCAAGCCTCTAACCCACCTTGTCCTAGCAAACCGTCGTTTGGCTATGTTACCGCTCTGCTCAGCCCCTCTTATAGCGTTGTTAGTTGCAGGTGAAGATGAAGTTTGTTCCTTGTTGGAACATGGAGATGTTGTTCCTTGTTGGAACATGTTTACTTGTTGGGATATCACAATATATCTTATTTAATTAATGCATCTATATACTTGGTAAAGGGTGGAAGGCTCGGCCTTATGCCTGGTGTTTTGTTCCACTCTTGCCGCCCTAGTTTCCGTCATATCGGTGTTATGTTCCCGGATTTTGCGTCCCTAACGCGGTCGGGTGATTTATGGGACCCCCTTGACAGTTCGCTTTGAATAAGACTTTTCCAGCAGGCCCAACATTGGTTTTACCATTTGCCTACCACCTATACCTTTCCCTTGGGAGTAGCTAACCCGAGGGTCATCTTTATTTAGCCCCCCCGGGCCAATGCTTGTCTAAGTGTTGGTCCGAACCGAGCCGCCTGCGGGGCCCCCTCGGGGAAACTCGAGGCCTGGTTTTTACTCGTAGCCTGTCTCATCCGGTGTTGCCCTGAGAACGAGATATGTGCAGCTCCTATCAGGATGTCGGCGCATCGGGCGGCTTTGCTGGACTTGTTTTATTACTGTCGAAATGTCTTGTAGCCGGGATTCCGAGACTGATCGGGTCTTCCCGGGGAGAAGGAATATCCTTCGTTGATCGCGAGAGCTTATCATTGGCTAAGTTGGGACACCCCTGCAGGGTTTGAACTTTCGAAAGCCGTGCCCGTGGTTATGTGGCAGATGGGAATTTGTTAATGTCCGGTTGTAGAAAACCCGAAGTTGATCTTAATTAAAATACACCAACCACGTGTGTAACCGTGATGCTCTCTTCTCGGCGGGGTCCGGGAAGTGAACACGGTGTTGGAGTTATGCTTGACGTAAGTAGTTTCAGAATCACTTCTTGATCATAGTTGTTCGACCGTGCTTTTGCCTTCTCTTCTCGCTCTCATTTGCGTATGTTAGCCACCAGATATGCTAGTCGCTTGCTGCAGCTCCACCTCATACCTTTACCCTACCTATAAGTTTAAATAGTCTTGATCTCGCGGGTGTGGGATTGCTGAGTCCCCGTGACTCACAGATACTTCCAAAACCAGTTTGCAGGTGCCGATGAAACCGTGCAGGTGACGCACCCGAGCTCAAGGAGGAGCTCGATGAAGTTCTTGTTCATTGAGTTGTTTCGTTTCAGTTGATCAGTAGTGGAGCCCAGGCGGGACGATCGGGGATCTGTGTAGCATTTGGGGTAGTCTTCTTTTATTTTGGTTCCGTAGTCGGACCTTGATTGTATCTGTATGATGTAATGCTCTACTCATGTATTGTGTGAAGTGGCGATTGTAAGCCAACTATGTATCTGTTTCCCTTATGTATTACATGGGTTGTGTGAAGATTACCTCACTTGCGACATTGCTTTCAATGCGGTTATGCCTCTAAGTCGTGCTTCGACACGTAGGGGATATAGCCGCATCAAGGGCGTGACAAGTTGGTAATCAGAGCCTTCCCCGACCTTAGGAGCCCCCACTGATTGATCGTTTTTAGCGGCCGAGTTGTGTCTAGAAAAATGTTTTGAGTCATTTAGGAATTATATATCGGAGATTTTAGGAATTATTTTTACTTCCCAGTCTGCTCATCGCTCTGGTAAGGCATCATGACGTAGAGTTTTGACTCTTCTCTTCTCAAATTTCACTAAAAAAATTTTTAGGATCACGCGGGTATCTTAGAATCGTTCCGATGGTTTTGTGATGACAACATTGTCTTGGTGCCTCCCGTCAGCAGGGGTTTAGTGGAGGTGTCCCGGGGAGTTGAGCTCCGAGGTGTTGTCGTCATAATTTTATCGTTGCAGTTCTGGAATACCTGAGTTTAGTACGCCGACATCGAAAAACTCTTTTGTACAGTTGTTGGTGAGATAACCCTGATAGCCCAGTACTGAGGCGAGTGCGGGAGTATTGCCATAACTCGTATAACGGATGCTTTTCGAAGGTTGAGGTAAACAATTTCCGAAGTTTTCTTGGTTATGTGTTGAAGGATGGATACAGGTGGATCTAGGTATTGTTAGTTTGGGTGATATATTTTGTGTCCCCTGTATCCCCAACACCGGATTGCATAACCAGAAAGTTTCGGGAGTTTATAAGTGGGAATTCAAGTATCTCGTAGGATATCTTCCCAACAGGCACATGATACGATATGGGATCTATCATATGTTTGTTCCGACTTATTCTGCAAGCCACTCCTTTGTTTTTGTTTTGTTTTGTGGTATTCGAGTTGCTTCAATGTCAAGTGTTGATTCCATACCTTTTCTAAACGGTGTTATCATATCTCTATGGAAATACTAATCCTTCTTGATCATCAAGATTATCATGCCAATTCTTTTCTAACCGGTGTGTCCCTCTTCAAGTGGATCTGATCACTTCAACATTCACAAGATCAATTATCAGTTCTTCCAACGGTGTTTGCTTCATCCGTTCCAAGTTGTCTTTGTTTTCCCGCCCTCCCACCCTTATTTCTTCAAGGACGCAGATTTCTTGATCAAGTATCCATCTTATTGATGTGAAGCCTCTCCATTCTTCTCCTTCATGTTCTTATACGGTGATTTTCAATGAAGATGCGCAACAACTTCAAGTTCATCATTCTTTGTTTTTTTTCTCCGGTGGATTCAATTCTAGCTTTCGGTGTCGATCATACCTTTTTCCTCGTTTCTAATTGTGACGCCCCCGCTTCAATCGTACACTAATCATGCACGCAAATGTGTACGATCAAGATCAGGGACTCACGGGAAGATATCACAACACAACTCTACAAATAAAAATAAGTCATACAAGCATCATAATACAAGCCAGGGGCCTCGAGGGCTCGAATACAAGTGCTCGATCATAGACGAGTCAGCGGAAGCAACAATATCTGAGTACAGACATAAGTTAAACAAGTTTGCCTTAAGAAGGCTAGCACAAACTGGGATACAGATCGAACGAGGCGCAGGCCTCCTGCCTGGGATCCTCCTAACTACTCCTGGTCGTCGTCAGCGGGCTGCACGTAATAGTAGGCACCTCCAGAGTAGTAGGAGTCATCGTCGAAGGTGGCGTATGGATCCTGGGCTCCAGCATCTGGTTGCGGCAACCGAGTAGAAGGGAAAGGGGGAAAAGGGGGAGAAAAGGAACCGTGAGTACTCATCCAAAGTACTCGCAAGCAAGGAGCTACACTACATATGCATGGATATATGTGTAAAGGGCCATATCAGTGGGCTAAACTGCAGAATGCCAGAATAAGAGGGGGATAGCTAGTCTTATCGAAGACTACGCTTCTGGTCGCCTCCGTCTTGCAGCATATAGAAGAGAGTAGACTGAAGTCCTCCAAGTAGCATCGCATAGCATAATCCTACCCGGCGATCCCCTCCTCGATGCCCTGTTATAGAGCGATCACCGGGTTGTATCTGGCACTTGGAAGGGTGTGTTTTATTAAGTATCCGGTTCTAGTTGTCATAAGGTCAAGGTACAACTCCGGGTCGTCCTTTTACCGAGGGACACGGCTATTCGAATAGATAAACTTCCTTGCAGGGGTGCACCACATAACCCAACACGCTTGATCGCATTTGGCCGGACACACTTTCCTGGGTCATGCCCGGCCTCGGAAGATCAACACGTCGCAGCCCCACCTAGGCACAACAGAGCGGTCAGCACGCCGGTCTAAACCTATGCGCGCAGGGGTCTGGGCCCATCGCCCTGAGCACACCTGCATGTTGCGTACGCGGCCGGAAGCAGATCTAGCCCCCTTAATACAAGTGCGAGCTTACGATCCAATGCGGCGCGCGCCACTTAGTTGCTGACGTCAAAAAGTGCTGCGGCTGATACCACGACGCCGAGTGCCCATATCTTTCCCGCGTAGTTGGTTAGTGCGTATAGACCAAATGGCCAGACTCAGATCAAATACCCAGATCTCGTTAAGCGTGTTAAGTATCCGCGAACGCCAACAGGGCCAGGCTCACCTCACACCCAGGTAGCCCCGAACTGCCCTGCCGCTCCGCCTCAAAGATCCACTCGCGGGTACTCCTCGAGCCAACCCGACCTTGGTCACCACATGTATCATGTATGTAGTATAATATATATCCATGATCACCTCCCGAGGTGATCACAGCCCAGTAGTATAGCATGGCAGACAGACAAGAGTGTAGGGCCACTGATGGAACACTAGCATCCTATACTAAGCAAGTAGGATTGCAGGTAAAGGTATCAGCAGCAGTATCAAAGACAGGCTATGCATCAGGATAGGAATAACGAAAGCAGTAACATGCTACACTACTCTAATGCAAGCAGTATAGAGGAGAGTAGGCGATATCTGGTGATCAAGGGGGGGCTTGCCTGGTTGCTCTGGCAAGAGAGAGGGATCGTCAACTCCGTAGTCGAACGGGGCAGCAGCAGCGTCGGTCTCGGTGTCTATCGAGAGAAGAGGGGGGAGAAACAATAAATATTTAAGCAAGCAGATGCATAGTGATGCATGACATGACAAGTAACGGCGTTAGAGGTGCCCTAACGCGGTATTGGATGATACCGGTGAAGGGGGGGAATCATCCGGGAAAGTTTTCCCGGGGTTTCGCATTTTCGAGCAGAGGGGCCGGAGGGGGAAAGTTGCGAGTTGGATAGGTTAGAGATGCGTGGTGGACGAACGGGCTGCGTATCCGGGTTCGTCTCGTCGTTCTGAGCAACTTTCATATTGAAAATACTTTAATCCGAGTTACGGATTAAAAGATCTGATTTTATAAGGGTTTTATTAATTTCTGGAATTTAATTAATTAATTAATTCGAAATTAGAATTATGACATCAGCATGATGTCATGCTGACGTCAGCAGTCAACCGGCTTAACTTGGTCAACCTGACCAGTGGGTCCCACTGGTCAGTGACACATGTTAATTAACCAAATTTAATTAATCTAATCAGAATTAATTAGGGGGTGGGCCCCACTGTCATGCTAATTAATTAGCTAATTAACTAACCAGGTTAATTAGATAGATAATGTTTAATTAGTTTAATTATTTGATTAGTTTAATTAATCCAAATTAATTAAGTTAATTATTTCTTGAATTAATTAATTAATTAATTGTTTTTGTTTTTGTTTATATATATATATATTTTTAATTTCTTTTTCTTCTTTTTTTATAATCGTTCTAGGTGCTCGGGCCCGCGTGTAAGTGGCCCAGGGCCTTAACGGGCGCTGGGCGCGGTTGCGGGCGCCCGTGCCCGAGGCCATAGCATGCCCGGGCAATAGGGGAGCCGGGCACGACCTCCGGCGGCCAGGGGCCGCACCGGCGCTGGCCGGAACAGGGCAGCTGGGCGGAGGGGATGTGGCCGGCGGGGCGCGCGAGCGCATGGCGGCGCAGGCGCGCGGCCGCGGATGCAGGCGAGTGGCAGTGGGGAGCGGCGCGAGCAAGGCAGAGGTGAGGCCGCGCGCGAGCGCAAGCGTGCGCGGGCGAGGCGCTGTCGGGGCGTGGACTGGACGCGCCAAGGACGGCAGGGTGCGCGAGCCGGGTGCCCGCACGGGGCGCGACGACGAGCGGTGGCTAGGGTCGGTGAGCGTGGTCAGACGCGATGGCGGGCGCGAGCGATAGGAGGCGAGGCCACAGCGGGGCACGGACGACGCGGTCGACAGGAGAGCGAGGACAGGGAGAGAGGAGAGGCCGTGGCCCTCACCGCGCGGATGTAGGGGCTATGGCAGCGGGCTCGACGGAGGTCGGGGAGGTCCGATGAGGGAGAGGACGAGGCGGCCTCAGTCCGGCGACGACGGGCGAAGGCGCAGGGGACGGGCGCCGGCGTCGAGGCGCGTTGGGGCGGCGCGGGATCTGGTCCCCACCGATCCAGTCGAGTGGGGGGCGCCTGGGAGGAGGCAGGGGGCGGCGTTCAACGTGGTAGAAGGTCCGGCGGCGGCGGGCGTCGTCAGGGAGGCGGGGTGGTTGGCGGGATCGGGGTCTATCCGATCCAGATCGATAGGGGAGTGGGCGACGTTGGGGGGGGGGATGTGCGGTCTGGGTGGGGGTTAGGTTACGGTGTTCAGGGGATAAGGGGAGTGTGTGAGGCCGGTTGGGCCAGGTGGGTTGGGCCTAATGGGTCAGCCAGCTGGGCCTTCTGGCCCCAGGGAGGCCCTTTCTTCTACTTTTTTTTGTATGTTCTGTTTTTTTATTCTATTATTTTTCTGTTTTATTTCTAGATCCCTTTTATTTTAGTTTTATAAAAGTTATCACTAGCACCTAAATTAGTATTTATAAATATACCGCTGCCACATTAATTCTTATCCACAAATAAAATAGTTTAATATTTTATAAAATTAAAAAGGCATTTTTATAACTGTTTTAACTACTGTTTAATTATTTTAGAGCATTTAATTACTTTATAAAGATGTGTATTATCCACCATAATTACTTATGATTTATTTGACACATTTAAAACATTTTAGCTTTAATGTTTGAAAACTTTTATTGTTTGCCTGATTTGAATTTGAATTTGAATCGTTTTCGAATTAACCCGAGATTAACTATAGTGACAGAGGTGACGTGGCATCATTACCAGAGGGTTACTGTAGCACGATTACCCGGGCGTCACAATTCTCCTCCACTACAAGAAATCTCGTCCCGAGATTTAAGAGGGTAGTAAGGGGGAACGGTCTGGGAACTAAATCCTAACGAATCTTCTTGGTCTTGGTAGCTCTTCTCGAAGAGGTCGATCCATAGTGTTGATGTCTTCATTCCTATGCATCAATGCATCACCATGAAGTTGTCTTCCTTCCTTCAGGATCCTCACCATACTTACAAAAGGATAAGAGGGGAAAAACTCTATAAGGACGGATCCTAATAAAATTAATCATCGGACGGTTAA
Organism: Aegilops umbellulata; assembly: GCA_032464435.1. Taxonomy (NCBI): domain Eukaryota; kingdom Viridiplantae; phylum Streptophyta; class Magnoliopsida; order Poales; family Poaceae; genus Aegilops; species Aegilops umbellulata. The sequence goes on from CP136057.1 coordinate 246,846,585, forward strand.
CTCAGGGGAAGAAGCATAAGTATCTCCCGAGTTGAAACTTAAGAAGATATCGAGAGCAAAGTAAGAAGGTACCATGAGAAGTTTCAAACGGATAGGCAATCGTTCGATGTCTGAAAGACCATGCGAAAGAGGTCCAGAGCAACGAGATTGAGTATTGCGTCTGTTACCAGAATAGATCACTAGGACGGTGGCCCGTGAATTTCATACGAAGCCAAGCATGAGGAATAACCTTGGGAACCGTGATGTACAGGAGAGTCAGGTTTTGATCCTGGGACCTGTGGGTTATGTGCCCACCATGTGGGTTAAAAGTAGGGAGGGCGGTGACGTCTTGCACGATCATGTAAGCAAGGCATGTCAGAGGATAGTCTGTCAGTTATGTCGGCAACAACATCGATACCAAGGGCGAGGGACGAAGAGAACCATTTTCCTGCTCGTTGAACGAGGCGGGCCAATAGGCAAGGTTCTCGTCCATCAGTGGCTACCGAAATGTCATCAACAATAGTAACAGGGTCTTGCTGACAGAATTGTAGACCAAGGTGTTTACATAAGCAGACAATATTACTGATTAGATCATATGGATCACAAGGAAGGTTAAATAAATCAATGGAAAGGAAAATGTGATCATCAGATCAAACAGAACAATGGGAAGGAAAAACGTGTTAGACACATGTACCAGGGGTATACCCTTCCCAAGGACAAGTAGAGCATGATATCCATGGCAGGATATAATGTAGAAATCACTTTAGGTAAGGGGAGAGAGAAATTTCATGACATTACCCATACAATGGTGTCTGGATAATTGAGCAAGAAACATTTAGCATTGGGTTTCAAATGTTCTTGTTGAAAATCGGAGTACCACAGACATGCTTCGAGATAGCATTGACATGGTCATCCTGTGAAGATCAGACGTTGGAAACACAAAGGATCCATCAGAAATAACTTGTAGAATAAGTCTTACAATTTTCTCATGGAAGAATGGTTAACCTTGTTAAAAGGGAAACTATAATGATAGGTCCTCCAGCCGGGGGGGGGGTGCTAGGCATGACATCATGTTACCGGGTCATCACAGGACCAACATCATAAATCTCGGAAGATGTCCCAACCATCATATCTGATCGAGATTCAGATCCGATTGGTGTCATGATACCCCAGACTCAGGGTGTTCGAGAGGAAACGGTGCAACACAAATTGACGAGATGTCAATGTAAGATTCTCGAGAAATGAACTATGGAAGCGAGTTTCGAAACAAGAGTTCATCATGCCAAGAGGGGATGAGGAGGTGCCGATGGACTCGGTGATAATTCATCGAGATTTCCAGAAAGATGGATTTCCACAATTGCGTGAACACAGAGATATCATTTGTCAGATTAAATGACTTAATGATGTATGCTGGATGAACACATACACAATTAAACATTGGTTGAAAGGTACACCCGAAATATGAGCTGGGTTGCACGACCAATGTCAGAATGGTGATGGTGAGAAGTATCACAATACCAAGAAATTTTGAAGAGGCGGGGCAATTCTCACAACCTTCTTGACATAAAAGATGGTAATACTCCAAGGTAGGGCATAACATAAGTCGGATAGCAAGGAACTCAAGGTACAACGCAAAACTAGAACAAGTTTTGTGTTGCGGAAACGCAAGAATGTCGTCGATGATAACACAAATCATCGAGGGCAAGGATGGTATTTCTCATCATGAATTCCATTGGAAACCTAGGAGGAGTCAAAACGTTGATGATGATCACGACAATTTGTCGAGAGAATTTTATGGAGATGTAATCAATTGGCGATGACATCAAGTCAAAGGAATGATGAAGCAAAAGGTTATTGAAACCATGGGTACAACACAACTCGAAATCAAGTTTGTTGGTCAAGGAGAAATGGTATGACGAGGGAGATCGACGTAATCTTAGCTCATCGTCGAGACTGGTGCTCCCGGAATAAGGACCAGGTAGCACAGTTTAAAATCAACAAGACAATGATATAGCCAAACAGGGTAGGAATGGCGTGATCGGGTACAAACTCGTACTTATAGAAGCTTACTGAAGAGTTGTTGAACCGTAGTGCGGACTCGGTTCAGTTATCGGTGTCGTTGAGTGTTTAATAACTCAGAGTCCGTGAAAAATTGGAATCAGTGGGAAGGTAGCACTTGATGAATAAATCATAAGAAGTTATGCAGTTCCATGATAACCTCGAGATACCAGGGGGTAATACTCGACGACAGATCAAAGTAGAGGTTGGTCCGGGGTATTGCTCTACAGAAGACAAGTGCTTAAACTTGCACGAGAAATGGTATTTAAAGGAGAACATGTTCGGAACCACGCTTGCAAAGGCCAGATCCCAGATATAATATGAACTTATAATAAGGGAATAATTAATATAAGAGAAGCTTTAATGATAAGATCTACATCGTGTCCAGGGGCATGAACACAAGTTCAAGGTCGACTCCCACTTCTCCAATGCACCTTTCATTCACTTCTCACATTCGAGGAAGTTGTAGTGTTGAAATTTTATCTGGCAGAATACCAGAAGTGTGACACTCGTGAAAACTTTTGGGTTCACACGGTTTTAGAGAAGGTATAAGTTCAACCCATCGGGGCATCTTAGAAACATATACCACAAGCTTGAAGAGTAAATATCACCAGCTCGAAAGCAGAGCAAGGTTAAGAAAGTAAGGATACAATTTACCAAAGGTATTATGTATCCGAGGGAAGGCTCACAAGGTTATTGAATAAGGAGGACACTGTCGAAATAATCCAATAAAGGATCTGACGGTCCATAGCGGAGCTGATGTGAGCATCGGCACACAACCAGTTGAAGAAGGATGCAAGGGCATCAGATTATAGAACATCTGAATGATTTGATGCTTATATATCAAAGGAATTATGATTTCCAAATCGAAGGATCAGAAGCAGACGCTCTGATCAAGGGTGGATAGGTTCAATAGACCTAAGGTACAATTGACGGCAAATAGATTAGTCGAGAACAAGCTCATGTTCAAAATGACGTCTGAGCCAGAAAGATAATTTAAAAGGATCAACTAATGATTGCGTGCATTCGCACTCATGTTGAATCAATAGGATCAAAATGACGTTGTCTAAGGATACTATCGAGTATTGCCAGACATATGGAAAGCATCCATAATTGCAAGCAGACAATTATTGCAGAGCAATAAGCTACTGAGGAATTTTAGAGGATCGACTAGTATTTCGAAGACCATTGTGAAACGCATGATCAACTGGGGATGAGTGGAAACTCGATAAAGGCGAGAAATTATCCGTAGGGGTATTCAAGTGCCAAGGAACTGCAAGGCAGTAGGCACAAAATATCCTCGGAACGAATAGAGGGGATTCCCGGGTATCTTGTTATAACAAGATCAACTAGGAACAAAAGTAAGAACGGAAAATGTAGGTATTTATCCATAGGGGTATTTCGGTGGTATGGAATTGCAAAAGCAATGGGCACAAAGTCTCAAAAGAGTATCGGAGAGTAACTTCAAAATCTTCGGGTGCAGCCGACGATCATCTGGCCTGAAGGGGCTCTCCGAAAGGAGGTATTTTCGAGAACCTAAAGTTAGATTTTAGCAAAATCATTTAACCCGAATAGAAGAGGGTTCAGAATCCCGGAGTAAACATCGAGGAGTAAAAGATCCTAATACCACCCGATGGCGACGTGTGCCCGTAAGACACACAACCATGTTAGTAAAAGTTTTGCAATGTCTAGACTCGACTTCGGCAAAAGAGTTGGAAGGGGGATTCCTACAGGCAGTCGGCTCTGATACCAACTTGTGACGCCCCCGCTTCAATCGTACACTAATCATGCACGCAAATGTGTACGATCAAGATCAGGGACTCACGGGAAGATATCACAACACAACTCTACAAATAAAAATAAGTCATACAAGCATCATAATACAAGCCAGGGGCCTCGAGGGCTCGAATACAAGTGCTCGATCATAGACGAGTCAGCGGAAGCAACAATATCTGAGTATAGACATAAGTTAAACAAGTTTGCCTTAAGAAGGCCAGCACAAACTGGGATACAGATCGAACGAGGCGCAGGCCTCCTGCCTGGGATCCTCCTAACTACTCCTGGTCGTTGTCAGCGGGCTGCACGTAATAGTAGGCACCTCTAGAGTAGTAGGAGTCGTCGTCGAAGGTGGCGTCAGGATCCTGGGCTCCAGCATCTGGTTGCGGCAACCGGGTAGAAGGGAAAGGGGGAAAAGGGGGAGAAAAGCAACCGTGAGTACTCATCCAAAGTACTCGCAAGCAAGGAGCTACACTACATATGCATGGATATATGTGTAAAGGGCTATATCAGTGGGCTGAACAGCAGAATGCCAGAATAAGAGGGGGATAGCTAGTCTTATCGAAGACTACGCTTCTGGTCGCCTCCGTCTTGCAGCATATAGAAGAGAGTAGACTGAAGTCCTCCAAGTAGCATCGCATAGCATAATCCTACCCGGCGATCCCCTCCTCGATGCCCTGTTAGAGAGCGATCACCGGGTTGTATCTGGCACTTGGAAGGGTGTGTTTTATTAAGTATCCGGTTCTAGTTGTCATAAGGTCAAGGTACAACTCCGGGTCGTCCTTTTACCGAGGGACACGGCTATTCGAATAGATAAACTTCCCTGCAGGGGTGCACCACATAACCCAACACGATTGATCCCATTTGGCCGGACACACTTTCCTGGGTCATGCCCGGCCTCGGAAGATCAACACGTCGCAGCCCCACCTAGGCACAACAGAGCGGTCAGCACGCCGGTCTAAACCTATGCGCGCAGGGGTCTGGGCCCATCGCCCTGAGCACACATGCACGTTGCGTACGCGGTCGGAAGCAGATCTAGCCCCCTTAATACAAGTGCGAGCTTACGATCCAATGCGGCGCGCGCCACTCAGTCGCTGACGTCAAAAAGTGCTTCGGCTGATACCACGACACCGAGTGCCCATATCTTTCCCGCGTAGTTGGTTAGTGCGTATAGACCAAATGGCCAGACTCAGATCAAATACCCAGATCTCGTTAAGCGTGTTAAGTATCCGCGAATGCCATCAGGGCTAGGCTCACCTCACACCCAGGTAGCCCCGAACTGCCCTGCCGCTCCGCCTCAAAGATGCACTCGCGGGTACTCCTCGAGCCAACCCGACTTTGGTCACCACATGTATCATGTATGTAGTATAATATATATCCATGATCACCTCCCGAGGTGATCACAGCCCAGTAGTATAGCATGGCAGACAGACAAGAGTGTAGGGCCACTGATGGAACACTAGCATCCTATACTAAGCAAGTAGGATTGCAGGTAAAGGTATCAACAGCAGTATCAAAGACAGGCTATGCATCAGGATAGGAATAACGAAAGCAGTAACATGCTACACTACTCTAATGCAAGCAGTATAGAGGAGAGTAGGCGATATCTGGTGATCAAGGGGGGGGGCTTGCCTGGTTGCTCTGGCAAGAGAGAGGGATCGTCAACTCCGTAGTCGAACGGGGCAGCAGCAGCGTCGGTCTCGGTGTCTATCGAGAGAAGAGGGGGGAGAAACAATAAATATTTAAGCAAGCAGATGCATAGTGATGCATGACATGACAAGTAACGGCGTTAGAGGTGCCCTAACGCGGTATTGGATGATACCGGTGAAGGGGGGGGGAATCATCCGGGAAAGTTTTCCCGGGGTTTCGCGTTTTCGAGCAGAGGGGCCGGAGGGGGAAAGTTGCGAGTTGGATAGGTTAGGTATGCGTGGTGGACGAACGGGCTGCGTATCCGGGTTCGTCTCGTCGTTCTGAGCAACTTCCATGTTGAAAATACTTTAATCCGAGTTACGGATTAAAAGATCTGATTTTATAAGGGTTTTATTAATTTCTGGAATTTAATTAATTAATTAATTCGAAATTAGAATTATGACATCAGCATGATGTCATGCTGACGTCAGCAATCAACCGGGTTAACTTGGTCAACCTGACCAGTGGGTCCCACTGGTCAGTGACACATGTTAATTAACCAAATTTAATTAATCTAATTAGAATTAATTAGGGGGTGGGCCCCACTGTCATGCTAATTAATTAGCTAATTAACTAACCAGGTTAATTAGATAGCTAATGTTTAATTAGTTTAATTATTTGATTAGTTTAATTAATCCAAATTAATTAAGTTAATTATTTCTTGAATTAATTAATTAATTAATTATTTTTGTTTTTGTTTATATATATATATTTTTTTAATTTCTTTTTCTTCTTTTTTTATAATCGTTCTAGGTGCTGGGGCCCTCGTGTAAGTGGCCCATGGCCTTAACGGGCGCTGGGCGCGGTTGCGGGCGCCCGTGCCCGAGGCCATAGCATGCCCGGGCAACGGGGGAGCCGGGCGCGAGCTCCGGCGGCCAGGGGCCGCACCGGCGCTGGCCGGAACATGGCAGCTGGGCGGAGGGGATGTGGCCGGCGGGGCGCGCGAGCGCATGGTGGCGCGGGCGCGCGGCCGCGGATGCAGGCGAGTGGCAGTGGGGAGTGGCGCGAGCAAGGCAGAGGTGAGGCCGCGCGCGAGCGGAAGCATGCGCGGGCGAGGCGCTGTCGGGGCGTGGACTAGACGCGCCAGGGACGGCAGGGTGCGCGAGCCGGGTGCCCGCACGGGGCGCGGCGACGAGCGGTGGCTAGGGCCGGTGAGCGTGGTCAGACGCGATGGCGGGCGCGAGCGATAGGAGGCGAGGCCACAGCGGGGCGCGGACGACGCGGTCGACAAGAGAGCGAGGACAGGGAGAGAGGAGAGGGCGTGGCCCTCACCGCGCGGATGTAGGGGCTATGGCAGCGGGCTCGACGAAGGTCGGGGAGGTCCGATGAGGGAGAGGACGAGGCGGCCTCAGTCCGGCGACGACGGGCGAAGGCGCAGGGGACGGGCGCCAGCGTCGAGGCGCGTTGGGGCGGCGCGGGATCTGGCCCCTACCGATCCAATCGAGTGGGGGGCGCCTGGGAGGAGGCATGGGGCGGCGTTCAACGTGGTAGAAGGTCCGGCGGCGGCGGGCGTCGTCAGGGAGGCGGGGTGGTTGGCGGGATCGGGGTCTATCCGATCCAGATCGATAGGGGAGTGGGCGACGTTGCGGGGGGGATGTGCGGTCTGGGTGGGGGTTAGGTTACGGTGTTCAGGGGATAAGGGGAGTGTGTGAGGCCGGTTGGGCCAGGTGGGTTGGGCCTAATGGGTCAGCCAGCTGGGCCTTCTGGCCCCAGGGAGGCCCTTTCTTCTACTTTTTTTGTATGTTCTGTTTTTTTTATTCTATTATTTTTCTGTTTTATTTCTAGATCCCTTTTATTTTAGTTTTATAAAAGTTATCACTAGCACCTAAATTAGTATTTATAAATATACCGCTGCCACATTAATTCTTATCCCAAAATAAAATAGTTTAATATTTTATAAAATTAAAAAGGCATTTTTATAACTGTTTTAACTACTGTTTAATTATTTTAGAGCATTTAATTACTTTATAAAGATGTGTATTATCCACCATAATTACTTATGATTTATTTGACACATTTAAAACATTTTAGTTTTAATGTTTGAAAACTCTTATTGTTTGCCTGATTTGAATTTGAATTTGAATCGGTTTCGAATTAACCCGAGATTAACTACAGTGACAGAGGTGACGTGGCATCATTACCAGAGGGTTACTGTAGCATGATTACCCGGGCGTCACACTAATGTTTTCTCGTACCGGTGCACCTCTTAATCATTCACCTCTCGCTATTCATATTTTCCGAAGTGATGAAGATAGCTCAGAAGATACAAGCTTCCATTCTCAATTCACTCAATTTCTTTCGAGGTTGTTATCTCATTCAAGCCATTTAATTCAACCGATGCAATCTCTCCTTTCAAGTAATCGTTCAACGGTGTTTATTTTGAGTGGGCCCTAACCCACAGGTCTTTTTCCAGGATCTTACCTGACTCTTCTAATTTTCCCGGAGCTTCTAAAATTCTTTTCAAAGTTTGATGTAAGAATGATTTACCATCAGTCATACGTCTTTCTCCAAGATCTTTCAAATTCTTTTCATTATTGGTTCAACATTTCCAATTTTCATTCCGGAGTGTCTCAACAATTCATGGTGGTGTTTCTCGTCATCATTCTCAACATTTGAAGACCGAAGAGGAGTTTCTCTTAAATCTTGCCCCATTCTCTTCAAGATTCATTGTTCTAGCTTGATGCCATCCTCTCCTAACTGTTTTCGATTGTGGGAATTCTTTTCACCCATCCGGAGCATTTCAGGAGTCTTTTCAGTTTGATTCTCCGGAGCCCATCATCTCAGAATTATTCATTCAAGCTTTCAGCTCTTGTTTTTTCCAAATCTTACCGGAGCATCTTTCAATATTCTCTAATCAGTTCATGATCTCTTCATTCTCATGTATCTAAATCATAGCAAGCATCTTCGTTCATTTGCTAATTCTTCCTGGTGTTTTCTTATCTCTTCTTCGTTCATTTTCAATTCTTACGGTGGTTCGTTCAAGATCCTTCTTCCTTTGTTATCATATAGATTCATTCATATTTTCCAACCCTACCGGTGGTTCGTTGAATACCTTCCCAAGTTTGCACCATTCTATCTTAATCCTTTCTACGAGAATAAGTAGTATGCCAAATCCATTGCTTGTCATCAATTTAATTGGTGAAGGATAAGCATAATGTAATTCTTATTCTTAAATCATCGAGTTAACTCAATTCCCTATTCCGGAGGTTCTTCAAATTCTTGATTTCAATTGTTCACCTTATCTTCCTCGGAGTTCCAAGCTCTCGCAATTATACCGTCCTGAAGCTCCATCTAAATCATCGCAAGGTTTCACCTTGTTTTCTCAACTTCTCTTTCTTTCTATCATCCTTTTGTTTACCGGAGTTCTTCATGCAGGCTCTACTTGGTGGTTCATCAAGGATTCTTTTCATTATTCAATTGTTCTTCAAGATTTCTCTTGGAGTTAAGATCCGCCAAGCTATACTCTATAATAAACATGGTGTTCCAACACATGTTTTGTTTTGAGGAGTTCAAGCTTTCTTTCATCTTGCATTTCGAAGTGCAATTCTTTCTACCTTATCTTTTGAGATGGTGTTATGTCATTCTTGACAATCTTCTTTCATGCTTCAGGATTCTCGTGTTGTCAAGAATGAGATATTTTAAATCCATCAATCTCTTCGTTGGAGTTATCTTGGGCTATATTTCACCTAAAGCTTTCCCTAAGGATTGTTGCTTCTTATGGTGCTTATAAATGACCCAAGTTCTTCTTTTATCCTCCCGGTGAAATAAGCTTTCTTGTCTCCTTGTTCTTATCAATCCAATTCTTTTCCCGTGAGTGACAGGTTGTCACCTCATATTTTGAGATGTTTCCATAAGCCCGCTACAAGCTTATTCATTTCGTTGTTGGTTTTCCAACAACTCCGGTCTAACCTTCTTGGAAGGGTGCTTTCCAAGCTCATTTGTGGCAGAAGTTGTCATTTTCTTCTCCGTTCCTTTATCCCAACAATCTAGCTTCTATTATTTTCTTCCAGAGGCACTGTGATGTTGCTCTCTTCGACCCATCTTCTTGTTTTGTCAAGGTCGTGTTCTTTTCATGCTTATCCATTTAACCGGAGTGTTGTGTCTATCATTCCTCTTTTAACCGGAGTCTCATCCAAGTGCGTTCATTTTGCCAAGTTCAAATTCTATTTCCTTCCATTTCCAACCGGAGTGTTGTATCATCTCTTAAATATCATTTCATCTTATCAAGTTTTCTTCTCTTTTATACCGGAGTGCTGTCCAAATTCTATCATTCTTGTTCTTTGGCTATCACGTTATACCGGTGTGGCTTCATTTACTCTTTGGTTCGTTAAGCTCTGGTTTCATGTCTTTCAACCTACAAGGTTCTCATAATGTTTCTTGTTCCTCTTTTCTATCGGAGTGTTCTAAACTTTGTTCACCTTCATTGTATTCTTTCTTTCAAGTTGTCCAACTTCTCAAGGTTCGTGGTTTCACTCGTTTGTCAAAGAAGCAACTTAGCTTTACCTCTTCTCTTTCTCTTCCGTTTTCCCCTCCGTTGCCATCCTAGATCTCGGGACGAGATCCTCTCGTAGTGGTGGAGTGTTGTAATGCCCCGGATCTGATGCGCCAGGTGTCCGTCAGTTATTCGCCGTCGTTGCCATGTCATGTGCTTGCGTGTTGCACTTTGCCATGTCATCATCTGCATTTCATATCATGTCATCATCTGCATTTCATATCATGTCATCATGTGCATCACATTCGCATACGTGTTCGTCTCATGCATTCGAGCTTTTTCCCCGTTGTCCGTTTTGCAATCCGGCGCTCCTATGTTCCCCGGCGCCCCCTTTTGCCTTTTTTCGTGTGCGGGTATTAAACCTTCTCGGAATGGACCGAGGTTTGCCAAGCGGCCTTGGTATAGCACTGGTAGACCGCCTGTCAAGTTTCGGGTCATTCGGAGGTCGTTTGATACTCCAACGGTTAACCGGGTAACCGTAAAGGCCTCTTTTGTGTGCAGCCCAACACCCCTCCAAAGTGGCCCAAAACCCAGCTAACCCTCTTCCATCCTCTCGGTCGTTCGATCACGATCGCGTGGCCAAAAACCGCTCTCCATTTGGAGCTTCCTAGCCCCCTCTACCTATAAATATGTGATTCCCTCCCGATTTTCGCGCAGATCAAACCCTAGCCTTCATCCCACCTCGCAGCCGGACATGTCCGCCCGCCGCCAGACGCGTCCACCACCACCAGCCACGTCGCCCGGACCAATCCCGGGGCGACACGTCAGCGCCGCCACCTCCCTCCTCCACTCACGCGCCGCCACGTCACCAGCGCCGCGCCTCCTCTCCTCCCCGCGTCGCAGAGGCCCTGCGGGCCCGAGGCCTGCCCGCCCGGGCCCGGCTGCCGCCCGCGCCCGCTGCCCGCAGGCGCTGCCCGAGCCGCGCCTCGCGCGCGCCGCTCCACCCGCGCCGGCGAGCCGCGCCGCCGCTCCGCCTGCCGCCGTGCGCCGCCTCGCCGCCTGCCGCCTCCGCCGCCGCCGCCGCCCGGGGCCCCGCCGTCGCCCCATGGCCTCCCTGCCCGCGCCGCGCCTGTTCAAGCTCCGCCCCGCCGCCACCGGAGCTCGCCGGCTCCACCGCGCCACCTCCCGCCGCCCCTGCCGCCGGTTCCGGCCGGATCGGGTCGGGGGCGCCCAGATCCACCCCGCCCCGGCCCTCTCCGGCGACCCCGCGCCGGATCCGAACCGCGTCGTTGACTCCCCCCCCTGAGGTTGAAAATCTGCTAAGTCCCCGAAATTCTATCATTTTATTGCTATGTTCATCATGCCATATCTCTGCATCCGTGGCTCCGTCTTGGGCGTATAGCATGTCAAATTGTTCGCCTCGATGGGTACATCATTTCATCTCATTGCATAATTTTAATTTGTGTTCATCTTGATGCCCGAAATGCTGTTAGAAGAGGGCTATGTGATGTTAGTTTCAGATCTGTTTCAGTACATGCACTTTTGTCATTTTTGCCATGATTGATGTGTGCACCCTATGAAGTTGAGTCCTACAGGTGTTTTGTAATATGCCATGCCGTATTTCCAGAGATTTATGCCATGTATTTTTGTGATCTTTGTGGTGACTAGCACAAGCATGCAAACTAGGTTACATAATGTTGCTATTTTCTGGGACTTAGTATTTCCACTAAGTCATTCCCTGCTGTTATTTTTATGTCATGTGTTCATGTTGTTTCAGAGAGATCTATGCCTCTTTTGAGCATGATCAGTAAGAGTGTTTTGAGCATATGGTTTTGTTCTATCCGTCGATGCTTTTGTTTGTAATTATGGAGTGCCATAGCTTGAGTCAATCGAGCTCTACTTTTGCTATAAAATGTTACTGGCAGATTGTTTACATGTTATTCGATTTTGCCAAGCCTGTGGTAGTTGTTCCGTGCATGCTATGATGTTTTTCTTGCCATGTCTAGCTTCTCTGCCATGTCTTCTTGATGTATGTGTGCTTAGTTTATCATGTAATGCTCTGTAGTGAGTGCATCAAGCTCGTAAACATGCCTACTTGTTATCTATTTTTGACATGTCCAGTTTTCTGCCAAGTCTGAAATCTGTAACGAAACTTGCTTAATTGACATGGGTGTTATTATATTTTCTGATCCTTTTTGGCTCATGGTCACTAAGGGACTTTTGTTAAGTTCTTTGAGTAGATTCATGTAATTCCTTGTTTTGCTATATTGTGTTCCTGTAGCATGTTGGTTCCTTGCTCTAAACATGTCATCCTGATGTTAATTCTGGCCTGTTAGTTTTTTCACTAAGTCTGTGAACCTGATTTCTTTTGCACTTTTGCCATGCGTGTTTGAACCTGTTATGGTGTGATTTAGCCGTAGCTCAGTGTTCATTTTTCTCAAGCATCTTGAGTAAATCACTGTGATATGCTTTGTTGATATGTTTGGGTGCAGTAGCTTAATTTCTTGTTACTTGCCAAGTAGCATCATGCTGTTAATGGCAGAATCTTGTCATTTGCAAACCGTGCATCCGATTCCGGTGATCTTTATATCGATTTGAACCGAAATCACCTCACCTTTCCAGTGGCATAATTGGTTTTCCAAGATTATGCCTGGTTCATCTTTTTCCTTCCAAAGCATTCATATGCATTGCATACCACATCTCGCATATCATGCCATGTTTATGTGGTGGTTGTTTACTTTGTCGTTTGCTTCTTTCCGGTGTTGCTTCTTCGGGTTAGTTCCGATAACGTTGCGATTGTGAGGATCCGTTCGTCTACGTCCGTTTGTCTTCTTCATGGACTCGTTCTTCTTCCTTGCGGGATCTCATGCAAGATGACCATACCCTCGAAATCACTTCTATCTTTGCTTGCTAGATTGCTCGCTCTTTTGCTATGCCTTTGCTGCGATACCTACCACTTGCTTATCATGCCTCCCATATTGTTAAACCAAGCCTCTAACCCACCTTGTCCTAGCAAACCGTCGTTTGGCTATGTTACCGCTCTGCTCAGCCCCTCTTATAGCGTTGTTAGTTGCAGGTGAAGATGAAGTTTGTTCCTTGTTGGAACATGGAGATGTTGTTCCTTGTTGGAACATGTTTACTTGTTGGGATATCACAATATATCTTATTTAATTAATGCATCTATATACTTGGTAAAGGGTGGAAGGCTCGGCCTTATGCCTAGTGTTTTGTTCCACTCTTGCCGCCCTAGTTTCCGTCATATCGGTGTTATGTTCGCGGATTTTGCATCCCTAACGCGGTCGGGTGATTTATGGGACCCCCTTGACAGTTCGCTTTGAATAAGACTTTTCCAGCAGGCCCAACATTGGTTTTACCATTTGCCTACCACCTATACCTTTCCCTTGGGAGTAGCTAACCCGAGGGTCATCTTTATTTAGCCCCCCCGGGCCAATGCTTGTCTAAGTGTTGGTCCGAACCGAGCCGCCTTAGGGGCCCCCTCGGGGAAACTCGAGGCCTGGTTTTTACTCGTAGCCTGTCTCATCCGGTGTTGCCCTGAGAACGAGATATGTGCAGCTCCTATCAGGATGTCGGCGCATCGGGCGGCTTTGCTGGACTTGTTTTATTACTGTCGAAATGTCTTGTAGCCGGGATTCCGAGACTGATCGGGTCTTCCCGGGGAGAAGGAATATCCTTCGTTGATCGCGAGAGCTTATCATGGGCTAAGTTGGAACACCCCTGCAGGGTTTGAACTTTCGAAAGCCGTGCCCGCGGTTATGTGGCAGATGGGAATTTGTTAATGTCCGGTTGTAGAAAACCCGAAGTTGATCTTAATTAAAATACACCAACCGCGTGTGTAACCGTGATGGTCTCTTCTCAGCGGGGTCCGGGAAGTGAACACGGTGTTGGAGTTATGCTTGACGTAAGTAGTTTCAGGATCACTTCTTGATCATAGTTGTTCAACCATGCTTTTGCCTTCTCTTCTCGCTCTCATTTGCGTATGTTAGCCACCAGATATGCTAGTCGCTTGCTGCAGCTCCACCTCATACCTTTACCCTGCTTATAATCAAAACAAAGCTTTTACTAAACATATCATTAATGCTATGATGCAATCCTTTGAAGAAAAGCTTGAATTGGAAGTTTCTATCCCTAGAAAACTTTATGATGAGTGGGAACCTACTATTAAGATTAAGATTAAAGATTATGAATGCTATGCTTTGTGTGATTTGGGTGCTAGTGTTTCTACGATTCCGAAAACTTTATGTGATGTGTTAGGTTTCGGTGAATTTGATGATTGTTCCTTAAAATTGCATCTTGCGGATTCCACTATTAAGAAACCTATGGGAAGAGTTAATGATGTTCTTATTGTTGCAAATAGGAATTATGTGCCCATATATTTCATTGTTCTTGATATGGATTGCAATCCTACATGTCCTATTATTCTTGGTAGACGTTTCCTTAGAACGATTGGTGCAATTATTGATATGAAAGAAGGAAACATTAGATTTCAATTTCCACTAAGGAAAGGCATGGAACACTTCCCTAGAAAGAAAATTAAATTGCCTTATGAATCTATTATGAGAGCCACTTGTGGATTGCATGCCAAAGATGATAATACTTAGATCTATTCATGTTTTTATGCCTAGCTAGGGGCGTTAAACAATAGCGCTAGTTGGGAGGCAACCCAATTTTATATTTTTCTTACTTTTTAGGTCCTGTTTAGCAATAAATATTTCATCTAGCCTCTAGTTAGATGTTGTTTTGTGTTTTAATTAGTGTCTGTGCCAAGTAAGACCTATGGGATAACCTATGGTGATAGTTAATTTGATCTTGCTAGAAAACAGAAACTTTTGCGCTCACGAAAACAATTCTCAATTTTAGCTAAGAGTGCTTTTTAGTTGATTCTTTTTGCAGAAGATTAATAGAAAAATTATCTAGGACTTACTATTTTCTCAGGATTTTTATAGTTACAGAAGTATTCGAAATATCCATATTTCTATAGACCGTTCTGTTTTTGACAGATTCTATTTTTTGCATGTTGTTTGCTTATTTTGATGCATCTATGGCTAGTATCGGGGTATGAACCATGGAAAAGTTGGAATACAGTAGATATTACACCAATATAAATAAATAATGAGTTCACAACAGTACCAAAAGTGGTGATTTATTTTCCTATACTAATGGAGCTTACGAGATTTTCTGTTGGATTTTTGTCTTGTGAAGTTTTCAAGTTTTGGGTAAGGATTTGATGGACTATGGAATAAGGAGTGGAAAGATCCTAAGCTTGGGGATGCCCAGGGCACCCCAAGATAATATTCAAGGATGTCAAAAATCCTTAGCTTGGGGATGCCCCGGGAAGGCATCCCCTCTTTTTTCTTCGTCTATCAGTAACTTTACTTGAGGCTATATTTTTATTCACCAATGAATATGTGTTTTGCTTGGAGCGTCTTGTATGATTTGAGTCTTTGCTTTTTATTTTTCCACAATCATCCTTGCTGTACAAACCTTTTGGGAGAGACACGCATGAACCGTAATTTATTCGAATACTCTATGTGCTTCACTTATATCTTTTGTGCTAGGTAAATTTGCTCTAGTGCTTCACTTATATCTTTTTAGAGCACGGCAGTGGTTTTTTATAGAAATTGATGAACTCTTGTACTTCACTTATATTATTTTGAGAGTCTCTAAACAGCATGGTAATTTGCTTTGGTTATAAAATTTGTCCTAATATGATAGGCATCCAAGAGGGATATAATAAAAACTTCCATATAAAGTGCATTGAATACTATGAGAAGTTTGATTCCTTATGATTGTTTTGAGATATGAAGATGGTGATATTAGAGTCATGCTAGTAAGTAGTTATGAATTTGAGAAATACTTGTGTTGAGGTTTGTGAGTCCCGTAGCATGCACGTATGGTGAACCGTTATGTGATGAAGTTGGGGCATGATTTATTTATTGATTGTCTTCCTTATGAGTGACGGTCGGGGACGAGCGATGGTCTTCTCCTACCAATATACCCCCTAGGAGCATGCGCGTAGTACTTTGTTTCGATGACTAATAGATTTTTGCAATAAGTATGTGAGTTCTTTATGACTAATGTTGAGTCCATGGATTATACGCACTCTCACCTCTCCGCCATTGCTAGCCTCTCTAGTACCGCGCAACTTTGGCCGGTACCATAAACCCACCACATATCCTTCCTCAAAACAGCCACCATACCTACCTATTATGGCATTTCCATAGCCATTCCGAGATATATTGCCATGCAACTTTCCACCGTTCCGTTTATTATGACACACATCATCATTGTCATATTGCTTTGCATGATCATGTAGTTGACATCGTATTTGTGGCAAAGCCACTGTTCATCATTTTTTCTACATGTCACTCTTGACTGATTGCACATCCCGGTACACCACTGGAGGCATTCATATAGAGTCACATTTTGTTCTAAGTATCGAGTTGTAATTTTTGAGTTGTAGGTAAATAAAAGTGTGACGATCTTCATTATTAGAGCATTGTCCCAAGTGAAGAAAGGATGATGGAGAATATGATTCCCCCACAAGTCGGGGTGAGACACCGGAGGAAAATAAAAATAAAAGAGGCCAAAAAATGAGAGAAGTCCCAAATAAAAAAATGAGAGAAAAAGAGAGAAGGGACAATGTTACTATCCTTTTGCCACACTTGTGCTTCAAATTAGCACCATGATCTTCATGATAGAGAGTCTCCTATGATGTCACTTTCATATACTAGTGGGAATTTTTCATTATAGAACTTGGCTTGTATATTTCAATGATGGGCTTCCTCAAATTGCCCTAGGTCTTCGTGAGCAAGCAAGTTGGATGCACACCCACTTAGTTTCTTTTTGAGCTTTCATAAACTTATAGCTCTAGTGCATCCGTTGCATGGCAATCCGTACTCACTCACATTGATATCTATTAATGGGCATCTCCATAGCCCGTTGATACGCCTAGTTGATGTGAGACTATCTCCTTCTTTTTGTCTTCTCCACAACCACCGTCTATTCCACCTATGGTGCCATGTCTATGGCTCACACTCATGTATTGCATGAAAGTTGAAAAAGTTTGAGAGCGTCAAAAGTATGAAACAATTGCTTGCCTTGTCATCGGGGTTGTGCATGATTTGAATATTTTGTGTGATGAAGATGGAGCATACCCATACTATATGATTTTGTAGGGATAAGCTTTCTTTGACCATGTTATTTTGAGAAGACATAACTATTTTGTTAGTATGCTTGAAGTATTATTGTTTTTATGTCAATATTAAACTTTTGTGTTGAATCTTACGGATTTGAACATTCATGCCACAATAAAGAGAATTACTTGGATGGATATGTTAGGTAGCATTCCACATAAAAATTATGTTTTTATCATTTACCTACTCGAGGACGAGCAGCAATTAAGCTTGGAGATACCTGATATGTCTCCAACCTATCTATAATTTTTTATTGTTCCATGGTATTATATTATCTGTTTTGGATATTTTATATGCATTAATATGCTATTTTATATGATTTTTGGGACTAACCTATTAACCTAGAGCCAGTGCCAGTTTCTATTTTTTCCTCATTCCAGAGTTCCGTAGAAAAGGATACCAAATGGAGTCCAAACGGAAAAAATTTCACGATGATTTTTCTTGAACCCGAAGACACCTAGGAGACTTGGAGTGCAAGTCAGAAGAGCCACAGGGCGATCCCAAGGGTGGAGTGCGCTCAGGGGGGTAGGGCGCGTCCCCCAACCTTATGGGCCCCTCGTAGACCTCCCGACTTAGATCTTCCTCCTATATATACTCTTATACCCCAAAAACATCCAGGGGAGCCACGAAACCACTTTTCCACCGCCGCAACCTTCTGTACTCGTGAGATCTGATCTTGGTGCCTTTTCCGGCATCCTGCCAGAGGGGGACTCGATAACGGAGGGCTTCTACATCAACACCATCGCCTATCCGATGAAGCGTGAGTAGTTTACCTCAGACCTACGGGTCCATAGCTAGTAGCTAGATGGCTTCTTCTCTCTCTTTGATTCTCAATACAAAGTTCTCCTTGATGTTCTTGGAGAACTATTCGATTGAATACTCTTTTGCGGTGTGTTTGCCGAGATCCGATGAATTGTGGATTTGTGACCAGCTTATCTATGAATATTATTTGAATCTCTCTGAATTCTTTTATGCATGATTTGATATCTTCGCAAGTCTATTCGAACTATCGATTTGGTTTGGCCAACTAGATTGGTTTTTCTTGCAATGGAAGAAGTGCTTAGTTTTGGGTTCAATCTTGCGGTGCTCGATCCTAGTGATAGAAGGGGAACCGACACGTATTGTATTGTTGCCACCGAGGATAAAAAGATGGGGTTTTCGTCATATTGCTTGAGTTAATTCCTCTACATCATGTCATCTTGCTTAAGGCGTTACTCCGTTCTTTATGAACTTAATACTCTAGATGCATGTTGGATAGCGGTCGATGTGTGGAGTAATAGTAGTAGATGCAGAATTGTTTCTCATAGTCAATTGAAGCCTCATCCAAAATGGTGGATTCATCATTAAATAAAGTCATGACCTCTCCAAGTCCACTTTCATCAATATAATCATCGTAAATAGGAGGCATTCTTTCATCATAATAAATTTACTCATCAAAACTTGGGGGAGTAAAAGTATCATCTTCATCAAACATAGCATCTCCAAGCTTATGGCTTTGCATATCATTAGCATCATGGATATTCAAAGAACTCATACTAACAACATTGCAATCATGCTCATCATTTAAATATTTTGTGCCAAACATTTTATTGACTTCTTCTTCTAACAATTGAGCACAATTTTCCGATCCATCATTTTCAAGAAAGATATTATAAAGATGATCAATAATATGGTGCAACCTCAATTCCATTTTTTAGTTTTCTTTTATAAACCAAACTAGTGATAAAACAAGAAACTAAAAGATTCAATTGCAAGATCTAAAGATATACCTTCATGCACTCACCTCCCCGGCAACGGCGCCAAAAAAGAGCTTCATGTCCACTACGCAACTTTATTCTTATAGACTCGTGTTGGGCCTCCAAGCGCAGAGTTTTGTAGGACAATAGCAATTTTCCCTCAAGTGGATGACCTAAGGTTTATCAATCCGTGGGAGGCTTAGGATGAAGATGATCTCTCTCAAACGACCCTGCAACCAAATACAAGAAATCTCTTGTCCCCAACACACCCAATACAATGGCAAATTGTATAGGTGCACTAGTTAGGTGAAGAGATGGTGATAAAAATGTAATATTGATGGTAGCAATATTTTTTATAATCTGAATAAATAAAAACAACAATGTAGCAAATAGTAAACGGGCACAAAAACGGTATTGCAATGCTTGAAAATGAGGCCTAGGGTCCGTACTTTCGCTAGTGCAATCTCTCAACAGTGCAAATATAATTGGATCACATAACCACCCCTCAAAGTGCGATCAAGAATCACTCCAAAGTTCCTATCTAGCGGAGAACATAAGAATAAATTGTTTGTAGGGTACGAAACCAACTCAAAGCTATTCTTTCTGTTCAATCTATTCAATAGTTCGTACTAAAATAACACAAAGCTATTCTTTCCGTTCGATCTATCCTAGAGTTCGTACTAAAATAACACCAAAGAAAATTCATATTCGTAATACTCAATCCAACACGAAGAAATTCAAAGAGTGCCCCAAGATTTCTACCAAAGAAACAAAGACAAGAACGTGCATCAACCCCTATGCATAGATTACCACAATGTCACCTCGGGAATCCGCGAGTTGAGTGCCAAAACATATATCAAGTGAATCAATACGATACCCCATTGTCACCACGAGTATTCAATTGCAAGACATATGTCAAGTGTTCTCAAATCCATAAAAGTATTCAATCCGATAACAAAGAAATCTCAAAGGAAAAAACTCAATTCATCACAACAAGATAGAGAGGGGAAAACACCATATGATCCGACTATATTAACAAAGCCCGCGATACATCAAGATTGTGACATCTCAAGAACACGAGAGAGAGAGAGACAGAGAGATTAAACACATAGCTACTGGTACAAACCCTCAACCCTGAGGGTGGACTACTCCCTCCTCATCATAGTGGCCGCCGAGATGATGAAGACGGCCATCGGAGATGATTCCCCCCTCTGGCAGGGTACCAGAAAGGGTCTAGATTGGTTTTCGATGGCTAGAGAGCCTTGCGGCGGCGGAACTTCTGATCTAGGTTAACCCCTGATGGTTTCTCTATTTATAGGAATTTTTGGCATTGGTTTCACAGTAAGATGGGCCTCGAGGTGAGCACAACCCACCGGGGCACGGGCAAGGGCCTAGGCGTGCCCCGGTGTCTTGTGCCCTACTCCTGCACCTTCTTGTCCTTCCACAAAGCTTCGGGGGTTTCTTTTGTTCTAAAAAAATCGTCAAAAGGTTTCAGCTCATTTGGAGAACATTCATTTCTGCACAAAAAACAACACCACGGTAGTTCTGCTGAAAATAGCGTCAGTCCGGGTTAGTTCCATACAAATTAGACCAAAAACATATAAAATTATTGTAAATATGGCATGAATACTTCATAAATTATAGATACGTTGGAGACGTATCAGCATCCCCAAGCTTAATTCCTACTCGTCCTCGAGTAGGTAAATGATAAAAGAAATAGTTTATGAAGTGTGAATGCTAGCAAAGTGCATAAGTTTGATCAATGATAATATCAATCACTTTTCCTAGCATCATAACAACAATTCTTTCTCATAAAACTTATCATGATAAAGTAGCAATTAAAAATGGAATATTTGTTGTGGAAAGCTACCTACCATATTCATCACATATTCTTTCTTTTGTAGAATGGACATTTGGACTTTTATATTGTTCAAAGCAATAGTCTAGTTTTGACATAAGACTTAAACTCTCAAGCATATCAACAATCAACCATGTCTTTCAAAATATCAACGCTAAAATAAGTGATCCCTAGCCCATCATGCTCAGTCATTGATCCATTCATGAAACACACTCGCATATTAGCTACAGCCAATGCTCAAGTGCGATCATAGTGTCTCCTAGTTGGTGCTTTATAAGAGAAGATGGAGACTCAAATTAAAAACAAAAATTGCATAAAGTAAAAGAAAGGCCCTTTGCAGAGGGGAGTAGGGATTTGTAGAGGTGCCAGAGCTCAAAGCAAAAACCGAGAGACAAAAACATTTTGAGAGTCATACTTTTCCCACCCACGAAAACGACTTAGAGCGCCTAACACTTTCCATGCTAGATATGTCATAGGCGGTTCCCAAACAGAAAATAAAGTTTATTCCTTTTTCAACCATACTTTCACTTTCCATGTCTAACCATATCCATGGGTTCCCTCCATACCAACAATTTCCAAGGAATTTATTATTTGAGAACATAAAGTAAATTCATTTTCATTTCGGGACTGGGCATCCCTAATACCTTTGGCTTACTCTCGTGCAATGACAAGTGAATAAACACTCATAATGAGAATAACACATCTAGCATGGAAAATATTGGTAACCCCTCACCGCCCCACGAGCGGTACGAGCACACAAAAGAGGAATTTATTTTGAAATTTAGAGATGGCACATAAAATTTGCTTAGAACGGCAAAATAATACCACATATAAGTAGGTATAGTGGACACATGTGGCAAAACTAGTTTAAATGATTTTGAATGCACAAGTAGTGATCATACTTAGTACAAAATGAAGGCTAGAAAAAGATTGAGAAGCGACCAACCAAGAAACGGATAATCACATAAGCGATCATTGAGCATAATTAACACCGAATAATGCACCACAAGTAGGATGTTATTTCATTGCATACATATTGACTTTTGTGCTTGCATAGGGAATCACAAACCTTAACACCAATATTCTTACTGAAGCATAATTACTCATCAACATGACTCACATATCACATCATCATATCTCAAAACTATTACAAGGAATCAAGTTTATTTTGTCCAATGATCTTCATGAAAGTTTTTATTATATCCTTCTTGGAGATCTATCACTGTGGAACAAATTTTCATTTGTTGCTTTTGATAAGCTCAAACAAATATAAGTGAAGATCATGAGCATAATATTTCTTTCTCTCAAATTAATTTAAGTGAAGGAAGAGAGAATTTATTCAATAATAATAAAGCACACCATTCTCAAAAAGATATAAGTGAAGCACTAGAGCAATTCCATAGAAAAGAGCTTCATTGACGGGATGTGCATGCCGCTTACCTAGCCTCCCTGGCAACTATTTGAGCACTCTATTTTATTTAAAAACTTTCATATATAAGTACTTTATTAAAACAACAAGCAAAAGAAAAAAAAATGACATTCCAAGGATAGCACACATCATGTGAAGAAGCAAAAACTTAGGCTTAACCGATACTAACCGATAATTGTTGAAGAAGAAAGGTGGGATGCGTACCGGGGCATCCCCAAGCTTAGATGCTTAAGACTTCTTGAAATATTATCTTGGGGTGCCTTGGGCATCCCCAATATTGAGATTTTGTGTCTCCATAATTCCTCTCATATCACGGTTTTCCTAAATCTCAAAAGCTTCATCCACACAAAACTCAACAAGAACTCATGAGATAAGTTAGTATAAACCAATGCAAAAAACCTTACCATTCTCTACTGTAGCAAATCACTAAAATTACCATTCAACATTGCATACTAAGTACCTCTACATATTTAATACTCCTATCCTCAAATAGAATCATTAAACAAGCAAACATATGCAAACAATGCAACCATAACAGCAATCTACCAAAACAGTACAGTCTATAAAGAATGCAAGAGTACCGATACTTATTAAACTCCAAAAATTATGAAAATTTTACCACACTGTAAAAAATTTATCAGAGCTTATTTTCCAAAAAGTTTCAATATTTTATCACATTCTTACTTTTCTAGGAAATTTTTGCAACAACAGTAAACTTTCTATTTTCAAACTGCAACATGTAGACTTGCAAAATAAGAATAGTAAAGGCTATCAATGCCGCTTTTATTGAAATAAAAATGCAAAACATTATTCTAAATTACAGCAAGAAAATACAAATAAAATAAATTGACGCTCCAAGCAAAACACAAATCATGTGACGAATGAAAACATAGCTCCAAGTGAAGTTACCGATAATGTTGGAGACGAAAGAGGGGATGCCTTCTGGGTCATCCCCAAGCTTAGTTGCTTGGATATTCCTTGAATATTACCCTGCGGTGCCTTGGGCATACCCAAGCTTAGGGTCTTGTCACTGCTTATTCTCCTCATATCGATATCTCACCCAAAACTTGAAAACTTCAATCACACCAAATTTAACGAAACTTTGTGAGAGAGGTTAGTATGATAAAGAGCAAAACATTTCACTTTGGTAGCGTCAAAGACAAGATTCATAATTGTTTCCACACAATTCCTACTGTATCATATCATTTCCAATATTTATATTGAGCAATATAAGCCATAGAAATTAGAAAACAAGCAAACTATGCATTGAAAACAGAATCTGTCAAAAACAGAACATGCTGTAATGATCTGCAGAATAACCATACTTCAGCTACTCTAAAAATTCTGAAAAAGTAGGTCAACGTAGATAATCTGTATATCAATCATCTGTAAAAATTTCAGAATTTTATCACGTTCCAGTGAATTTAAACAATTCTGTTTCTGGAAGCAAAAGTTTCTGTTTTTGCACAGATTCAAGTCAACTATCATCCACACTATCTCAATGGCTTTACTTGGCACTTTATTGAAACAAAAGCTATAAAACATGATTACTACAGTAGCATAATCATGTAAACACACAAAAACAGTAGGTAAAAGTGTTGGGTTGTCTCCAAACAAGCGCTTTTTTAATGCCTTTTTAGCTAGGCATGATGATTTCAATGATGCTCGCATAAAAGATAGGAATTGAAACATAACGGGAGCATCATGAAGCATATGACTAGCACATTTAAGCCTAACCCACTTCCTATGCATAGGGATTTTGCGAGAAAACAACTTATGGGAACAAGAATCAACTAGCATAGGAAGGTGAAACAAGCATAACTTCAAAACTTTCAACAGATAGAGAGGAAACTCGATATTATTGCAATTCCTACAAGCATAAGTTCCTCCCTCATAATAATTTTCAGTAGCATCATTTAGAAATTCAACATTATAACCATCACATAAAGCATTCTTTTCATGACACGAAAGCATAGAAAACTTATTACTCTCCACATAAGCAAATTTCTTCTCATCAATAGTAGTGGGAGCAAACTCAACAAAATAACTATCATGAGAGTGAAAATTAAAATCTTGATGAAAAGTTTCATGGTTATCATTATTCTTTATATCATACGTGTCATCACCATAATCATAATAGATAGCAACCTTGTTCTCATAGTCAATTGAAGCCTCATCCAAAATGGTGGATTCATCATTAAATAAAGTCATGACCTCTCCAAGTCCACTTTCATCAATATAATCATCGTAAATAGGAGGCATTCTTTCATCATAATAAATTTACTCATCAAAACTTGGGGGAGTAAAAGTATCATCTTCATCAAACATAGCATCTCCAAGCTTATGGCTTTGCATATCATTTGCATCATGGATATTCAAAGAACTCATACTAACAACATTGCAATCATGCTCATCATTTAAATATTTTGTGCCAAACATTTTATTGACTTCTTCTTCTAAAAATTGAGCACAATTTTCCGATCCATCATTTTCAAGAAAGATATTATAAAGATGATTAATAATATGGTGCAACCTCAATTCCATTTTTTAGTTTTCTTTTATAAACCAAACTAGTGATAAAACAAGAAACTAAAAGATTCAATTGCAAGATCTAAAGATATACCTTCATGCACTCACCTCCCCGGCAACGGCGCCAAAAAAGAGCTTCATGTCCACTATGCAACTTTATTCTTATAGACTCGTGCTAGGCCTCCAAGCACAGAGTTTTGTAGGACAATAGAAATTTTCCCTCAAGTGGATGACCT
This sequence comes from Aegilops umbellulata, assembly GCA_032464435.1. Taxonomy (NCBI): domain Eukaryota; kingdom Viridiplantae; phylum Streptophyta; class Magnoliopsida; order Poales; family Poaceae; genus Aegilops; species Aegilops umbellulata. Next base: position 246,871,521 of record CP136057.1, read on the forward strand.
AAGGTTTATCAATCCGTGGGAGGCTTAGGATGAAGATGATCTCTCTCAAACGACCCTGCAACCAAATACAAGAAATCTCTTGTCCCCAAAACACCCAATACAATGGCAAATTGTATAGGTGCACTAGTTAGGTGAAGAGATGGTGATAAAAATGTAATATTGATGGTACCAATATTTTTTTATAATCTGAATAAATAAAAACAACAATGTAGCAAATAGTAAACGGGCACAAAAACGGTATTGCAATGCTTGAAAATGAGGCCTAGGGTCCGTACTTTCGCTAGTGCAATCTCTCAACAGTGCAAATATAATTGGATCACATAAACTGTTGGGGAACGCAGTAAATTCAAAAATTTTCCTACGCACACGCAAGATCATGGTGATGCATAGCAACGAGAGGGGAGAGTGTTTGTCTACGTACCCTCGTAGACCGAAGCGGAAGCGTTGACACAACGTAGAGGAAGTAGTCGTACGTAGAGGAAGTAGTCGTACGTTCTCCTCGCGATCCAACCGATCTAAGCACCGAACGTACGGTACCTCCGAGTTCTGCACACGTTCAGCTCGATAACGATCCCCGGGCTCCGATCCAGCAAAGCGTCGGGGAAGAGTTCCGTCAGCACGACGGCGTGGTGACGATCTTGATGTGTTACCGGCGCAGGGCTTCGCCTAAGCACTGCAACAATATGATCGAGGTGGAATTTGGTGGAAGGGGGCACCGCACACGGCTAAGGAACGATCCGTAGATCAACTTGTGTTTCATGGGGTGCCCCCTGCCCCTGTATATAAAGGAGGGAAGGGGAGGGGCTGGCCGGCCAACAAGGGGCGCGCCAGGGGGTCCTACTCCTACTAGGAGTAGGATTCCTCCCCCCCAATCCTAGTCCAACTAGGGTTTGACCAAGGGGGAAGGGAGAGAGAGGGGGGGCGCCCCCTTCTCCTAATCCTAATAGGACTAGGGAAGGGGGGAAGGTGCGGCCAGCACTTGGGCCCCTTTCTCTCCTTTCCACTAAGGCCCATCAAGGCCCATTGACCCCCCGGGGGGTTCCGGTAACCCCCCGGTACTCCGGTAAAATTCCCAATTTCACCCGGAGTGATTCCGGAGTCCAAACATAGGCTTCCAATATATCAATCTTTATGTCTCGACCATTTCGAGACTCCTCGTCACGTCCGTGATCTCATCCGGGACTCCGAACAACCTTCGGTACATCAACATCATAAAACTCATAGTAACTGTCATCGAAACGTTAAGCGTGCGGACCCTACGGGTTCGAGAACTATGTAGACATGACCAAGACACCTCTCCGGTCAATAACCAATAGCGGGACCTGGATGCCCATATTGGCTCCTACATATTCTACGAAGATCTTTATCGGTCAGACCGCATAACAACATACGTTGTTCCCTTTGTCATCGGTATGTTACTTGCCCGAGATTCGATCGTCGGTATCCAATACCTAGTTCAATCTCGTTACCGGCAAGTCTCTTTACTCGTTCCGTAATACATCATCTCACAACTAACACATTAGTTGCAGTGCTTGCAAGGCTTATGTGATGTGCATTACCGAGAAGGCCCTGAGATACCTCTCCGACAATTGGAGTGACAAATCCTAATCTCGAAATACGCCAACCCAACATGTACCTTCGGAGACACCTGTAGAGCACCTTTATAATCACCCAGTTACGTTGTGACGTTTGGTAGCACACAAAGTGTTCCTACGGTAAACGGGAGTTGCATAATCTCATAGTTAAAGGAACATGTATAAGTCATGGATAAAAGCAATAGCAACATACTAAACGATCGGGTGCTATGCTAATGTAATGGGTCATGTCAATCAGATCATTCAACTAATGATGTGATCTCGTTAATCAAATAACAACTCTTTGTTCATGGCTAGGAAACATAACCATCTTTGATTAATGAGCTAGTCAAGTAGAGGCATACTAGTGACACTCTGTTTGTCTATGTATTCACACATGTATTATGTTTCCAGTTAATACAATTCTAGCATGAATAATAAACATTTATCATGAATTAAGGAAATAAATAATAACTTTATTATTGCCTCTAGGGCATATTTCCTTCAGTCTCCCACTTGCACTAGAGTCAATAATCTAGATCACATCACCATGTGATTAACATCAATAGTTCACATCATCATGTGATTAACACCCATAGTTCACATCGATATGTGACCAACACCCAAAGGGTTTACTAGATTCAGTAATCTAGTTCACATCGCTATGTGATTAACACCCAAAGAGTACTACGGTGTGATCATGTTTTGCTTGTGAGAGAAATTTAGTCAACGGGTCTGCCACATTCAGATCCGTTATGTATTTTGCAATTTTTCTATGTCTACAATGCTCTGCACGGAGCTACTTTAGCTAATTGCTCCCACTTTCAATATGTATCTAGATTGAGACTTAGAGTCATCCAGATTAGTGTCAAAACTTGCATCGACGTAACCTTTTACGACGAACCTTTTTGTCACCTCCATAATCGAGAAACATATCCTTATTCCACTAAGGATAATTTTGACCGCCGTCCAGTGATCTACTCCTAGATCACTATTGTACTCCCGTGCCAATCTCAGGGTAGGGTATACAATAGGTCTGGTACACAGCATGGCATACTTTATAGAACCTATGGCTGAGGCATAGGGAATGACTTTCATTCTGTTTCTGTCTTCTGCCGTGGTCGGGCTTTGAGTCTTACTCAATGTCACACCTTGTAATACAGGCAAGAACTCTTTCTTTGACTGTTCCATTTTGAACTACTTCAAAAATCTTTTCAAGGTATGTATTTATTGAAAAACTTATCAAGCGTCTTGATCTATCTCTTATAGATCTTGATGCTCAATATGTAAGCAGCTTCACCGAGGTCCTTCTTCGAAAAACTCCTTTCAAATACTCCTTTATGCTTTACAGAATAATTCTACATTATTTCCGATCAATAATATGTCATTTACATATACTTATCAGAAATGTTGTAGTGCTCCCACTCACTTTCTTGTAAATACAGGCTTCACCGCAAGTCTGTATAAAACTATATGCTTTGATCAGGTTATCAAAGCGTATATTCCAACTCCGAGATTCTTGCACCAGTCCATAGATGGATCGCTGGAGCTTGCATATTTTGTTAACACCTTCAGGATCGACAAAACCTTCTAGTTGCATCGTATACAACTCTTATTTAATAAATCCATTAAGGAATGTAGTTTTTGTTTATCCATTTGCCGGATTTCATAAAATGCGGCAATTGCTAACATGATTCGGACAGACTTAAGCATAGATACGAGTGAGAAACTCTCATCGTAGTCAACACCTTGAACTTGTCGAAAACCTTTTGCGACAATTCTAGCTTTGTAGATAGTAACACCACTATCAGTGTCCGTCTTCCTCTTTAAGATCCATTTATTTTCTTTGGCTTGCCGATCATTGGGCAAATCCATCAAAGTCCATACTTTGTTCTCATACATGGATCATATCTCAGATTTCATGGCCTCTAACCATTTTGCGGAATCTGGGCTCATCATCGCTTCCTCATAGTTCGCAAGTTCGTCATGGTCTAGTAACATGACTTCCAGAACAGGATTACCGTACCACTCTGGTGCGGATCTCACTCTGGTTTACTTACGAGATTCGGTAGTAACTTGATCTTGAAGTTACATGATCATCATCATTAGCTTCCTCACTAATTGGTGTAGTAGTCACAGGAACAGTTTTCTGTGATGAACTACTTTCCAATAAAGGAGAAGGTACAATTACCTTATCAAGTTCTACTTTCCTCCCACTCACTTCTTTCGAAAGAAACTCTTTCTCTAGAAAGTTTCCGAACTTAGCAACAAAAGTCTTGCCTTCGGATCTGTGATAGAAGGTGTATCCAACAGTTTCCTTTGGATATCCTATGAAGACACATTTCTCCGATTTGGGTTCGAGCTTATCAGGTTGAAGCTTTTTCACATAAGCATCGCAGCCCCAAACTTTAAGAAACGACAGCTTAGGTTTATTGCTAAACCATAGTTCATACGGTGTCGTCTCAATGGATTTAGATGGTGCCCCTTTTAACGTGAATGCAGCTGTCTCTAATGCATGATCCCAAAACGATATTGGTAAATCGGTAAGAAACATCATAGATTGTACTATATCTAATAAAGTACGGTTATGACGTTCGGACGCACCATTATGCTGCGGTGTTCCAGGTGGCATGAGTTTGTGAAACTATTCCACATTGTTTTAATTGAAGACCAAACTCGTAACTCAAATATTCGTCTCTGCGATCAGATCGTAGAAACTTTATTTTCTTGTCACGATGATTTTCCACTTCACTCTGAAATTCTTTGAACTTTTCAAATGTTTCAGACTTATGTTTCATCAAGTAGATATACCCATATCTGCTCAAATCATCTGTGAGGGTCAGTAAATAATGATACTTGTCGCGAGCCTTAATATTCATCGGACCATATACATCAGTATGTATGATTTCCAACAAATCTGTTGCTTGCTCCATTGTTCCGGAGAACGGCGTTTTAGTCATCTTGCCCAAGAGGCATGGTTCGCAAGCATCAAGTGATTCATAATCAAGTGATTCAAAATCCCATCAGCATGGAGTTTCTTCATGCGCTTTACACCAATATGACCTAAACGGCAGTGCCACAAATAAGTTGCACTATCATTATTAACTTTGCATCTTTTGGCTTCAATATTATGAATATGTGTATCACTATGATCGAGATCCAACAAACCATTTCGTTGGTGTGTATAACCATAGAAGGTTTTATTCATGTAAACAGAACAACAATTTATTCTCTTACTTAAATGAATAGCTGTATTGCAATAAACATGATCAAATCATATTCATGCTCAACGCAAACACCAAATAACACTTATTTAGTTTCAACACTAATCCCGAAAGTATAGGGAGTGTGTGATGATGATCATATCAATCTTGGAACCACTTCCAACACACATCGTCACCTTGCCCTTTAACTAGTCTTTGTTAATTCTGCAACTCCCGTTTCGAGTTACTAATCTTAGCAACTTGAACTAGTACCAAATACTGAGGGGTTGCTATGAATACTAGTAAAGTACACATCAATAACATGTATATCAAATAAACTTATGTTCACTTTGCCATCCTTCTTATCCGCCAATCACTTGGGGTAGTTCCGCTTCCAGTGACCAGTCCCTTTGCAGTAGAAGCACTTAGTCTCAGGCTTAGGACCAGACTTGGGCTTTTTCACTTGAGCAGCAACTTGCTTGCCGTTCTTCTTGAAGTTCCCCTTCTTTCCTTTTGCCCTTTTCTTGAAACTAGTGATCTTGTCAACCATCAACACTTTGATGTTTTTCTTTGATTTCTACCTTCGCCGATTTTAGCATCGCGAAGAGCTTGGGAATATTTTCCGTTATCCCTTGCATATTATAGTTCATCACGAAGTTCTACTAACTTGGTGATGGTGACTAGAGAATTCTGTCAATCACTATCTTATCTGGAAGATTAACTCCCACTTGATTCAAGCGATTGTAGTACCCAGACAATCTGAGCACATGCTCACTAGTTGAGCGATTCTCCTCCATCTTTTAGCTATAGAACTTGTTGGAGACTTCATATCTCTCAACTCGGGTATTTGCTTGAAATATTAACTTCAACTCCTGGAACATCTCATATGGTCCATGACGTTCAAAACGTCTTTGAAGTCCCGATTCTAAGCCGTTAAGCATGGTGCACTAAACTATTAAGTAGTCATCATATTGAGCTAGCAAAACGTTCATAATGTCTGCATCTGCTCCTGCAATAGGTCCGTCACCTAGCGGTGCATCAATGACATAATTCTTCTGTGCAGCAATGAGGATAAACCTCAGATCACGGATCCAATCCGCATCATTGCTACTAACATTTTCCAACACAATTTTCTCTAGGAACATATCAAAATAAACACAGGGAAGCAACAATGCGAGCTATTGATCTACAACATAGATATGCTAATACTACCAGGACTAAGTTCATGATAAATTAAAGTTCAATTAATCATATTACTTAAGAACTCCCACTTAGATAGACATCTCTCTAATCCTCTAAGTGATCACGTGATCCAAATCAACTAAACCATGTCCGATCATCACGTGAGATGGAGTAGTTTCAATGGTGAACATCATTTATGTTGATCATATCTACTATATGATTCACGCTCGACCTTTCGGTCTCTGTGTTCCGAGGCCATATCTGTATATGCTAGGCTCGTCAAGTTAAACCTGAGTATTCCGCGTGTGCAACTGTTTTGCACCCGTTGTATTTGAACGTAGAGCCTATCACACCCGATCATCACGTGGTGTCTCAGCACGAAGAACTTTCGCAACGGTGCATACTCAGGGAGAACACTTCTTGATAATTTAGTGAGAGATCATCTTATAATGCTACCGTCAATCAAAGCAAGATAAGATGCATAAAAAGGATAAACATCACATGCAATCAATATAAGTGATATGATATGGCCATCATCATCTTGTGCTTGTGATCTCCATCTTCGAAGCACCGTCATGATCACCATCGTCACCGGCGCGACACCTTGATCTTCATCGCAGCATCGTTGTCGTCTCGCTAATCTTATGCTTCTACGACTATCACTACCGTTTAGCAATAAAGTAAAGCATTACATCGCGATTGCATTGCATACAATAAAGCGACAACCATATGGCTCCTGCCAGTTGCCGATAACTCGGTTACAAAACATGATCATCTCATACAATAAAATTTAGCATCACGTCTTGACCATATCACATCACAACATGCCCTGCAAAAACAAGTTAGACGTTCTCTACTTTGTTGTTGCAAGTTTTACGTGGCTGCTACGGGCTTTAAGCAAGAACTCATCTTACCTACGCATCAAAACCACAACGATAGTTTGTCAAATAGACTCCGTTTTAACCTTCTCAAGGACCGGGCGTAGCCACACTCGGTTCAACTAAAGTTGGAGAGACAGTCTTCCGCAAGCCATCTCTGTGCAAAGCACGTCGAGGGAACCGGTCTCGCGTAAGCGTACGCGTAAGGTTGGTCCGGATCGTCTCATCCAACAATACCGCTGAACCAAAGTATGACATGCTGGTAGGCAGTATGACTTGTATCGTCCACAACTCACTTGTGTTCTACTCGTGCAAATAACATCAACCATAAAACCTAGGCTCGGATGCCACTGTTGGGGAACGCAGTAAATTCAAAAATTTTCCTACGCACACGCAAGATCATGGTGATGCATAGCAACGAGAGGGGAGAGTGTTTGTCTACGTACCCTCGTAGACCGAAGCGGAAGCGTTGACACAACGTAGAGGAAGTAGTCGTACGTAGAGGAAGTAGTCGTACGTTCTCCTCGCGATCCAACCGATCTAAGCACCGAACGTACGGTACCTCCGAGTTCTGCACACGTTCAGCTCGATAACGATCCCCGGGCTCCGATCCAGCAAAGCGTCGGGGAAGAGTTCCGTCAGCACGACGGCGTGGTGACGATCTTGATGTGTTACCGGCGCAGGGCTTCGCCTAAGCACTGCAACAATATGATCGAGGTGGAATTTGGTGGAAGGGGGCACCGCACACGGCTAAGGAACGATCCGTAGATCAACTTGTGTTTCATGGGGTGCCCCCTGCCCCTGTATATAAAGGAGGGAAGGGGAGGGGCTGGCCGGCCAACAAGGGGCGCGCCAGGGGGTCCTACTCCTACTAGGAGTAGGATTCCTCCCCCCCAATCCTAGTCCAACTAGGGTTTGACCAAGGGGGAAGGGAGAGAGAGGGGGGGCGCCCCCTTCTCCTAATCCTAATAGGACTAGGGAAGGGGGGAAGGTGCGGCCAGCACTTGGGCCCCTTTCTCTCCTTTCCACTAAGGCCCATCAAGGCCCATTGACCCCCCGGGGGGTTCCGGTAACCCCCCGGTACTCCGGTAAAATTCCCAATTTCACCCGGAGTGATTCCGGAGTCCAAACATAGGCTTCCAATATATCAATCTTTATGTCTCGACCATTTCGAGACTCCTCGTCACGTCCGTGATCTCATCCGGGACTCCGAACAACCTTCGGTACATCAACATCATAAAACTCATAGTAACTGTCATCGAAACGTTAAGCGTGCGGACCCTACGGGTTCGAGAACTATGTAGACATGACCAAGACACCTCTCCGGTCAATAACCAATAGCGGGACCTGGATGCCCATATTGGCTCCTACATATTCTACGAAGATCTTTATCGGTCAGACCGCATAACAACATACGTTGTTCCCTTTGTCATCGGTATGTTACTTGCCCGAGATTCGATCGTCGGTATCCAATACCTAGTTCAATCTCGTTACCGGCAAGTCTCTTTACTCGTTCCGTAATACATCATCTCACAACTAACACATTAGTTGCAGTGCTTGCAAGGCTTATGTGATGTGCATTACCGAGAAGGCCCTGAGATACCTCTCCGACAATTGGAGTGACAAATCCTAATCTCGAAATACGCCAACCCAACATGTACCTTCGGAGACACCTGTAGAGCACCTTTATAATCACCCAGTTACGTTGTGACGTTTGGTAGCACACAAAGTGTTCCTACGGTAAACGGGAGTTGCATAATCTCATAGTTAAAGGAACATGTATAAGTCATGGATAAAAGCAATAGCAACATACTAAACGATCGGGTGCTATGCTAATGTAATGGGTCATGTCAATCAGATCATTCAACTAATGATGTGATCTCGTTAATCAAATAACAACTCTTTGTTCATGGCTAGGAAACATAACCATCTTTGATTAATGAGCTAGTCAAGTAGAGGCATACTAGTGACACTCTGTTTGTCTATGTATTCACACATGTATTATGTTTCCAGTTAATACAATTCTAGCATGAATAATAAACATTTATCATGAATTAAGGAAATAAATAATAACTTTATTATTGCCTCTAGGGCATATTTCCTTCATAAACACCCCTCAAAGTGCGATCAAGAATCACTCCAAAGTTCCTATCTAGCGGGGAACATAAGAATAAATTGTTTGTAGGGTACGAAACCACCTCAAAGCTATTCTTTCTGTTCAATCTATTCAAGATTTCGTACTAAAATAACACAAAGCTATTCTTTCCGTTCGATCTATCCTAGAGTTCATACTAAAATAACACCAAAGCAAATTCATATTCATAATACTCAATCCAACATGAAGAACTTCAAAGAGTGCCCCAAGATTTCTATCAGAGAAACAAAGACAAGAATGTGCATCAACCCCTATGCATAGATTAGCCCAATGTCACCTCGGGAATCTGCGAGTTGAGTGCCAAAACATATATCAAGTGAATCAATACGATACCCCATTGTCACCACGAGTATTCAATTGCAAGACATATGTCAGGTGTTCTCAAATCCATAAAAGTATTCAATCCGATAACAAAGAAATCTCAAAGGAAAAAACTCAATTCATCACAACAAGATAGAGAGGGGAAAACACCATATGATCCGACTATATTAACAAAGCCCGCGATATATCAAGATCGTGACATCTCAAGAACATGAGAGACAGAGAGAGAGAGAGAGAGAGAGAGAGAGAGAGAGAGAGATTGGACACATAGCTACTGGTACAAACCCTCAGCCCCGAGGGTGGACTACTCCCTCCTTATCATGGTGGCCGCCGGGATGATGAAGATGGCCACCGAAGATGATTCCCCCCCGGCAGGGTGCCGGAAAGGGTCTAGATTGGTTTTTGGTGGCTACAGAGCCTTGTGGCCGCAGAACTTCTAATCTAGGTTAACCCCTGATGGTTTTGTCGGCGTTCTGGGAACGAGGGTCCCCAGACTTGCCTGCCTGCGGCCCGCGGCGTGGCTCAAAAGGGGGCCCAGCATAGCCCATCTTCATCAACACATACCCAAGACCCTCGCGAGGGGCCAAGCCTCGCGAGGCGGACGACGCGAAGCTTCCTCAGGCATGGCCTCATCAGGCTGGCTCACGAGGAGGCGAAGAGATCAAGGCAGGGTACCTCATGAGGTGCCGATGACGCAAGCCATGACGACCAAGGGCGCCAGGCGGGCGCCAGCCCGCGCAGTGTCCTCCTTTCCTCTTTGGTGCAAAGGGAGCAAGCGCAGGCGAGAGCATCAAGCAAAGGCACCCGTTTCGGTGCAACGAGACCAAGACCAGTCCAATGACGGAGAGGAAGTCATTGTGGAGACCAAGCCAGCGTCACCACCAGAGCCTTTGGCAGGCGAGGACCAACTTTAGTCATGATAAGTGTACTGGATGTTCCCCTTCAAAATGGCCAATTGTTGGCGCCCTTCCCGCTCAATATTTGGGAAGAGGCCCAGGGCCTTTGCGTATAAATAGGACTAGCCACCCCCAGGGTAGAGGCAATTGGAATGAGCTAGGATCCAGAGAATCAATCAGAGAGAGAGAGAAGGGTGACTGAACTCTTCCTAGCAGTTCATCCCCCCAGCCAAGAACAGACCCTCGCGAGGCTGTTCTTCCTGTAATTGGAATGTCTCTTGTGTTGTTCTTTCCGTAGCTTAGATCTTTGCGAGGCGGAGGGGTGCAGGTAGGAAGAAGGCGTAATCTCCGTGCGCACCCCAGAGTTCGAACCCCAAGGGTCTGCCGGAACCCGAAATCCGACATTTGGCGCGCCAGGTAGGGGTGCGCCGGAATGAACCTCCTACCGCTTCGTGCCCCATCGTGTCGTCATCACCATGTCCGGCGACCAGGCGGGCTACCCAGATCCATGGGCGGCATGGCCCGCCCGCGCAGAGCCGCTCGCCTCGGGCGACCCCGTGCCCCAGGCAGCTCGCGGTCCGCAGGGCGCTGCGGGCCGCGGGTGACGCGGACAGGCTTCGACAGCTCTCACGCCGCGGCAGGCGCGGTCGACAGCAAGGGCCTCCAATCACGTCGCGACCACGACACCGTACACCCGTCGGGAGCAGGCGAACTCGAGGGCCGCGCGCACGGTGGCCCGAGAGCTGCTGGAGGGCGGCCACGACGTGCTGCTGGAGCGGGTGGCAGAGCTCCTGGGCTTTGCCGCCTCGGGGGCTCACCCCTTCTGCACCTAGCTCCCATCTCAAGCCCTGGGCGGCCCGCGCGGGGGCTCCGCGCGCTCCCGCGGGCTCCCAGGCCACTCCAACGCCAGCGAAGCTGCCGGTGCCGGACCGGCGGCGGCGCTGCCCCCGCTCCCGGTCCGCGAAGAAGAAGGACTCGACTTGGCCCACGGCCCCAGTGGGCAGCCGCGCTACCACCCCACGGTGGGCGCGTCAAGCAGAGCTTCATGGCACGCGGAGCACTACGGCGTGGCCTTCGGGGTGACGGCGCCAGAAGAATACATGCCCCACATGGTGGACCAAGGGCACCCTCACGAGGGCGAACAAGGCTCGCTCCTCAGCCCAAGCTGGGGGGACGAGGCGCCAGAAGCTGAGCTCTTCCAGGAGCCCCGGGACGGTCCCACTGGCCACGCTGGAGGCAACGATTATCGGGTACCGCTAATTCCTCAGGAGCAGGCATACGCTAATCATGGATCACAGGAGGTGCAGGTCGCCACAGCGAACAGCTGCCCCGTTCCCACAGTCTCCTACCCCTCGGGAGGAGGGCGCAGGGGGCTGCAGGAGAGGGGCAGAGATCCGACATCACCACCGCGGCGTTCGGAGCAAGGCGTTCTCATGAGGTAGGCCCTCTGCTGGGGAGGTGCCTCAGGGCCTGCCCCTGGCGGAGGACCCGTGGTCGTCGGGGGAACCGCTGGCGACCGCTCTACCCCATCGGCGGCGTCCTGGTTTTCGGTCGTCGTTGATGGCACTAGAGTGTGGCGCAAGGCGGGCCCCTCGTCTGGCGATATGAAGCAAGGCCGGTACCTGTGAAGAAGGCCCAGTGCCTGTGAAGCTCGCCGCCCCATGACACTCTCACGTAATAATGAGTGGGGCTGTACACGCCCCGGAGTCTCAGGGGTGCCGGCCTCAGGCCCTGGGGCTCCCTCCCACGCCCAGTGGCAGCACTTAGCTCCACGCTGGTGAGAAGACGTCCAAGACTAGATTAGGTGCCGGACGCGGCCTTTTGTCTGCTTTCATTGCCTTCCCCTTTGGTTGTCACTTTCCCCCGCTGGATTTAAGTTGGATTCGAATTTGAGATTTGCGTGTGTTCGGGGAAGGGGTGCTTAGTCTCGTTTGAGAAATTTCTTGCGTTTTTATTACCACTGGCTTCAGCTGCCTCCCCTTGTGAGCCCCTCGCGAGCCAGGTCAGGCCAAGCTTGCGCGCAGCCCAGACTGCCGCCGCCGCGTCCTCTCAGGAGGGCTTTTTACTGCAGATTCTATGGACTCGATCAAGGAACACTCGGGACACCACAACCTCCCACAGGCTGCCCCAGGGCCCGCGCGGAACGAAGGTAAACTAGCCAACCAGCATGTCGCTTAGCCAACCACTTGGCCTGTGCGCATGGGCAATGTAACATCTACTAATACGATGAATGCAAGTTTTACATGAGGGGCTCCCCCTCCCAAAATGCTCTCACAGCCATCAGGCCACAGCCTGAGTTCTATTCATGCAGGGTAAGGAAACAGGAACGATGCATAATCAGTCGGATAAATCCCCCAATGCGTCCTCAGGAGCACCTCCCCAACCGTTGCTGGCGTCGCTGGGCTCGCCGTCGTTGTCTGCGTTGCCACCAGCGGCGTCAGGGCTGTTCACCACGCCGCCCTCGTCGGCAGCCACGATCACGCCATCGTTGTCTGAAGCGAAGGCCCTGACAAGAGCATCCACATTGTCTTCCACCCAGTGCGCCAGGTCGTCTCGGACGGCCTGGGGGACTGGGGCGATGGCAGCGTCGAAATCGAAGTGGGGATCCATGTTCCTGAGGTGGCTGAAGACGCGAGAAAAGGCGCGCCCGAGCAGGGCGCGACTCCTCTCCTCCACCAACCTGTCGGCCCTGACCGACCGCGCCTCCAGCTGCGTCACCACATTAGTGAAGAACTGAAGGTTGCCGGCATAGTTGACTGCGTGCGGCTCGCCAACAACCGCCTCGCAGATGTTGCCCAAGGCTGTGTTGGCTCTCTCCCGGAGTGTGGTGAGCATGGGGCCGTGCTCGTGCTCCAGGATCCGCCGCTGGCGTATCTCGTCCTCATTCTGGCGCGCGACGGCCTCAGCCTCCTCCACCCGATGGCGAAGAAGGAGCACCTCGGCCTGGGAGGTGGTTGACTCCCCTTGCGACACCTCAAGGGCGGCCTGAAGAGCATCGGCCCGCCGCGTCGCTTCCTCCAGCTTGGCCCTCAAGGCAGCAGTCCTACCTTCAGCCTCAACCTGGATCAACTCCAGCCTTTCCTCGAACTCGCGCTTGAGGTTCAAGCGCGCCATCGCCACCCGACGTCTGACCTCCTCCAGGACACAGGCTTCCCGTGCAGCGACATCATCCTCCGCCTGCGTCACCAAGCGCTCCCTCGTCTCCAGACACTCGTACTCGCGCGCGCGTTCGGCGGCTTCCAGCATCAGCGCCTCCTCACGCTTCTGAAGCCCTGCTGGGTCGCCAGAGGCCACCTTCATCGACGCAAGGGATGCCTCGCGCAGCTCCACTTGCTCTTCCAGTGAGTGGCACCGGGCCAGGAGCTCCCGAGCCCGCTCCTCCGCCGCTCCTCCGCCGCCTCTCGCCGCTGATCAGCTTCCCAGGCCTCCTCAGCGGCCCGACATTGGGCCTCGCGAGAGGCCGCCAACGATGCCTCGGCCTTTTCATCGTCAAGATCGCGCTGATGGTGTGCAAGGGCGATGGCGCCCTCTAGCTCGCGCCTCTCTGCAGCCAGGCGTAGGCCCTCGGCCTCAAGGCGCGCGTCTTCATCAGCAAGCTCCTCAGCAAGCAGGTTCACCGCGTCAGCCGCCCTTCGAAGGAATCCTTGGCGAAGAGCGCGACGCTCCCGAGCACGCTCGCGCACGTCTTCCACACCATCATCTGCCCCAAGCAAGCGCCGGGGGCCACAAATCGGCACTCCCCCTCCGGGCAGGGGGCTGGGGGCTGGCACCCTCGCGACGGCCGGGCACGCCACGCCAGAAGCCCGACCTGGAGCCAGCCCATCCCCAGATGAAAAGCGCAGGGAGCGCCTCAGCCAATCGCAGTCAACAACCAGGCGAGAAGCCCACGGCAGGCTGGCTATGCCACGATAAGGTCCGCGAAGGAAGATCGCGGGGTGCGCAGGGCCTCGATGCGCTTCGGGACGGTTTGCCCCTCCGATCGCCCTCACCACAAGGGTTGTGCTGCTCGGGGCACTTGAGGATGGTGGAGGGGGCGAAGCCAAGGGGGACGGCACCTCAGCTACCTCCGCGAGCTCGGGCGGAAGGGGCCTGCGGAGCAAGGATCAGTAAAAGCAATGGGAGGATCGGGAGCTGGAAAAGGAAAAGGCTTACTCATCAGTGGCGAAGTACTTCCTACGCTTCAGCAGGCGACAAGGGTAATCATCGCCCAGGGCCTCCCTTTTCTTCCGGAGGGCCTCAAAATCCACGTGGAAGCGGCCCAAGAGTTGAGCGCAAGGATCAACCTGCGACGAGGACGGAGCGTCAAGGCGATCCGCGCCAGGGGTGCCTGCCTGATGTGCGCTGCCAATCGCCTCACCAAGAGAAGCAGCTGGAGCCTCAGGGGCCTCAGTCGCAAGCGCTGAGGGCAACTGCCTGCCACCCTCAGCCTCAGCGGCACGGGCCCTAAGGGCTGCTCCCTCATGAGCATCGCCCGGCGCTGTCACCCCGCCAGGAGCCCCCTCGACCTCCGGCGCCTCATGCCTCCCTGCTCCGCCACTCGAGGAAGAGTCGCCTTGGCCGACTGGAAGGGAATTCACCACCACTGGGTTCTCGCGAGGCCCCTGGAGGCCGGCGGGGCGCGGCCCCCACTCATTAAAGATAGGCATCAGATTCACAAAATCGTCCCTGTTCTGGCAGAGGTGCAGCAGGGCCCCTCCTTGCTGGATGCTGCCCGGGTTGGGGTCACCAGTCAGGATCAAGAGCACTTTCCTCAGCACTTCAGGTGTCAGGTCCTCTTCCTGGAGCCTCATACGATCACCACGCCCGCTGAAGGCCCACATCCGGCGGGAGTGGCGTTGGAGAGGAGCAATGCGGCGTAGCAGGAACTCCTTCACCACCTTGGGCACTGTCACGCCAATCGACCTCAAGAACGCGAAGCAGTGCCAGACGAAGACGAGCCGGGGTCTCTCGAGCGTCTCCTGGCCCCATCCCGAATTGTGGACAGCAGGCGAAGTTGGCTTCGACAGCAGGGGGCTGGGGACCCCTACATCCACATACAACCACCACTCGCGGAACCCAGCCGAAGGCGAAGGGAGACTGAAGTCGATCCCTGAGGCCGTGGTCTCAGACGCGGCGACGAAGCTCACGCACGCCGAGCATTGGGTAGGGTCGACAAGGCGTAGAGAGAAGAAGTGGCGCAACAAGGGAACCGAAGGAAGGATGCCCATCATTGCCTCGCAAACAAAGGCGAAGACCGAAAGAAAGGTGATGGATTCAGGACCCAGATGCATCATGTGGATCTGGTAGTGGGAAAGCACGGCATTGAAGAAATCAGAAAAGGGGGGAACCAGACCCGCCCACAGGGCATCAGCAAAATACTGGACCTCGGTGATTATCCTATCGGTGGGGAAGTGAGACGTGGGCCAGGCCGTCGTCCTCCCGCATTCATTGAAGATAGTAGCCAGAGCCAAGCTGACCTTGCCCAGGCCCTCTCGATTGATTATGATCGACCGACCGACGGCGGGGGCCACCAATGGCGGCGAGCGAGGCGGAGGCGTGGGTTTCTTCCCTCTTCCCTTCTTCATCGGAGCCATGGCGATGGGAAGGGGGGGCGGAAGGTTCGAGATTGGGTTGAAAACAGAAGCTGGAGTTCGAGAGGAGGAAGGACAGAGGGCGCTCGAGCAACAGAAAGGGGAGCGGCTGTGTACGACGAAGAGTCCGCCTAGCATGGCGCGGAATAAGGGGCCGTGGGGGAACAGTGCCGCCCACGTCCAATCAACCGCCACGCGGCACCCAAGGCCGCAGGCTGTTACGGCCCGCGGCGCTTCGCCCTTGCCCTTTCGCCTCCCTGCATGGCCAAGTCCAGGCGCGCCTTGGGCCCGGGGACTACTGTCGGCGTTCTGGGAATGGGGGTCCCCAGACTTGCCTGCTTGCGGCCCGCGGCATGGCTCAAAAGGAGGCCCAGCACGACCCATCTTCATCAACACAGACCCAAGACCCTCACGAGGGGCAAAGCCTCGTGGGATGGACGACGCGGAGCTTCCTTAGGCACGGCCTCATCAGGCTGGCTCGCGAGGAGGCGGAGAGATCAAGGCGGGGTACCTCACGAGGTGCCCATGACGCAAGCCATGACGACCAAGGGCGCCAGGCGGGCGTCAGCCCGCGCAGTGTCCTCCTTTCCTCTTTGGTGCAAAGGGAGCAAGCGCAGGCGAGAGCATCAAGCAAAGGCACCCGTTCCGGTGCAACGAGACCAAGACCAGTCCAACGGCGGAGAGGAAGTCATTGTGGAGCCCAAGCCAGCGTCACCACCAGAGCCTTTGGCAGGCGAGGACCAACTTTAGTCACGATAATTGTACCAGATGTTCCCCTCCAAAATGGCCAATTGTTGGCGCCCTTCCTGCTCAATATTTGGGAAGAGACCCAGGGCCCTTGCGTATAAATAGGACTAGCCACCCCCAGGGTAGAGGCAATTGGAATGAGCTAGGATCCAGAGAATCAATCAAAGAGAGAGAGAAGGGTGACTGAACTCCTCCTAGCAGTTCATCCCCCCAGCCAAGAACAGACCTTCGCGAGGCTGTTCTTTCTTGTATTGCTCATCATCATCAGTTCAAGAGGCAATCCACCACACCACACTGGAGTAGGGTATTACACCACAACGGTGGCCCGAACCAGTATAAACCCTATGTCTCTTGTGCTGTTCTTTCCATAGCTTAGATCTTTGCGAGGCGGAGGGGTGCAGGTAGGAAGAAGGCGTAATCTCCGCGCGCACCCCAGAGTTCGAACCCCAAGGGTCTGCCGGAACCCGAAATCCGACAGGTTTCTCTAATTATAGGAATTTTTGGCGTTGCTTTCACGGTAAGATGGGCCTCGAGGTGAGCACAACCCACCGGGGCACGGGCAAGGGCCCAGGCGCACCCTAGTGTCTTGTGCTCTACTCCTTCACCTTCTGGTCCTTCCACGAAGCTTCGGGGGTCTCTTTTTTTCCAAAAAATCGTCAAAAAGTTTCAACTCATTTGGAGAAAATTCATTTCTTCACAAAAAACAACACCACGGTAGTTCTGCTGAAAACAGTGTCAGTCCGGGTTAGTTCCATACAAATTATACCAAAACCTTATAAAATTGTTGTAAATATGGCATGAATAATTCATAAATTATAGATACATTGGAGATGTATCAGTGGCTAGTCTCAATATTTAGTATGTAACCTTCCTCACTGCCACAAAAAGTTTGGGAGTGATTCGAAGTTGTTTGAATTTTGCATAAATGAATAAGTATTTAAATATGCTGACTTGGCACTATTTTAATTGCTAGAGCCCATTTTAGTATTGAGGTGATGTTGTTTTCCTTAACAATAATTGTTATGGAATATTCACTAATTGATGGACTATTTTGCAACCAAGTTAGTGAAACTTTAAATTTCACTTGCAATTGAATTTTGGTTTGAAATGTAATTTGAAATAAGATATGAAATCAAATGTTGACCAGGCATGTTAATCATGGTGACCTGGCATTGTCTGAGGGTAATCACTGTAGCATGACACTAGTGGTGTTACTGTTGGGTTATGTAGCAGAAATTAAAAATTTTCTACGCATCACCAAGATCTATCCATGGAGTATTCTAGCAACGAGGGGATAGGAGAGCATCTACATACCACTTGTAGATCGCAACGGAAGCGTTCAAGGAGAACGTGGATGATGGAGTCGTACTCGCCGTGATCCGAATCACCGATGACCAGCGCCGAAAGGACGGCACCTCCGCGTTCAACACACGTACGGGACGATCGACGTCTCCTCCTTCTTGATCCAGCAAGGGGGAAGGAGAGGTTGATGAAGATCCAGCAGCACGACGGCGTGGTGGTGGATGCAGCAGAGTTCCAGCAGGGCTTCGCCAAGCTTTTGTGGAGAGAGGGAGAGGTGTAACGGGGAGAGGGAGGCGCCAAGGCTGCAGGGTTACGGCTGCCCTCCCTCCCCCCCTTTATATAGGCCCCTCTAGGGGGGGGCGCCGGCCCTGGAGATCCATCTCCAGGGGGGCGGCGGCCAGGGGGGAAGGCTTGCCCCCCAAGCCATGTGGGGCGCCCCCTGCCCTAGGGTTTCCAACCCTAGGCGCAGGGGGGAGGCCCATGGGGGGGCGCACCAGCCCACTATGGGCTGGTTCCCTCCCCACTTCAGCCCACGGGGCCCTCCGGGATGGGTGGCCCCACCCGGTGGACCCCCGGGACCCATCTGGTGGTCCCGGTACAATACCGGCGACCCCCGAATCCTTCCCGATGGCCGAAACGGCACTTCCTATATATAATTCTTCACCTCCGGACCAATCCGGAACCTCTCGTGACGTCCGGGATCTCATTCGGGACTCCGAACAACCTTCGGTTTGCTGCATACTAATATCTTTAACAACCCTAGCGTCACCGAACCTTAAGTGTGTAGACCCTACGGGTTCGGGAAACATGCAGACATGACCGAGACGATCTCCGGTCAATAACCAACAGCGGGATCTGGATACCCATGTTGGCTCCCACATGCTCCTCGATGATCTCATCGGATGAACCACGATGTCGAGGACTTAATCAATCCCGTACTCAATTCCCTTTGTCCATCGGTACGATACTTGCCCGAGATACGATCGTCGGTATACCGATACCTTGTTCAATCTCGTTACCGGCAAGTCTCTTTACTCGTTCCCGTAATACATCATCCCGTGAACAACACCTTGATCACATTGAGCTCATTATGATGATGTCTTACCGAGTGGGCCCAGAGATACCTCTCCGTCACACGGAGTGACAAATCCCAGTCTCGATTCATGCCAACCCAACAGATACTTTCGGAGATACCTGTAGTGCACCTTTATAGTCACCCAGTTACGTTGTGACGTTTGATACACCCAAAGCACTCCTACGGTATCCGGGAGTTGCATAATCTCATGGTCTAAGGAATGATACTTGACATTCAGAAAAGCTCTAGCAAACGAACTATACGATCTTTTGTGCTATGCTTAGGTTTGGGTCTTGTCCATCACATCATTCTCCTAATGATGTGATCCCGTTATCAATGACATCCCCATGTCCATAGTCAGGAAACCATGACTATCTATTGATCCACGAGCTAGTCAACTAGAGGCTTACTAGGGACACATTGTGGTCTATGTATTCACACATATATTATGATTTCCGAACAATACAATTATAGCATGAACAATAGACAATTATCATGAACAAGGAAATATAATAATCAATTTATTATTGCCTCTAGGGCATATTTCCAACAGTCTCCCACTTGCACTAGAGACAATAGTCTAGTTACATTGTGATGAATCGCACACCCATGGCATTTTGGTGTTGATCATGTTTTGCTCTAGGGAGAGGTTTAGTCAACGGATCTGACACATTCAGGTCCGTATGTACTTTACAAATCTCTATGTCTCCATTTTGAACACTTTCACGAATGGAGTTGAAGCGACGCTTGATATGCTTGGTCTTCCTGTGAAACCTGGGCTCCTTCGCAAGGGCAATTGCTCCAGTGTTGTCACAGAAGAGAGTCATCGGGTCCGACGCATTGGGTATGACTCCTAGGTCGGTCATGAACTCCTTCATCCAGACTGCTTCTTGTGCTGCCTCCGAGGCTGCCATATACTCTGCTTCACATGTAGATCCCGCCACGACGCTTTGCTTGCAACTGCACCAGCTTACTGCCCCTCCATTCAAAATATACACGTATCCGGTTTGTGACTTGGAGTCATCCAGATCTGTGTCGAAGCTAGCGTCGACGTAACCCTTTACGACGAGCTCTTCGGCATCTCCATAAACGAGAAACATATCCTTAGTCCTTTTCAGGTACTTCAGGATGTTTTTGACCGCTGTCCAGTGTTCCTTGCCAGGATTACTTTGGTACCTACCTACCAAACTTACGGCAAGGTTTACATCGGGTCTGGTACACAGCATGGCATACATAATAGACCCTATAGCTGAGGCATAGGGGATGACACTCATCTCTTCTATATCTTTTGCCGTGGTCGGGCATTGAGCCGTGCTCAATCGCACACCTTGCAATACAGGCAAGAACCCCTTCTTGGACTGATCCATTTTGAACTTCTTCAAAATCTTGTCAAGGTACGTACTTTGTGAAAGACCGATGAGGCGTCTCGATCTATCCCTATAGATCTGGATGCCTAATATATAAGCAGCTTCTCCAAGGTCCTTCATTGAAAAACACTTGTTCAAATAGGCCTTTATGCTTTCCAAGAATTCTATATCATTTCCCATCAATAGTATGTCATCCACATATAATATGAGAAATGCTACGGAGCTCCCACTCACTTTCTTGTAAACGCAGGCTTCTCCATAAGTCTGCATAAACCCAAACGCTTTGATCATCTCATCAAAGCGAATATTCCAACTCCGAGATGCTTGCACCATCCCATAGACAGAGCGCTGGAGCTTGCATACTTTGTTAGCATTCTTAGGATCGACAAAACCTTCCGGCTGCATCATATACAATTCTTCCTTAAGGAAGCCGTTAAGGAATGCCGTTTTGACGTCCATTTGCCATATCTCATAATCATAGTATGCGGCAATTGCTAACATGATTCGGACAGACTTCAGCTTCGCTACGGGAGAGAAAGTCTCATCGTAGTCAACCCCTTGAACTTGCCGATAACCCTTAGCGACAAGTCGAGCTTTATAGATGGTCACATTACCATCCGCGTCTGTCTTCTTCTTGAAGATCCATTTATTTTCTATGGCTCGCCGATCATCGGGCAAGTCACTCAAAGTCCATACTTTGTTCTCATACATGGATTCTATCTCGGATTTCATGGCTTCTAGCCATTTGTCGGAATCTGGGCCCGCCATTGCTTCTTCATAGCTCGAAGGTTCACCGTTGTCCAACAACATGATTTCCAGGACAGGGTTGCCGTACCACTCTGGTGCGGAACGCGTCCTTGTGGACCTACGAAGTTCAGTAGGAGCTTGATCAGAAGTATATTGATCATCATCATTAACCTCCTCTCTAATCGGTGCAGGCACCATAGGAACATTTTCCTAAGCTGCGCTACTCTGATTTTCAAGAGGTAGTACTTCATCAAGCTCTACTTTCCTCCCACTTACTTCTTTCACGAGAAACTCTTTCTCTAGAAAGGACCCGTTCTTGGCAACAAAGATCTTGCCTTCGGATCTGAGGTAGAAGGTATACCCAACTGTTTCCTTGGGATATCCTATGAAGACGCATTTTTCCGATTTGGGTTCGAGTTTTTCAGGTTGAAGTTTCTTGACATAAACATCGCAACCCCAAACTTTCAGAAACGACAGCTTAGGTTTCTTGCCAAACCATAATTCATACGGTGTCATCTCAACGGATTTTGACGGAGCCCTATTTAAAGTGAATGCGGCTGTCTCTAGAGCGTATCCCCAAAATGATAGCGGTAGATCTGTAAGAGACATCATAGACCGCACCATATCCAATAGAGTGCGATTACGACGTTCGGACACACCGTTACGCTGAGGTGTTCCAGGCGGCGTGAGTTGTGAAACGATTCCACATTTTCTTAAGTGTGTGCCAAATTCGTGACTTAAATATTCTCCCCCACGATCTGATCGTAAGAACTTGATTTTTCTGTCACGTTGATTCTCAACCTCACTCTAAAACTCCTTGAACCTTTCAAAGGTCTCAGACTTGTGTTTCATTAAGTAGACATACCCATATCTACTCAAATCATCAGTGAGAGTGAGAACATAACGATAGCCTCCGCGAGCCTCAACGCTCATTGGACCACACACATCTGTATGTATGATTTCGAACAAGTTGGTTGCTCGCTCCATTGTCCCTGTGAATGGAGTCTTGGTCATTTTGCCCATGAGGCATGGTTTGCACGTGTCAAATGATTCATAATCGAGAGACTCTAATAGTCCATCAGCATGGAGCTTCTTCATGCGTTTGACACCAATGTGACCAAGGCGGCAGTGCCACAAGTGTGTGGGACTATCGTTATTAACTTTACATCTTTTGGTATTCACACTATGAATATGTGTAACATCACGTACGAGATTCATTAAGAATAAACCATTAACCATCGGAGCATGACCATAAAACATATTACTCATATAAATGGAACAACCATTATTCTCAGATTTAAATGAGTAGCCATCTCGTATTAAACGAGATCCAGATACAATGTTCATGCTCAAACTTGGTACTAAATAACAATTATTGAGGTTTAAAACTAATCCCGTAGGTAAATGTAGAGGTAGCGTGCCGACGGCGATCACATCGACCCTGGAACCATTCCCGACGCGCATCGTCACCTCGTCCTTCGCCAGTCTCCGTTTATTCCGCAGCTCCTGTTTTGAGTTACAAATATGAGCAACGGCACCGGTATCAAATACCCAGGAGCTACTACGAGCACTGGTAAGGTACACATAAATTACATGTATATCACATATACCTTTAGTGTTGCCGGCCTTCTTATCTGCTAAGTACTTGGGGCAATTCCGCTTCCAGTGACCAGTTCCTTTGCAATAAAAGCACTCAGTTTCAGGTTTGGGTCCATTCTTTGACTTCTTCCTGGCAACTGATTTACCAGGCGCGGCAACCTCCTTGCCGTCCTTCTTGAAGTTCTTCTTACCCTTGCCTTTCTTGAACTTAGTGGTTTTATTCACCATCAACACTTGATGTTCCTTTTTGATCTCCACCTCTGCAGATTTCAGCATTGAATACAACTCGGGAATGGTCTTTTCCATCCCCTGCATATTGTAGTTCATCACGAAGCTCTTGTAGCTAGGTGGGAGCGACTGAAGGATTCTGTCAATGACCGCCTCATCCGGGAGATTAACTTCCAGCTGAGTCAAGCGGTGGTGTAACCCAGACATCTTGAGTATGTGTTCACTGACAGAGCTATTCTCCTCCATCTTACAGCTAAAGAACTTGTCGGAGACATCATATCTCTCGACCCGGGCATGAGCTTGGAAAATCAATTTCAGCTCCTCGAACATCTCATATGCTCCGTGTTGCTCAAAACGCTTTTGGAGCCCCGGTTCTAAGCTGTAAAGCATGCCGCACTGAACGAGGGAGTAATCATCAGCACAAGACTGATGGGCGTTCATAACGTCCTGGTTTGCTAGGAATGGTGCATCACCTAGCGGTGCTTCTAGGACATAATCTTTCTTGGCAGCTATGAGGATGATCCTCAGGTTCCGGACCAAGTCCGCATAGTTGCTGCCATCATCTTTCAGCTTGGTTTTCTCCAGGAACGCGTTGAAGTTGAGGGTGACATTAGCGTGGGCCATTTGATCTACAAGACATATTGTAAAGATTTAGACTAAGTTCATGATAATTAAGTTCATCTAATCAAATTAATGAATGAACTCCCACTCAGATTTGACATCCCTCTAGTCATCTAAGTGATACATGATCCGAGTCAACTAGGCCGTGTCCGATCATCACGTGAGACGGACTAGTCATCATCGGTGAACATCTCCATGTTGATCGTATCTTCTATACGACTCATGTTCCACCTTTCGGTCCTACGTGTTCCGAGGCCATGTCTGTACATGCTAGGCTCGTCAATCCAACCTAAGTGTATTGCGTGTGTAAATCTGGCTTACACCCGTTGTATGCGAACTAAGGACCTATCACACCCGATCATCACGTGGTGCTTCGGAACGACGAACCTTAGCAACGGTGCACAGTTAGGGAGAACACATTTTTGATATTTTAATGAGGGATCATCTTATTTATGCTACCGTCGTTCTAAGCAAATAAGATGTAAAACATGATAAACATCACATGAAATCAAATAGTGACATGATATGACCAACATCATCTCGCTCCTTTGATCTCCATCTTCGGGGCGCCATGTTCATCGTCGTCACCGGCATGACACCATGATCTCCATCATCATGATCTCCATCATCGTGTCTTCGTGAAGTTGTCACGTCAACTATTACTTCTACTACTATGGCTAACGCTTTAGCAATAAAGTAAAGTAATTACATGACGATTTAAGTTGACACGCAGGTCATAAATAAATAAAGACAACTCCTATGGCTCCTGCCGGTTGTCATACTCATCGACATGCAAGTCGTGATTCCTATTACAATAACAAGATCATCTCATACATCACATGATTCATCACAACTTCTGGCCATATCACATCACAAAGCACTTGCTGCAAAAACAAGTTAGACGTCCTCTAATTGTTGTTGCAAGTTTTTACGTGGCTGTTATAGGTTGCTAGCAAGAACGTTTCTTACCTACGTTAAAACCACAACGTGAATTGTCAATCTCTATTTACCCTTCATAAGGACCCTGTTCATCGAATCCGATCCAACTAAAGTGGGAGAGACAGACACCCGCCAGCCACCTTATGCAACTAGTGCATGTCAGTCGGTGGAACCGGTCTCACGTAAGCGTACGTGTAAGGTTGGTCCGGGCCGCTTCATCCCACAATACCGCTGAACCAAGATAGGACTAGTAACGGCAAGAAGAATTGACAATTCGACGCCCACAACTACTTTGTGTTCTACTCGTGCATAGAAACTACGCATAGACCTAGCTCATGATGCCACTGTTGGGTTATGTAGCAGAAATTAAAATTTTCCTACGCATCACCAAGATCTATCCATGGAGTATTCTAGCAACGAGGGGATAGGAGAGCATCTACATACCACTTGTAGATCGCAACGGAAGCGTTCAAGGAGAACGTGGATGATGGAGTCGTACTCGCCGTGATCCGAATCACCGATGACCAGCGCCGAAAGGACGGCACCTCCGCGTTCAACACACGTACGGGACGATCGACGTCTCCTCCTTCTTGATCCAGCAAGGGGGAAGGAGAGGTTGATGAAGATCCAGCAGCACGACGGCGTGGTGGTGGATGCAACAGAGTTCCAGCAGGGCTTCGCCAAGCTTTTGTGGAGAGAGGGAGAGGTGTAAAGGGGAGAGTGAGGCACCAAGGCTGCAGGGTTACGGCTGCCCTCCCTCCCCCCCTTTATATAGGCCCCTCTAGGGGGGGCGCCGGCCCTGGAGATCCATCTCCAGGGGGGGTCGGCAGCCAGGGGGGAAGGCTTGCCCCCCAAGCCATGTGGGGTGCCCCCTGCCCTAGGGTTTCCAACCCTAGGCGCAGGGGGGAGGCCCATGGGGGGCGCACCAGCCCTCTATGGGCTGGTTCCCTCCCCACTTCAGCCCACGGGGCCCTCCGGGATGGGTGGCCCCACCCGGTGGACCCCCGGGACCCATCTGGTGGTCCCGGTACAATACCGGTGACCCCCTAATCCTTCCCGACGGCCGAAACGACACTTCCTATATATAATTCTTCACCTCCTGACCAATCCGGAACCTCTCGTGACGTCCGGGATCTCATTTGGGACTCCGAACAACCTTCGGTTTGCTGCATACTAATATCTTTAACAACCCTAGCGTCACCGAACCTTAAGTGTGTAGACCCTACGGGTTCGGGAGACATGCAGACATGACCGAGACGATCTCCGGTCAATAACCAACAACGGGATCTGGATACCCATGTTGGCTCCCACATGCTCCTCGATGATCTCATCGGATGAACCACGATGTCGAGGACTTAATCAATCCCGTACTCAATTCCCTTTGTCCATCGGTACGATACTTGCCCGAGATTCGATCGTCGGTATACCGATACCTTGTTCAATCTCGTTACGGCAAGTCCCTTTACTCATTCCCGTAATACATCATCCCGTGAATAACACCTTGATCACATTGAGCTCATTATGATGATGTCTTACCGAGTGGGCCCAGAGATACCTCTCCGTCACACGGAGTGACAAATCCCAGTCTCGATTCATGCCAACCCAACAGATACTTTCGGAGATACCTGTAGTGCACCTTTATAGTCACCCAGTTACGTTGTGACGTTTGATACACCCAAAGCACTCCTACGGTATCCGGGAGTTGCATAATCTCATGGTCTAAGGAATGATACTTGACATTCAGAAAAGCTCTAGCAAACGAACTATACGGTCTTTTGTGCTATGCTTAGGTTTGGGTCTTGTCCATCACATCATTCTCCTAATGATGTGATCCCGTTATCAATGACATCCCCATGTCCATAGTCAGGAAACCATGACTATCTATTGATCAACGAGCTAGTCAACTAGAGGCTTACTAGGGACACATTGTGGTCTATGTATTCACACATGTATTATGATTTCCGAACAATACAATTATAGCATGAACAATAGACAATTATCATGAACAAGGAAATATAATAATCAATTTATTATTGCCTCTAAGGCATATTTCCAACAGTTACAACTCTCTAAGACGACATAGCTCTCATCATTTCCCGGATATTATGGCAGACCATCTAGAATAGTTGAAAGCATCCATCTGAAGCGACACAATGGACCTGTTGATTGCAAATGTCCCTGCTCCACTTCTCAACAAGGAACATACTGCACTAGTCCCTCCGTTCCTAAATATAAGTCTCTTAGATATTCGAATGCGGACAACATACGTAGCAAAATGAGTGAATGTATGCTCTAAAATATGTCTATATACATTCGTATGTAGTTCTTATTGGCATATCTAAAAAGACTTATGTTTTACCGAAAAAGGCTTTCGCCCCACTTTATGAATAAAGCCATGACAAACAACACCCGACACAAACGCATGCCACCACAACACACGCACGCACCCAAGGCAGTTTAGGAACGGATGAAGTAATATACTTATTAAGAAGAACTGAAGAGGAACATGATAACAAAGAGCAAGCAGATTTTAGATCATACAATGTGTTTTGCCCACCCATGATGGACCAGAGCGTATAAAGAAATGCAAATCATTGTTGTCTCTCTATATGTGGCGCACATGCTTTTCGAAAAGAATATAGGAGCATTAACTGACCAATTAAGCACTCTCTGTTTTAGTAATATCAGCATCATATCAAATTTGTATTTCAACAACTAAGCTTTGGAATTATGATTGGCATGTTGTTTCGCTTGTTGGGTTGAGGTATTGAGGAGGAGTGCTAGCACGACATGAAGCACCTACGATGATGGTAGTGAATATAAAGTGGGAAAACCATAAGCTTTATGAGTATAGTGACTGTACCATGGCGGAGCTGAAGGTGCAAACCGGACAAAGGCTACTTCGCAACCAATGTTTGCTTTCAACTAGCCACTACGATTTGGTATGGACAAGAAAAGTACAGTAAACAACTGATGATCTATTTTATGGGTGAGATCAGTAGCTTAAGCAGATATGAAAGAGTACCACCTATCTTGCGATGCCATGTAGGCCCCTGCTGATACATTGAGAGTGATGCAGGTGCGATGGCTGTCAGCGTCGTGGAAGAAGACTTGAGACAGCAGACGGTGGCATCGGGGGATAAGTCCTGTTGCCATGGACGAGGTGGTCGTAGGAGCGGCGACAACAACGTGGAAGACGACACCGATGAAGCGAGAGGATGCGATGAAAGGATCCTGGTCCAACACTGTGGATGAGAGATGTCCATCTCTTGAAGTTGACAAAGGAGTAGGGGTAGCGGCTCTGGCAAGGTGGAGGATGGGGTGGTGGACGGAGGAGGCTGGCCGGTGTGGGAAGGCTATTGTGGTGCTGACGGTGTATGACTGGGGAAATGGAGGGGGAGGGGATCTCAAACTTTGGGACACGCTTGTCTCAAATGTGGGAAAGTTATGAACTTAACCCCCATTTAAAATTTCAGGCATCTCGTCGGTTGGAGATAGGACGGTAATCTCGCATCTCCCCAATATTTGCTGAGAGTGATTTCAGGCGAGGAGAGGGTGTTTTGTCGCCCATGGTGTATGAACGGGGCTGACAGGTAGGGCGGTTGTGTCACGTTTGAGTGAAGTTACACACCTGCCCCTATTTAAAATATTTGCCTACATCGATTTCGGCTGAGGAGAGTTTGTTTTGCCGCCCATCGCGTATGAATGGGAAAATGGAGGGAGAGAGAGGTCTTTCAGATGAGTTTGAATGAAATGTGTGTTTGCCGCCCATGTTTGGTGCCCACCATGTCTGAATGGGTGACAGGCGGTCATGTCACATTTGATTGAAGTTACTAACCTACCCCTATCAACAGCAGTGGAAATTGGGCCGATTAGAATGTAAAGTGTCAAGGGTAGATAGTAATTTCCATCTCGCAAACATTGGCTTTCGGTAGCCGACCAAAGAGAGTGAGTGTTTTGCCGCTTTGTTCAAAATTTGGGATAATTAGCATTCACGTTTACTCTGGGCCCTGGTAATGAAATTCAAATCCAATTTGTATTCGATTACGAATATCCATACATCATTCTATGTTTTGTTATTTATTTCTTCTTGACCACAACAAAGATTTATTCCACCTTTATATATGAACATGATTTAGAAATGTTGTGGTCTTCGAATTCAGTAGGTTGGATACACTTTGAGTCAAACAGTTATTTCATCCAATACAATCTCCTCACACGAAAAATAGTTCACCTTATGTCCACTAATACAAGTACTAAGGATTACCTCCCCTAAAAAAATTAGATCATTACAACACATGGACAAACAAAAATGGGGTCTAATACGTCTGTAACGTATATATAATTTATGAGTATTCATGTCATGTTTACAACAATTTTATATGAGTTTGGTATGATTTGGATGGAACTAACCCAGACTGACGCTGTTTTCAGCAGAACTACCATGGTGTTGTTTTTTGTGCAGAAATAAAAGTTCTCCAAATGCAACGAAACTTTTTGACCATTTTTTGGGAACAAAAGAGGCACTAGAAACTTCATGGTAGGGCCAGAAGAGCCACGAGGAGGGCACAATCCACCAGGGTGCGCCAGAAGGGCCTGGCTTGCCCCGGTGGGTTGTGCTCACCTCGAGGCCCATCTCCGCATGAAACCAACCCCAAAAAATCCTATAAATACATAAACCCTAGAAATAACCCTAGATAAGAAATTCTGCCGCCGTAAACCTCTGTATCCATGAAAAACCAATCTAGACCCCGTTCTAGCACCCTATTGGAGGTGGAAATCATCACCGGTGGCCATCTTCATCATCCCGATAGCCACCATGATGAGGAGGGAGTAGTCCACCCTCGGGGATGAGGGTCTGTACTAGTAGCTATGTGTTTAATATCACTATATCTCGTGTTCTTCAGATGTCATGATCTTGATGTATCACGGGCTTTGTTAATATAGTTGGATCATATGGTGTTTCCCCTCTCTATCTTGTTGTGAATTGAGGTTTCCCTTTGAGATTTCGTTCTTATCGGATTGAATACTTTTATGTATTTGAGAACACTTGATGTATGTCTTGCTATGAATACCCATGGTGAAAATGGAGGTATCATATTGATTCACTTGATATGTGTTTTGGCACTCAACTCGTGGATTCCCAAGGAGACATTGGGGTAATCTATGCATATGGGTTGATGCACGTTCTCGTCTTTGTTTCTCCAGTAGAAATGTTGGGCCACTCTTTGAGGTTCTTTGTGTTGGTTTGAGTATTATGAAACTCAAATTGTTTGATTCATATCGTATAATCAACTCACGGATACTCGCGGTGACATTGGAGTATCTACGTGACATTAGAGTTGGTTGATGTGTATCATATGGTGTTATTTTAGTACGAAATCTTGGTTAGATCGATCGGAAGGAATAGCTTGGTGTTATTTTAGTACAAACTCTAGGATAGATTGATCAGAAAAAATAGCTTTAAGGTGGTTTTGTACCCTACAAACAATTTCTTCTTATGTTCTCCGCTAGATAGGAACTTTGGAGTGATTCTTCACCGCATGGCGAGGGATGGCTATATGATCCAATTATATTAGCATGGTTGAGAGATTGCACTAGCGAAAGTACGGACCCTAGGCCTCATTTTCAAGGATTGCAATACTGTTTGTGCTCACTTTTGTTACTTGCTACCTTGCTGTTTTTTATTGTTACCATCACAAAAATCAATATCTACAATCATTACTACACTTGTACCACCATATCTTCGCCGAACTAGTGCACCTATACAAATTACCATTGTATTTGGTGTGTTGGGGACACAAGAGACTTTTTATTAGTTGCAGGGTTGTTTGAGAGAGACCATCTTCATCCTACGCCTCCCACAGATTGATAAACCTTAGGTTATCCACTTGAGGGAAAATTTCTACTATCCTACAGAACTCTGCGCTTGGAGGCCCAACATGAGTCTACAAGAATAAAGTTGCATAGTAGACATCAAGCTCTTTTGTGGCACTGTTGCCTGGGAGGTGAGTGCTTGAAGGTATATCTTTAGATCTTGCAATCGAATCTTTTAGTTTCTTATTTTATCACTAGTTTGGTTTATAAAAGAAAACTACAAAAAATGGAATTGAGGTGGTCTCATAGTGTTCATTGTCGGCGGAAACGACACCTATGGGATCACGGGGAATCCCTTCTACGGTTGGCGGGCACGGGGCTGTGGAAAGAGCGGGTTTAGAAGATCAATGCGGGGGGTTTATCCAGGTTCGGGCCGCGAGTGACGCGTAATACCCTACTCCTGCCGGTTTGTGTTTATCTTATGTTCTTGGACTAGCTATAAAGCGTGCAGGGTCCAAAAAGTCGGAATCCTCTCTTAGTACGCCGCGGGCCTCCTTTTATAGTCAAAGGGGCTACCACAATGGCACATAGGAGGTGGAAAGTTGTACAGTGTACAAGCTTATCGCCTGACATCACAGGACAAAACACATTAAATGTGCTACTTAGGTGTCCTCTTGCTTTATTGGGGATGGCAATGAAACCCGTCCCATCCGTCGCCGCTTCGCCTTGCTCCGACACGCCTCGAGGCCAACGAGGCATGCAACGCCATGTAGGCTGGCAGGCTGCTGATCTGGTGTGGTGGCAGGGTCTTCACGAAGATTTGCATGCCACCACGCAGGTGCTTGACTAGTTGGCTTAGGAGCCATGTACTGCCACGTGGGTACTTGCTTAGATGGTGGGTCGGCCGTTGAGCTGGGGCAGTGACGGGGCGGCAAGGCCATGCCGCGGTCTTGCTGATATTCCCGGCAAGGGTCTTGCCGGGGCCTTGCAGGCGCCCTTGGTAGGAGCCTTGCCGGGGCCTCATGGGCATCCTCGGCAAGGAGCCTCGTTGTTGTCTTGTTTTATGGCTCCTATCTAGGCCTCGCAGGCCCTTTGTCTTCACAAAGATCTGCATGTCACCATACAGGCGCCTCCCGAGCCTTGGTTGCAATGTCGTTGATGGTGTTGGACCCTTAGGCTCAAGGGTGGTGGCCTCGCTGGTGTTGGGCAAGTTGCCCCGGCAAGGCTCTTGCCAGGGCTACGTAAGCTGCCCCGGCAAGGCTCTTGCCGGGGAAAGCCCATCTTGTCCCTTTGCTCCTCGCGCCTCTAGCGTGGCGCTGCTCTGGTGATCTTGTACTTTTGCTTGCTTCCTCTGCCCTGCTAAGTGTGGCCGTAGGCGCGGCTCTAACTGCCCGTGCACAAGTAAAGGGGTACAAAGAGGTCCCCTACTTTTGTACACCGATAGGAGCCCCCCGGGCCTGGGCCACATATAAGCGCGGAGAGTTAGTGGGCCAGGCCTAGAACAGTGCACGGGCAGCGCGAGGCAAGTTTTTACTGCAGTAACTCCCCTGCTCGTTGTGCTTCCCCACGAACCGCATTGAATGCGTGGCGTGGGGGTCGTGCGTGGGATGACCGCAGCATGCTTGCGTCATCCCATAGCGAATAGTAAAGAGGCAGCCTGCGTTTTCCCTAAAAAAGAGGGAAAACTATAGGGCCACTGCTCATTTACTCTCTCAGCCTTGGAACCGCCGTTCCATGTTTCCCATTGCGCCCGCCTTCCTCGCCACGTACGCTGCATGCATGGTGCGAGGTAGGTGACGGATGCGCGGGATATGAGGAGATGCGCGATGGCCGATACTTATGTGCCTTTGATTGGGCAGGAAGGGCGGTCGATGACCCTACTCGCCGCCAACTTAATGAGCCGGATTTGAACGGGCTTGTCGGTGTCAAAACCGGCGGATCTCGGGTAGGGGGTCCCGAACTGTGCGTCTAGGCGGATGGTAACAGGAGACAAGGGACACGAAGTTTTACCCAGGTTCGGGCCCTCTCGATGGAGGTAAAACCCTACGTCCTGCTTGATTAATATTGATGATATGGGTAGTACAAGAGTAGATCTACCACGAGATCAAGGAGGCTAAACCCTAGAAGCTAGCCTATGGTATGATTGTTGTATGTTGTCCTACGGATTAAAACCCTTCGATTTATATAGACACCGGAGAGGGCTAGGGTTACACAGAGTCGGTTACAATGGTAGGAGATCTACATATCCGTATCGCCAAGCTTGCCTTCCACGCCAAGGAAAGTCCCTTCCAGACACGGGACGAAGTCTTCAATCTTGTATCTTCATAGTCCAGGAGTCCGGCTGAAGGTATAGTCCGGCTATCCGGACACCCACTAATCCAAGACTCCCTCTGTAGCACCTGAACCAGGCTTCAATGACGACGAGTCCGGCGCGTAGATTGTCTTCGGCATTGCAAGGCGGGTTCCTCCTCCAAATACTTCATAGAAGATTTTAATCACTAAGGATAGTGTCCGGCTCTGCAAAATAAGTTCCCACATATTGCCATAGAGAGAATAATATTTACACAAATCTAATCTGCTGACGTATTCCGTAGCGTGACACCACACCACGACCAAGTCTCTATTCGAATCGTTTTTACTCCCCCACCTCAGCGCATTTTACGAGGCGGTTTCCTTGGCACGTCTTGTCAAAGCAGAGATCATGTCCCCTCATTTACACGATTCTCATAAATACGGACGTGGGTAACCCAATAGCTCCATTGATTACGACGCTTGGGAGATAAGCAAGTTTTATCAGGCTGGTGGGGACGCATAGCCGCGTCCGCCCATATAAGGGGATAAGGATCCACCTTTTTACCTACGCCTTCTTCCTCCTTTGCCTATCCATCTTCCGCGCACTCGAACTTCAGCGCCCAAGTCCACACTTCCCACCTCGACCTTCTCCAGCCATGTCCGGAGCGGGAGGCAAGTGGATGGTCTCCTCCGTCACGGAGGGACACGTCAAAAAACTGAGGAAAGCCGGATACTTGTCTAACAACATCGCGCACCGGCTTCCCGAAGAAGGGCAGCTCCTCCCCACCCCAAGGCCCCATGAGAGGGTAGTGTTTCTCCCCCACTTCTTCTGCGGACTAGGCTTTCCTCTCCACCCATTCGTCTGGGGGCTCATGTTCTACTACGACCTAGATTTCCACGATATGGCCCCAAGCTTTGTCCTCAACATCTGGGCGTTTATCGTCGTGTGTGAGGCTTTCCTCTGCATCCGCCCCCATTTCGGCCTATGGCTCAAGACTTCCAACGTCAAGCCTAAGGTGGTGCGCGGCAACCAGGCGGAGTGCGGATCGCCATGGCGGGCAAGATAGCCAACGTCCTATGGCTCGAGGGCTCCTTTGTGGAGACCCTGAAGTGGTGGCAATCGGGGTGGTTTTACATCACCGAGCCGCGCGACCCCGAATGGGTCGCAGCCCCTGAGTTCCGGTCCGGACCCCCTACGTGTCTCACGTCTTGGAAAGAGATGGGATTGTCGTGGGGCAATAAAGGAGAGGTAACCGGACTGCAAAAATGCATCCAAACCCTGGTGAACAAGCAGCTCAAGCTTGTCAATGTAGTCCAGGTTATGCTCGTCCGCCGGATCCTCCCGTGTCAACAACGGGATTTTAATCTGTGGGAGTTTGACCTGGCGCAGCACCAAACCCTGAGCAGGCTCTTCAACACGACGTACGAGGACGCCTGGAAGGTTCTATTCAAAGGCGCCGAGGCTCCCGCATCCGCTTCCGAGGACCGCGGATTCAGCACGCAGCGTCACGCTAGTGCGGTAAGGCTGTTTTTACCTTTTATAGGATGTTAGTTTTCCATAGTTTGACTCTATGCGGGATCTAATCTCCCTTTCCTTTGACAGATTGGCAGGCGAAGTCCAAACAGATCGACTGTCCGGCCCCTTTGCCCGAAGACCCAGCCGATGCTCACCTAGCGAAGCTGCTGGCTCCGGCACCTTATGTGGTGCTGGAGAAGAAGGCCAAAAAGAAGGCCACAGGGACTCGAAAGAGTTCCCGGCGCCCGGAGGTGTTGGATTCATCATCCGACGAATCCGGGACGCGCTCCTCCCACGAAAACGAGGAGGAAGAAGAAAACTCTCCCCCTCCAGCGGGGGGAGGAAAGAAGAGAAAGGCCGCCCCAACAGGGGAGGCCGAGGGGTCCAAGGAGAGAAGGACCCCTCCTCCGGACTACTCCGTCGACGCCTCCGACGGCGAAGAGGAGTGGCCACACAGGGCCAAGCGCCTGGCGAGATCGTAAGTTATTCGGATGCCGGAATAATTTATAATACTCCTTTATAGCACAACCTTTCCTTATGTCGGGTATGATTATGCAGTCCACCCCAGGCCGGGCTCGACGAGTCGTCGAGCGGCTCCCTGGATTCGTCGGATGTGAATTCACTTCCGACGGCTACCTCCCCCCGCCCTATGGACGACGCCGAAGTGTTGTCCCAACAGGTTCCAAGCCAGGAGGAGGTGGTCTTGGAGGAGCCACAAGGCGACCTCCCGGACTTCAGGAATGAAGGGGATAAAACCCCCCAGGGCTCCAAGTCCGGCTTTGAGCCGGACACCGCGTCGGAATCGTCAACGGTTCCGGACCGCGGTAGGCGAACTCCTTCCAAGAGGAGCAAGCCTACTGAGCTGGCGGCCCCTGTCCAACTGGAGGTGCCGGAAAATCTGCTGGAGGTGCTTAACGGCGCCTCCATCGACGAGGAGCACCGTACTATTATGAGTGCGGTGATCCAGAAGGTTCAGTCCGCCAAGAGCGGACTGACTGAAGCTTGTGCCAGCCTTCTAACAGGCTTCGAGGTAAGTACAGAATATGTAAAAATATTACCGCATAGACAGTAGCCCCTGATGCTCTTTTTGGCATTCAGAAAGAAAAGCCGAATAGAGGATCTAATAAAATTCACAGGAGTCTAACAGAAAAAGAGTCAATATGCGTATGCAGGCTTCGCTGCTGGCGACCGCCGCACTGACTGCGGAGGTGGGCACACTGAAGCAGGGCCTCGAGCTGTCCGAGCAAGAGCTCGGCCTTGCCAAGCGGCAGCTCGAGGAGAAAGAAGGTAAGAGATACCTTATAGAAAAAAAACAAAAATATAAAAGCGCAATTGCAAAAAATATGACAGGATTACCATGGCTATTGTAGGGGCCACAACTGAGGTGGCGACCCTCAAGCAAGCGTTGGCCGAGGCCGAGAAGAGAGCGGCCACGGAGCGCTCCGAGCGGGAGAGGTATGAAGCCCAGGTTGGTGAGGTGCGGCAAGAGCTCCAGGCTCTCATGAAAAAACATGAGAGTTTGGAGCTTGTCTCAAAGACGCGAGCATCCGAGCTCGCGGCAGCTATTGAAAATGCCAAGTCTGCCAAGGCTGAATCCCAGAAGGCCCTCCAGGAGTTGGATGCGGTGAAAAAGATAGCGGCGGGTAGGGCATTCTTTATGCAAAGCAAACATGTAAAAGTGAGCTTCTTGTTACTTACCCGAATCCGGTGCTCTCCACGAGCATTCGTAGATCTTCCCCGTAGCGTGTCCGATGCCGCCGCATTCTACTGAGCCGAAGAGGGCAGCTCGACGGAGAAGGTGTTCTGGTCTCAGTATGCTGAGGCCGGACACCCTGTGCCCCTGAGCGACCAGCTGAAGCAGCTGGTCGAGCTCCACAAGGTAGCCGAACAGGCCATGAAGGGCCTCATAGTTCGGCTGTGGCCTGGAGAGGCTCTGCCTGGAAGCTACTTCGGGCTGGTGTGGCGGCTGGTGGAGGCCTGTCCAAGGCTCGAGGTCATCAAGCGCTCCGTTTGCATCGAAGGTGCCCGTAGGGCCATTGCCCGCGCTAAGGTGCACTGGGGCAAGCTGGATGGTGAGAAGCTTGTGAAGGACGGGCCACCACCGGGGAAAGAGCATCGCAAGCCCGAGAACTATTATAAGGACGTTCTGAAGGGTGCCCGCCTTGTGGCGGATGAATGTTCCATGGATGTAATTTTTTAGTAAACTCGCTCGTATTGTCCTGTGCGCTGAAAACTTGTTCATATGCGCTAAGCAATGCTTTTTTAATTTAAAATATTACTTTCTGTGCGGCTATTTATCAAAATTGAGAGATGGCCAGTCGTCGGCTTCTGCCCCTGTGCCACTAGTGCTGGGGTGTTCGGGATAAACCTGAGCACTCTTTTTCCCATGTTTGGGTCCTTCGAGGGAGGCGCTCAGCACAACGAACAAGGCAATCGGACTATAATGCTTGAACACTCTCACTTAGCCATATAATTCTATAATTTTAAATTTCGGCGAAGCCCCTAGTATTCGGAAGATCGAGTTTGGGCGTTATCCACGCCTTTGGCCGGACAAAGCCAACTTCTCTCTCTAAGCGGCATAAGTCTTTAGGGACTCGAAAAACCTCTCGAACAGCGACCAGTCTCTCGCTTCATCATGACAGTCAGTTTTAGCTTTCTCTACTGAGGTGCTCCGCCCAGCTCAACTGGGGCACAATCGCAGTAGTTCTCATAGTGCTACCTTAGCCGATACAACGGAATGTAAGGCACCAAAACATAGGAGCCGGGCAAACCCAACTATTGACCCAAGACATGATTCGGAGCCGATGCATATAATGCTATAAGTTCGGGGTGCCGTACTTGTTAAAGTGTTCGGACTTCTCACACCATATTGGGGGGTACTGAAGCCCCCGGCGTATTGACCGTACCAAAGTGTACAGGTGCAACATGTCGTTAATGAACATATATTTGTAAAAAACAGTAATGCAAAAGTAGACAAAAGCTATGCATTATTTTTTTTTAGGTTAAGCTATGCATTGTTTATAGAAAGGCTGCGATCGAAGCAGAACAATAAAAATAGTGTGATAAGCAAAAGCGGGACTATTTAACATGTCCTTTCCAGGGGGAGGTTGCGGAATAGTAAGCAAAACAGGTATACTGCTCGTGATAGAGACCACCTGGGAGTTCTATACTGCGGCATAGCTTTTCTGCTTCCCTGGTTCTTGCATCGTTTGTGCAGCAGTTGGATTGCCGAACAGGTCTTCCGAAGTATGGAGTCCTGAAAGTAAGAGAAAATAAAGAAATCGGCAGCCCCTAGTGCGGTTTAAGCCGTGTTTCGGGCGTGCCGTGATGGTGCCCCTGTTAGGGAACGTAGTAATTTCAAAAAAATTCCTACGCACACGCAAGATCATGGTGATGCATAGCAACGAGAGGGGAGAGTGTTGTCTACGTACCCTCGTAGACCGAAGCGGAAGCATTGACACAACATAGAGGAAGTAGTCGTACGTTCTCCTCGCGATCCAACCGATCACAGTACCGTTACTCCGGCACCTCCGAGTTCTTGGCACACGTTCAGCTCGATGACGATCCCCGGGCTCCGATCCAGCAAAGCGTCGGGGAAGAGTTCCGTCAGCACAACGGCGTGGTGACGATCTTGATGTGTTACCGGCGCAGGGCTTCGCCTAAGCACTGCAACGATATGACCGAGGTGGAATTTAGTGGAAGGGGGCACCACACACGGCTAAGGAACGATCCGTAGATCAACTTGTGTGTTTTTGGGGTGCCCCCTGCCCCCGTATATAAAGGAGACAAGGGGGAGGGGCTGGCCGGCCAAGCCTGGCGCGCCAGGAGAGTCCTACTCCCTCTGGGAGTAGGATTCCCCCCCCCCCAATCCTAGTTGGACTAGGATTCTCCAAGGGGGAGAGAGAGAGAGAGGGGGCGCCCACCTCTCCTAGTCCTAATAGGACTAGGGGAAGGGGGGAGGCACGCAGCCCATGAGGGCAGCCCTCTCACCTCTCCTCCAAGGCCCATGTTGGCCCATTATGCTCCCGGGGGGTTCCGGTAACCCTCCCGGTATTCCGGTAAAATCCTGATTTCACCTGGAATGCATCCGATGTCCAAACATAGGCTTCCAATATATCATTCTTTACATCTCGACCATTTTGAGACTCCTCGTCATGTCCCCGATCTCATCCGGGACTCCGAACTCCTTCGGTACATCAAAATGCATAAACTCATAATAACTGTCATCGTAACGTTAAGCGTGCGGACCCTACGGTTCGAGAACAATGTAGACATGACCGAGACACGTCTCCTGTCAATAAACAATAGCGGGACCTGGATGCCCATATTGGCTCCTACATATTCTACGAAGATCTTTATCGGTCAGACCGCATAACAACATACGTTGTTCCCTTTGTCATCGGTATGTTACTTGCCCGAGATTCGATCGTCGGTATCCAATACCTAGTTCAATCTCGTTACCGGCAAGTCTCTTTACTCGTTCTGTAATACATCATCTCTCAACTAACTCATTGGTTGCAATGCTTGCAAGGCTTTATGTGATGTGCATTACCGAGAAGGCCCTGAGATACCTCTCCGACAATCGGAGTGACAAATCCTAATCTCGAAATATGCCAACCCAACAAATACTTTCGGAGACACCTGTAGAGCACCTTTATAATCACTCAGTTACGTTGTGACGTTTGGTAGCACACAAAGTGTTCCTACGGTAAACGGGAGTTGCATAATCTCATAGTTAAAGGAACATGTATAAGTCATGGATAAAAGCAATAGCAACATACTAAACGATCGGGTGCTATGCTAATGGAATGGGTCATGTCAATCAGATCATTCAACTAATGATGTGATCTCGTTAATCAAATAACAACTCTTTGTTCATGGTTAGGAAACATAACCATCTTTGATTAATGAGCTAGTCAAGTAGAGGCATACTAGTGACACTCTGTTTGTCTATGTATTCACACATGTATTATGTTTCCGGTTAATACAATTCTAGCATGAATAATAAACATTTATCATGATATGTAAGGAAATAAATAATCAGTTTATTATTGCCTCTAGGGCATATTTCCTTCAGTCTCCCACTTGCACTAGAGTCAATAATCTAGTTCACATCGCCATGTGATTTACCAGCAATAGTTCACATCACCATGTGATTAACACCCATAGTTCACATCGATATGTGACCAACACCCAAAGGGTTTACTAGAGTCAGTAATCTAGTTCACATCGCTTATGTGATTAACACCCAAAGAGTACTAAGGTGTGATCATGTTTTGCTTGTGAGATAATTTTAGTCCACGGGTCTGTCACATTCAGATCCGTAAGTATTTTGCAAATTTCTATGTCAACAATACTCTGCACGGAGCTACTTTAGCTAATTGCTCCCACTTTCAATATGTATCTAGATTGAGACTTAGAGTCATCTAGATTAGTGTCAAAACTTGCATCGACGTAATCTTTTACGACGAACCTTTTGTCACCTCCATAATCGAGAAACATATCCTTATTCCACTAAGGATAATTTTGACCGTTGTCCAGTGATCTACTCCTAGATCACTATTGTACTCCCTTGCCAAACTCAATGGTAGGGTATGCAATAGATCTGGTACACAGCATGGCATACTTTATAGAACCTATGGCTGAGGCATAGGGCATGACTTTCATTCTCTTTCTATCTTCTGCCGTGGTCGGGCTTTGAGTCTTACTCAATTTCACACCTTGTAACACAGGCAAGAACTCTTTCTTTGACTGTTCCATTTTGAACTACTTCAAAATCTTTTCAAGGTATGTACTTATTGAAAAACTTATCAAGCGTCTTGATCTATCTCTATAGATCTTGATGCTCAATATGTAAGCAGCTTCACCGAGGTCCTTCTGAAAAACTCCTTTCAAATACTCCTTTATGCTTTACAGAATAATTCTACATTATTTCCGATCAATAATATGTCATTTACATATACTTATCAGAAATGCTGTAGTGCTCCCACTCACTTTCTTGTAAATACAGGCTTCACCGCAAGTCTGTATAAAACTATATGCTTTGATCAACTTATCAAAGCGTATATTCCAACTCCGAGATGCTTGCACCAGTCCATAGATGGATCGCTGGAGCTTGCATATTTTTTTAACACCTTCAGGATTGACAAAACCTTCTAGTTGCATCGTATACAACTCTTCTTTAATAAATCCATTAAGGAATGTAGTTTTGTTTATCCATTTGCCGGATTTCATAAAATGCGGCAATTGCTAACATGATTCGGACAGACTTAAGCATAGATACGGGTGAGAAACTCTTATCGTAGTCAACACCTTGAACTTGTCGAAAACCTTTTGCGACAATTCTAGCTTTGTAGATAGTAACACTACTATTAGTGTCTGTCTTCCTCTTCAAGATCCATTTATTTTCTTTGGCTTGCCGATCATCGGGCAAATCCATCAAAGTCCATACTTTGTTCTCATACATGGATCATATCTCAGATTTCATGGCCTCTAACCATTTCGCGGAATCTGGGCTCATCATCGCTTCCTCATAGTTCGCAAGTTCGTCATGGTCTAGTAACATGACTTCCAGAACAGGATTACCGTACCACTCTGGTGCGGATCTCACTCTAGTTTACTTACGAGATTCGATAGTAACTTGATCTTGAAGTTACATGATCATCATCATTAGCTTCCTTACTAATTGGTGTAGTAGTCACAAGAATAGATTTCTGTGATGAACTACTTTCCAATAAGGGAGAAGGTACAATTACCTTATCAAGTTTTCTACTTTCCTCCCACTCACTTCTTTCGAGAGAATCTCCTTCTCTAGAAAGGATCCATTCTCAGCAATGAATATCTTGCCTTCGGATCTGTGATAGAAGGTGTACCCAACAGTCTCCTTTGGGTACCTATGAAGACACATTTCTCCGATTTGGGTTTGAGCTTATCAGGATGAAACTTTTTCACATAAGCATCGTAACCCCAAACTTTAAGAAACGACTACTTTGGTTTCTTGCCAAACCACAGTTTATTTTGTGTCGTCTCAACGGACTTTAGATGGTGCCCCTTTTAACGTGAATGCAGCTGTCTCTAATGCATGATCCCAAAATGATATTGGTAAATCGGTAAGAAACATCATAGATTGTACTATATCCAATAAAGTACGGTTATGACGTTCGGACACACCATTATGCTGTGGTGTTCCAGGTGGCATGAATTTGTGAAACTAT
Organism: Aegilops umbellulata; assembly: GCA_032464435.1. Classification (NCBI taxonomy): domain Eukaryota; kingdom Viridiplantae; phylum Streptophyta; class Magnoliopsida; order Poales; family Poaceae; genus Aegilops; species Aegilops umbellulata. The sequence goes on from CP136057.1 coordinate 246,912,764, forward strand.
TCCACATTGTTTTAATTGAAGACCAAACTCGTAACTCAAATATTTGTCTCCGCGATCAGATCGTAGAAACCTTATTTTCTTGTCACGATGATTTTCACTTCACTCTAAAATTCTTTGAACTTTTCAAACGTTTCAGACTTATGTTTCATCAAGTAGATATACCCATATCTGCTCAAATCATCTGTGAAGGTTAGAAAATAATGATACTTGTCGCGAGCCTTAATATTCATCGGACCATATACATCAGTATGTATGATTTCCAACAAATCTGTTGCTTGCTCCATTGTTCCGGAGAACGGCATTTTAGTCATCTTGCCCAAGAGGCATGGTTCGCAAGCATCAAGTGATTCATAATCAAGTGATTCCAAAATCCCATCAGCATGGAGTTTCTTCATGCGCTTTACACCAATATGACCTAAACGGCAGTGCCACAAATAGGTTGCACTATCATTATTAACTTCACATCTTTTTGGTTTCAATATTATGAATATGTGTATCACTACGATCGAGATCCAATGAACTATTTTCATTGGTGTGTATGACCATAGAAGGTTTTATTCATGTAAACAGAACAACAATTGTTCTCTAACTTAAATGAATAACTGTATTGCAATTAACATGATCAAATCATATTCATGCTCAACGCAAACACCAAATAACACTTATTTAGTTTCAACACTAATCCCGAAAGTATAGGGAGTGTGTGATGATGATCATATCAATCTTGGAACCACTTCCAACACACATCGTCACCTTGCCCTTTAACTAGCCTTTGTTCATTCTGCAACTCCCGTTTCGAGTTACTAAATTTTAGCAACTGAACTAGTACCAAATACTGAGGGGTTGCTATGAACACTAGTAAAGTACACATCAATAACATGTATACCAAATATACTTATGTTCACTTTGCCATCCTTTTTATCCGCCAATCACTTGGGGTAGTTCCGCTTCCAGTGACCAGTCCCTTTGCAGTAGAAGCACTTAGTCTCAGGCTTAGGATCAGACTTGGGCTTTTTCACTTGAGCAGCAACTTGCTTGCCGTTCTTCTTGAAGTTCCCCTTCTTTCCTTTTGCCCTTTTCTTGAAACTAGTGATCTTGTCAACCATCAACACTTGATGTTTTTCTTTGATTTCTACCTTCGCCGATTTTAGCATCGCGAAGAGCTTGGGAATATTTTCCGTTATCCCTTGCATATTATAGTTCATCACGAAGTTCTACTAACTTGGTGATGGTGACTAGAGAATTCTGTCAATCACTATCTTATTTGGAAGATTAACTCCCACTTGATTCAAGCGATTGTAGTACCCAGACAATCTGAGCACATGCTCACTAGTTGAGCGATTCTCCTCCATCTTTTAGTTATAGAACTTGTTGGAGACTTCATATCTCTCAACTCGGGTATTTGCTTGAAATATTAACTTCAACTCCTGGAACATCTTGTATGGTCCATGACGTTCAAAACGTCTTCGAAGTCCCGATTCTAAGCCGTTTAAGCATGGTGCACTAAACTATTAAGTAGTCATCATATTGAGCTAGCATAACGTTCATAACGTCTGCATCTGCTCCTGCAATAGGTCCATCACCTAGCGGTGCATCAAGGACATAATTCTTCTGTGCAGCAATGAGGATAAACCTCAGATCACGGATCCAATCCGCATCATTGCTACTAACATTTTTCAACACAATTTTCTCTAGGAACATATCAAAATAAACATAGGGAAGCAACAATGCGAGCTATTGATCTACAACATAGATATGCTAATACTACTAGGACTAAGTTCATGATAAATTAAAGTTCAATTAATCATATTACTTAAAAACTCCCACTTAGATAGACATCCCTCTAATCTTCTAAGTGATCACGTGATCCAAATCAACTAAACCATGTCCGATCATCACGTGAGATGGAGTAGTTTCAATGGTGAACATCACTATGTTGATCATATCTACTATATGATTCACGCTCGACCTTTCGGTCTCCGTGTTCCGAGGCCATATCTTTTATATGCTAGGCTCGTCAAGTATAACCTGAGTATTCCGCGTGTGCAACTGTTTTGCACCCGTTGTATTTGAACGTAGAGCCTATCACACCCGATCATCACGTGGTGTCTCAGCACGAAGAACTTTCGCAACGGTGCATACTCAGGGAGAACACTTCTTGATAATTTAGTGAGAAATCATCTTATAATGCTACCGTCAATCAAAGCAAGATAAGATGCATAAAAAGATAAACATCACATGCAATCAATATAAGTGATATGATATGGCCATCATCATCTCGTGCTTGTGATCTCCATCTTCGAAGCACCGTCATGATCACCATCGTCACCAGCGCGACACCTTGATCTCCATCGTAGCATCGTTGTCGTCTCGCCAATCTTATGCTTCCACGACTATCACTACCGCTTAGTAATAAAGTAAAGCATTACATCGCGATTGCATTGCATACAATAAAGCGACAACCATATGGCTCCTGCCAGTTGCCGATAACTCGGTTACAAAACATGATCATCTCATACAATAAAATTTAGCATCATGTCTTGACCATATCACATCACAACATGCCCTGCAAAAACAAGTTAGACGTCCTCTACTTTGTTGTTGCAAGTTTTACGTGGCTGCTACGGGCTTAAGCAAGAACTCATCTTACCTACGCATCAAAACCACAACGATAGTTTGTCAAATAGACTCCGTTTTAACCTTCTCAAGGACCGGGCGTAGCTACACTCGGTTCAACTAAAGTTGGAGAGACAGTCTTCCGCAAGCCATCTATGTGCAAAGCACGTCGAGGGAACCGGTCTCGCGTAAGCGTACGCGTAAGGTTGGTCCAGATCGTCTCGTCCAACAATACCGCTGAACCAAAGTATGACATGCTGGTAGGCAGTATGACTTGTATCGTCCACAACTCACTTGTGTTCTACTCGTGCAAATAACATCAAACCATAAAAAACCTAGGCTCTGATAACCCTGTTAGGGAACGTAGTAATTTCAAAAAATTTCCTACGCACACGCAAGATCATGGTGATGCATAGCAACGAGAGGGGAGAGTGTTGTCTACGTACCCTCGTAGACCGAAGCGGAAGCGTTGACACAACGTAGAGGAAGTAGTCGTACGTTCTCCTCGCGATCCAACCGATCACAGTACCGTTACTCCGGCACCTCCGAGTTCTTGGCACACGTTCAGCTCGATGATGATCCCCGGGCTCCGATCCAGCAAAGCGTCGGGGAAGAGTTCCGTCAGCACGACGGCGTGGTGACGATATTGATGTGTTACCGGCGCAGGGCTTCGCCTAAGCACTGCAACGATATGACCGAGGTGGAATTTAATGGAAGGGGGCACCACACACGGCTAAGGAACGATCCGTAGATCAACTTGTGTGTTTTTGGGGTGCCCCCTGCCCCCGTATATAAAGGAGACAAGGGGGAGGGGCTAGCCGGCCAAGCCTGGCGCGCCAGGAGAGTCCTACTCCCTCTGGGAGTAGGATTCCCCCCCCCAATCCTAGTTGGACTAGGATTCTCCAAGGGGGAGAGAGAGAGAGAGAGGGGGCGCCCACCTCTCCTAGTCCTAATAGGACTAGGGGAAGGGGGGAGGCGCGCAGCCCATGAGCGCAGCCCTCTCACCTCTCCTCCAAGTCCCATGTTGGCCCATTATGCTCCCGGGGGGTTCCGGTAACCCTCCCGGTATTCCGGTAAAATCCTGATTTCACCTGGAATGCATCCGATGTCCAAACATAGGCTTCCAATATATCATTCTTTACGTCTCGACCATTTCGAGACTCCTCGTCATGTCCCCGATCTCATCCGGGACTCCGAACTCCTTCGGTACATCAAAATGCATAAACTCATAATAACTGTCATCGTAACGTTAAGCGTGCGGACCCTACGGTTCGAGAACAATGTAGACATGACCGAGACACGTCTCCGGTAAATAACCAATAGCGGGACCTGGATGCCCATATTGGCTCCTACATATTCTACGAAGATCTTTATCGGTCAGACCGCATAACAACATACGTTGTTCCCTTTGTCATCGGTATGTTACTTGCCCGAGATTCGATCGTCGGTATCCAATACCTAGTTCAATCTCGTTACCGGCAAGTCTCTTTACTCGTTCTGTAATACATCATCTCGCAACTAACTCATTGGTTGCAATGCTTGCAAGGCTTTATGTGATGTGCATTACCGAGAAGGCCCTGAGATACCTCTCCGACAATCGGAGTGACAAATCCTAATCTCGAAATATGCCAACCCAACAAATACTTTCGGAGACACCTATAGAGCACCTTTATAATCACTCAGTTACGTTGTGACGTTTGGTAGCACACAAAGTGTTCCTACGGTAAACGAGAGTTGCATAATCTCATAGTTAAAGGAACATGTATAAGTCATGGATAAAAGCAATAGCAACATACTAAACGATCGGGTGCTATGCTAATGGAATGGGTCATGTCAATCAGATCATTCAACTAATGATGTGATATCGTTAATCAAATAACAACTCTTTGTTCATGGTTAGGAAACATAACCATCTTTGATTAATGAGCTAGTCAAGTAGAGGCATACTAGTGACACTCTGTTTGTCTATGTATTCACACATGTATTATGTTTCCGGTTAATACAATTCTAGCATGAATAATAAACATTTATCATGATATGTAAGGAAATAAATAATCACTTTATTATTGCCTCTAGGGCATATTTCCTTCAGCCCCTCCCCCTGTGCCCATGGTATTTCGAGAGCGTAGTTATGTACACGAAGCACTGGTTTCGCTATTTCGCGAGGGCTGGGGTTGGGGCCGCGCTGCTACCCTGCTCGGAATGTGCCCGGCGGTCTTGTTGTAGGTTACCTCGGGCACGCTTGACAGTGTCTGGACGTTTAACGGCCGGACTGGAGAGCTGCCTCGAGAGGCTGCTTTGTACTTCCGCTGCGAGGGCCGCCGTGTGCTCCTCCGTTCGGAGGGAGCGTTCGGTGTTTCCATTGACCGTGATTACTCCTCGACGGCCTGGCATCTTGAGCTTAAGATATGCGTAGTGCGGCACCGCATTGAACTTTGCAAATGCGGTTCTCCCGAGCAGTGCGTGATAGCCACTGCGGAACGAGACTATGTCGAAGATTAACTCCTCGCTTTGGAAATTATTCGAAGATCCGAAGACCACTTCAAGTGTGAATGAGCTTGTACAGTTGGCCTCTACACCTGGTATGACGCCTTTAAAGGTTGTTTTGGTGGGCTTAATCCTCGAGGGATCTATGCCCATTTTCCGCACTGTATCCTGGTAAAGCAGGTTCAGGCTGCTGCCGCCGTCCATAAGGACTCTTGTGAGATGAAATCCGTCAATAATTGGGTCTAGAACCAATGCGGCGAATCCGCCATGACGGATGCTAGTAGGGTGGTCCCTTCTATCGAAGGTGATCGGGCAGGAGGACCATGGGTTGAACTTTGGGGCGACTGGCTCCATCGCATATACGTCCCTTAAAGCACGCTTCTGCTCCCTCTTGGCGATGTGGGTTTCGTATATCATGTTCATCGTCCGCACTTGTGAGGGAAAACCCTTCTGTCCACTATTGTTCGGCGGCCAGGGCTCCTCCTCGTCATCTCTACGCAACCCCTTGTCTCTATTTTCGGCATTGAACTTGCCTGCCTGCTTGAACACCCAACAATCCCTGTTGGTGTGATTGGCTGGCTTTTCGGAGGTGCCATGTATCTGGCACAAGCGGTCGAGTATTCGGTCCAAACTGGACGGGCCCTGAGTATTTCTTTTGAATGGTTTTTTTCGCTGACCGGATTTATAGCCTCTGAATCCGGCATTGACTGTCGTATCCTCGTTGCTGTCGATGTTAACGCGGCGCTTTTGCTTGTTCCGGCGTGACCTGCCACTGTTGTCCTTGGTGTCCGAATTACCAAGGTTTTTGGTCAAGTTATTGCTACGAGCTAGCCAGCTCTCTTCTCCCGCGCAAAAGCGGGTCATGAGCGTTGTGAGTGCTACCATGGATTTTGGCTTTTCCTGTCCAAGGTGCCGGGCAAGCCACTCGTCGCGGATATTATGCTTGAAGGCTGCTAGGGCCTCAACGTCCGGACAGTCGACTATTTGGTTTTTCTTTATTAGGAACCGTGTCCAGAATTGCCTGGCCGATTCCTCTGGCTGCTGAATTGTGTGGCTTAGGTCATCGGTGTCTGGTGGTCGCACATAGGTGCCCTGGAAATTGTCGAGGAATGCGGCTTCCAGGTCCTCCCAACACCCGATTGATTCTGCTGGCAAGCTGTTAAGCCAATGCCGAGTTGGTCCCTTGAGTTTGAGTGGGAGGTATTTGATGGCGTGTAGATCGTCGCCGCGGGCCATGTGGATATGAAGGAGATAATCCTCGATCCATACCGCGGGATCTGTTGTGCCATCGTATGATTCGAAGTTCACGGGTTTGAAACCCTCAGGGATTTGATGATCCATTACTTCATCTGTGAAGCATAGGTGGTGTGCGGCGCCTCTGTATTGGGCTATATCACGACACAGCTCAAATGAGCTTTGTCTATTGTGTTCAGCCCAGCCGGATTTATTATATCCGGAGTGACCATCACCGCCACGTGTCGTGGGGCGCCCGCGCGATCCATAGATCGATCTTGTTTGCTTTGCCTTGTCCTCCAATATGTCTCGCAGGTCTGGCGCATTTACCTGTGCCTTAGAATGTTTTGAGCAGCGCCGGGGTGCGGCTTGAGCGGAGGGCCGAGGGGCCTCTCTGTCACGGTCGCGAGGTGGCCGATCGGCCGTATCATGCACTGGTGATGTAGGTTTAGGTGCTTCCTCGTCTAATCAGGGTAGCAGCCTGCGCTTTGGGTAGCTCTTGGAGGGGCGTTCGAGTTCATACTCTTCGGCCGCAAGGACTTCAGTCCATCTGTCGGCTAGCAAATCTTGATCAGCTCTAAGCTGTTGCTGTTTTTTCTTGAGGCTGCTTGCCGTGGCCATAAGCCTGCGTTTGAAACGTTCTTGTTCGACGGGATCCTCTGGCACGACGAATTCGTCGTCGTCGAGGCTTGCCTCGTCTTCGGAGGGAGGCATATAATTATCATCCTCAACCTCTCTGTCTGCCGCTCTCTCGTGAGGGCTGGCTTCTCCATCCTCCTGCGCTGAATCTTGCCGGAGGGGGTGTTCTTCGGCGTTACCCGGAGTATTATTATCTCCTGTGCTAGAATCACCGTTTTTGCTTTGGCGGGATTTAGAGCGGCGCCGCTGACGCCGGCGCTTAGGCTGTTTCTTGGAGGGGTCATCCCCCGCTGTTCCATCGCCATCTCCTTCTTTTGGGGTATCCACCATGTATATGTCATACGACGAGGTGGCTTTCTAGTGCCCTATAGGTGCTGGTTCTTGGTCGTCTCCTATATCGGCGTCCATACCGTCGATGTCTTCGGAGTCGAAGTCGAGCATGTCGGTTAAATCATCGACAGTGGCTACAAAGTGGGTGGTGGGTGGGCTTTGAATTTCTTTGTCGTTCGTATCCCAACCTTGTTGACCGTAGTTCGGCCAGGGCTCTCCTGATAAAGAGAGAGATTTTAATGACTTCAGAATATCGCCAAAGGGCGAGTGCTGAAAGATGTCCGCGGCGGTAAACTCCATGATCGGCGCCCAATCGGACTCGGTCGGCAGGGGCGCAGAGGGCTTGGAGTCCGGAAAGGAGTCCGGCCCCACCGAGTCATGGGCCTTGCGGAGTGCGGGGCTGGTGTTCGGCTCGATCGCCGTTGGGATCGCAGCCCCTGAGGCGGCGTCCAACCACTTATCCTCGATCGGCGCAGTTGGTTCCGAATCGAGGGTCAGAACCGATGCGTGTGCGGCCTCCAGGGCAATGTTCGGCGGCAGAGCTAGGTCATGCCCATCGTGACAGTGCGGCGTGCTCGGCCGTGGCTCGAATCCGTCGAAGATCAAGTCTCTGCAGACGTCAGCCGTGTAGTTTAAACTTCCAAATCTGACCTGATGGCTAGGGGCATAGCTTTCGATCTGTTCTAGATGGCCAAGCGAATTGGCCCGCAGTGCGAAGCCGCCGAAGACAAAGATCTGTCCGGGGAGAAAAGTCTCACCCTGGACTGCATCGCTATTGATGATCGGAGGAGCCATCGGGCCTAAAAGCGATGACATAGAGGAACTCTCAATGAAAGCACCAATGTCGGTGTCAAAACCGGCGGATCTTGGGTAGGGGGTCCCGAACTGTGCGTCTAGGCGGATGGTAACAGGAGACAAGGGACACGAAGTTTTACCCAGGTTCGGGCCCTCTCGATGGAGGTAAAACCCTACGTCCTGCTTGATTAATATTGATGATATGGGTAGTACAAGAGTAGATCTACCACGAGATCAAGGAGGCTAAACCCTAGAAGCTACCCTATGGTATGATTGTTGTATGTTGTCCTACGGACTAAAACCCTCCGGTTTATATAGACACCGGAGAGGGTTAGGGTTACACAGAGCCGGTTACAATGGTAGGAGATCTACATATCTGTATTGCCAAGCTTGCCTTCCACGCCAAGGAAAGTCCCTTCCGGACACGGGACGAAGTCTTCAATCTTGTATCTTCATAGTCCAGGAGTCTGGCTGAAGGTATAGTCCAGCTATCCGGACACCCCCTAATCCAGGACTCCCTCAGGGCTCTTCAGAGGCGTAGAGTCGGTCTTTACCCTTCCCCGCTTGGCTATAAAAAGGGACTTGGGAGGAGGAGGGGAGGCATCGTCTCGTGCCTTCCCTTCGCCTCCATCTTCCATTCACTGCCATGGCGAGAGGTGTTGGGTTACGCAGTAAATTCAAAATTTTTCCTACGCACACGCAAGATCATGGTGATGCATAGCAACGAGAGGGGAGAGTGTTTGTCTACGTACCCTCGTAGACCGAAGCGGAAGCGTTGACACAACGTAGAGGAAGTAGTCGTACGTAGAGGAAGTAGTCGTACGTTCTCCTCGCGATCCAACCGATCTAAGCACCGAAAGTACGGCACCTCCGAGTTCTGCACACGTTCAGCTCGATGACGATCCCCGGGCTCCGATCCAGCAAAGCGTCGGGGAAGAGTTCCGTCAGCACGACGGCGTGGTGACGATCTTGATGTGTTACCGACGCAGGGCTTCGCCTAAGCACTGCAACAATATGATCGAGGTGGAATTTGGTGGAAGGGGGCACCGCACACGGCTAAGGAACGATCCGTAGATCAACTTGTGTCTTTGGGGTGCCCCCTGCCCCCGTATATAAAGGAGTCAAGGGGGAGGGGCTGGCCGGCCAAGCCAGGGCGCGCCAGAGAGTCCTACTCCCTCTGGGAGTAAGATTCCTCCCCCCAATCCTAGTTGGACTAGGATTCTCCAAGGGGGAGAGAAAGAGAGAGAGGGGGCGCCCACCTCTCCTAGTCCTAATAGGACTAGGGAAGGGGGGAGGCGCGCAGCCCCTAGGGCTGCCCTCTCACCTTTCCTCCAAGGCCCATGTTGGCCCATTATGCCTCCGGGGGGTTCCGGTAACCCTCCCGGTATTCCGGTAAAATCCTGATTTCACCCGGAATGCATCCGATGTCCAAACATAGGCTTCCAATATATAATTCTTTATGTCTCGACCATTTCGAGACTCCTCGTCACGTCCCCGATCTCATCCGGGACTCCGAACTCCTTCGGTACATCAAAACTCATAAACTCATAATATAACTGTCATCGAAACCTTAAGCGTGCGGACCCTACGGGTTCGAGAACAATGTAGACATGACCGAGACATGTCTCCAGTCAATAACCAATAGCGGGACCTGGATGCCCATATTGGCTCCTACATATTCTACGAAGATCTTTATCGGTCAGACCGCATAACAACATACGTTTGTTCCCTTTGTCATCGGTATGTTACTTGCCCGAGATTCGATCGTCGGTATCCAATACCTAGTTCAATCTCGTTACCGGCAAGTCTCTTTTCTCGTTCCGTAATACATCATCTCACAACTAACACATTAGTTGCAATGCTTGCAAGGCTTATGTGATGTGCATTACCGAGAGGGCCCAGAGATACCTCTCCGACAATCGGAGTGACAAATCCTAATCTCGAAATAAGCCAACCCAACATGTACCTTCGGAGACACCTGTAGAGCACCTTTATAATCACCCAGTTACGTTGTGACGTTTGGTAGCACACAAAGTGTTCCTATGGTAAACGGGAGTTGCATATTCTCATAGTTAAAGGAACATGTATAAGTCATGGATAAAAGCAATAGCAACATACTAAACGATCGGGTGCTATGCTAATGGAATGGGTCATGTCAATCACATCATTCAACTAATGATGTGATCTCGTTAATCAAATAACAACTCTTTTGTTCATGGCTAGGAAACATAACCATCTTTGATCAATGAGCTAGTCAAGTAGAGGCATACTAGTGACACTCTGTTTGTCTATGTATTCACACATGTATTATGTTTCCAGTTAATACAATTCTAGCATGAATAATAAACATTTATCATGATATAAGGAAATAAATAATAACTTTATTATTGCCTCTAGGGCATATTTCCTTCAGTCTCCCACTTGCACTAGAGTCAATAATCTAGTTCACATCGCCATGTGATTTATCAGCAATAGTTCACATCGATATGTGACCAACACCCAAAGGGTTTACTAGATTCAATAATCTAGTTTACATCGCTATGTAATTAACACCCAAAGAGTACTAAGGTGTGATCATGTTTTGTTTGTGAGAGAATCTTAGTCAACGGGTCTGCTACATTCAGATCCGTTATGTATTTTGCAATTTTCTATGTCTACAATGCTCTGCACGGAGCTACTTTAGCTAATTGCTCCCACTTTCAATATGTATCTAGATTGAGACTTAGAGTCATCTAGATTAGTGTCAAAACTTGCATCGACGTAACCTTTTACGACGAACCTTTTTGTCACATCCATAATCGAGAAACATATCCTTATTCCACTAAGGATAATTTTGATCGCTTGTCCAGTGATCTACTCCTAGATCACTATTGTACTCCCTTGCCAAACTCAGTGGTAGGGTATGCAATAGATCTGGTACACAGCATGGCATACTTTATAGAACCTATGGCTGAGGCATAGGGAATGACTTTCATTCTCTTTCTATCTTCTGCCGTGGTCGGGTTTTTGAGTCTTACTCAATTTCACACCTTGTAATACAGGCAAGAACTCTTTCTTTGACTGTTCCATTTTGAACTACTTCAAAATCTTTTCAAGGTATGTACTTATTGAAAAACTTATCAAGCGTCTTGATCTATCTCTATAGATCTTGATGCTCAATATGTAAGCAGCTTCACCGAGGTCCTTCTTCGAAAAACTCCTTTCAAATACTCCTTTATGCTTCACAGAATAATTCTACATTATTTCCGATCAATAATATGTCATTTACATATACTTATCAGAAATGCTGTAGTGCTCCCACTCACTTTCTTGTAAATACAGGCTTCACCGCAAGTCTGTATAAAACTATATGCTTTGATCAACTTATCAAAGCGTATATTCCAACTCCGAGATGCTTGCACCAGTCCATAGATGGATCGCTGGAGCTTGCATATTTTGTTAACACCTTCAGGATCGACAAAACCTTCTAGTTGCATCGTATACAACTCTTATCTAATAAATCCATTAAGGAATGTAGTTTTGTTTATCCATTTGCCGGATTTCATAAAATGCGGCAATTGCTAACATGATTCGGACAGACTTAAGCATAGATACGAGTGAGAAACTCTCATCGTAGTCAACACCTTGAACTTGTCGAAAACCTTTTGCGACAATTCTAGCTTTGTAGATAGTAACACTACTATCAGTGTCCGTCTTCCTCTTCAAGATCCATTTATTTTCTTTGGCTTGCCGATCATTGGGCAAATCCATCAAAGTCCATACTTTGTTCTCATACATGGATCATATCTCAGATTTCATGGCCTCTAACCATTTTGCGGAATCTGGGCTCATCATCGCTTCCTCATAGTTCGCAAGTTCGTCATGGTCTAGTAACATGACTTCCAGAACAGGATTACCGTACCACTCTGGTGCGGATCTCACTCTGGTTTACTTACGAGATTCGGTAGTAACTTGATCTTGAAGTTACATGATCATCATCATTAGCTTCCTCACTAATTGGTGTAGTAGTCACAGGAACAGTTTTCTGTGATGAACTACTTTCCAATAAGGGAGAAGGTACAATTACCTTATCAAGTTCTACTTTCCTCCCACTCACTTCTTTCGAAAGAAACTCTTTCTCTAGAAAGTTTCCGAACTTAGCAACAAAAGTCTTGCCTTCGGATCTGTGATAGAAGGTGTATCCAACAGTTTCCTTTGGATATCCTATGAAGACACATTTCTCCGATTTGGGTTCGAGCTTATCAGGTTGAAGCTTTTTCACATAAGCATCGCAGCCCCAAACTTTAAGAAACGACAGCTTAGGTTTATTGCTAAACCATAGTTCATACGGTGTCGTCTCAACGGATTTAGATGGTGCCCTATTTAATGTGAATGCAGCTGTCTCTAATGCATAATCCCAAAAACGATAGTGGTAGATCGATCATAAATTGTACTATATCTAATAAAGTACGGTTATGACGTTCGGACACACCATTATGTTGTGGTGTTCCAGGTGGCATGAATTTGTGAAACTATTCCACATGGTTTTTAACTGAAGGCCAAAACTCGTAACTCAAATATTTTACCTCTGCGATCATATCGTAGAAACTTTTTCTTGTTACGATGATTATCCACTTCACTCTGAAATTCTTTGAACTTTTCAAACGTTTCAGACTTATGTTTCATTAAGAAGATATACCCATATCTGCTTAAATCATCTGTGAAGTTCTGAAAATAATGATACTTGACGCGAGCCTTAATATTCATCGGACCACATACATCAGTATGTATGATTTCCAACAAATCTGTTGCTTGCTCCATTGTTCCGGAGAACGGCGTTTTAGTCATCTTGCCCAAGAGGCATGGTTCGCAAGCATCAAGTGATTCATAATCAAGTGATTCCAAAATCCCATCAGCATGGAGTTTCTTCATGCGCTTTACACCAATATGACCTAAACGGCAGTGCCACAAATAGGTTGCACTATCATTATTAACTTCGCATCTTTTTGGTTTCAATATTATGAATATGTGTATCACTACGATCGAGATCCAATGAACTATTTTCATTGGTGTGCATGACCATAGAAGGTTTTATTCATGTAAACAGAACAACAATTGTTCTTTAACTTTAAATGAATAGTTGTATTGCAATTAACATGATCAAATCATATTCATGCTCAACGCAAACACCAAATAACACTTATTTAGTTTCAACACTAATCCCGAAAGTATAGGTAGTGTGTGATGATGATCATATCAATCTTGGAACCACTTCCAACACACATCGTCACCTTGCCCTTTAACTAGTCTTTGTTCATTCTGCAACTCCCGTTTCGAGTTACTAAATTTTAGCAACTGAACTAGTACCAAATACTGAGGGGTTGCTATGATCACTAGTAAAGTACACATCAATAACATGTATATCAAATATACTTATGTTCACTTTGCCATCCTTCTTATCCGCCAATCACTTGGGGTAGTTCCGCTTCCAGTGACCAGTCCCTTTGCAGTAGAAGCACTTAGTCTCAGGCTAAGGACTAGACTTGGGCTTTTTCACTTGAGCAGCAACTTGCTTGCCGTTCTTCTTGAAGTTCCCCTTCTTTCCTTTTTGCCCTTTTCTTGAAACTAGTGATCTTGTCAACCATCAATACTTGATGTTTTTCTTTGATTTCTACCTTCGCCGATTTTTAGCATCGCGAAGAGCTTGGGAATATTTTCCGTTATCCCTTGCATATTATAGTTCATCATGAAGTTCTACTAACTTGGTGATGGTGACTAGAGAATTCTGTCAATCACTATCTTATCTGGAAGATTAACTCCCACTTGATTCAAGCGATTGTAGTACCCAGACAATCTGAGCACATGCTCACTAGTTGAGCGATTCTCCTCCATCTTTTAGCTATAGAACTTGTTGGAGACTTCATATCTCTCAACTCGGGTATTTGCTTGAAATATTAACTTCAACTCCTGGAACATCTTGTATGGTCCATGACGTTCAAAACATCTTTGAAGTCCCGATTCTTAAGCCGTTAAGCATGGTGCACTAAACTATTAAGTAGTCATCATATTGAGCTAGCAAAACGTTCATAACGTCTGCATCTGCTCCTGCAAAAGGTCCGTCACCTAGCGGTGCATCAAGGACAAAATTCTTCTGTGCAGCAATGAGGATAAACCTCAGATTACGGATCCAATCCGCATCATTGCTACTAACATTTTTCAACACAATTTTCTCTAGGAACATATCAAAATAAACACAGGGAAGCAACAATGCGAGCTATTGATCTACAACATAGATATGCTAATACTACCAGGACTAAGTTCATGATAAATTAAAGTTCAATTAATCATATTACTTAAGAACTCCCACTTAGATAGACATCCCTCTAATCCTCTAAGTGATCACGTGATCCAAATCAACTAAACCATGTCCGATCATCACGTGAGATGGAGTAGTTTCAATGGTGAACATCATTTATGTTGATCATATCTACTATATGATTCACGCTCGACCTTTCGGTCTCTGTGTTCCGAGGCCATATCTGTATATGCTAGGCTCGTCAAGTTAAACCTGAGTATTCCGCGTGTGCAACTGTTTTGCACCCGTTGTATTTGAACGTAGAGCCTATCACACCCGATCATCACGTGGTGTCTCAGCACGAAGAACTTTCGCAACGGTGCATACTCAGGGAGAACACTTCTTGATAATTTAGTGAGAGATCATCTTATAATGCTACCGTCAATCAAAGCAAGATAAGATGCATAAAAAGGATAAACATCACATGCAATCAATATAAGTGATATGATATGGCCATCATCATCTTGTGCTTGTGATCTCCATCTTCGAAGCACCGTCATGATCACCATCGTCACCGGCGCGACACCTTGATCTTCATCGCAGCATCGTTGTCGTCTCGCTAATCTTATGCTTCTACGACTATCACTACCGTTTAGCAATAAAGTAAAGCATTACATCGCGATTGCATTGCATACAATAAAGCGACAACCATATGGCTCCTGCCAGTTGCCGATAACTCGGTTACAAAACATGATCATCTCATACAATAAAATTTAGCATCACGTCTTGACCATATCACATCACAACATGCCCTGCAAAAACAAGTTAGACGTTCTCTACTTTGTTGTTGCAAGTTTTACGTGGCTGCTACGGGCTTTAAGCAAGAACTCATCTTACCTACGCATCAAAACCACAACGATAGTTTGTCAAATAGACTCCGTTTTAACCTTCTCAAGGACCGGGCGTAGCCACACTCGGTTCAACTAAAGTTGGAGAGACAGTCTTCCGCAAGCCATCTCTGTGCAAAGCACGTCGAGGGAACCGGTCTCGCGTAAGCGTACGCGTAAGGTTGGTCCGGATCGTCTCATCCAACAATACCGCTGAACCAAAGTATGACATGCTGGTAGGCAGTATGACTTGTATCGTCCACAACTCACTTGTGTTCTACTCGTGCAAATAACATCATACCATAAAAACCTAGGCTCGGATGCCACTGTTGGGTTACGCAGTAAATTCAAAATTTTTCCTACGCACACGCAAGATCATGGTGATGCATAGCAACGAGAGGGGAGAGTGTTTGTCTACGTACCCTCGTAGACCGAAGCGGAAGCGTTGACACAACGTAGAGGAAGTAGTCGTACGTAGAGGAAGTAGTCGTACGTTCTCCTCGCGATCCAACCGATCTAAGCACCGAAAGTACGGCACCTCCGAGTTCTGCACACGTTCAGCTCGATGACGATCCCCGGGCTCCGATCCAGCAAAGCGTCGGGGAAGAGTTCCGTCAGCACGACGGCGTGGTGACGATCTTGATGTGTTACCGACGCAGGGCTTCGCCTAAGCACTGCAACAATATGATCGAGGTGGAATTTGGTGGAAGGGGGCACCGCACACGGCTAAGGAACGATCCGTAGATCAACTTGTGTCTTTGGGGTGCCCCCTGCCCCCGTATATAAAGGAGTCAAGGGGGAGGGGCTGGCCGGCCAAGCCAGGGCGCGCCAGAGAGTCCTACTCCCTCTGGGAGTAAGATTCCTCCCCCCAATCCTAGTTGGACTAGGATTCTCCAAGGGGGAGAGAAAGAGAGAGAGGGGGCGCCCACCTCTCCTAGTCCTAATAGGACTAGGGAAGGGGGGAGGCGCGCAGCCCCTAGGGCTGCCCTCTCACCTTTCCTCCAAGGCCCATGTTGGCCCATTATGCCTCCGGGGGGTTCCGGTAACCCTCCCGGTATTCCGGTAAAATCCTGATTTCACCCGGAATGCATCCGATGTCCAAACATAGGCTTCCAATATATAATTCTTTATGTCTCGACCATTTCGAGACTCCTCGTCACGTCCCCGATCTCATCCGGGACTCCGAACTCCTTCGGTACATCAAAACTCATAAACTCATAATATAACTGTCATCGAAACCTTAAGCGTGCGGACCCTACGGGTTCGAGAACAATGTAGACATGACCGAGACATGTCTCCAGTCAATAACCAATAGCGGGACCTGGATGCCCATATTGGCTCCTACATATTCTACGAAGATCTTTATCGGTCAGACCGCATAACAACATACGTTTGTTCCCTTTGTCATCGGTATGTTACTTGCCCGAGATTCGATCGTCGGTATCCAATACCTAGTTCAATCTCGTTACCGGCAAGTCTCTTTTCTCGTTCCGTAATACATCATCTCACAACTAACACATTAGTTGCAATGCTTGCAAGGCTTATGTGATGTGCATTACCGAGAGGGCCCAGAGATACCTCTCCGACAATCGGAGTGACAAATCCTAATCTCGAAATAAGCCAACCCAACATGTACCTTCGGAGACACCTGTAGAGCACCTTTATAATCACCCAGTTACGTTGTGACGTTTGGTAGCACACAAAGTGTTCCTATGGTAAACGGGAGTTGCATATTCTCATAGTTAAAGGAACATGTATAAGTCATGGATAAAAGCAATAGCAACATACTAAACGATCGGGTGCTATGCTAATGGAATGGGTCATGTCAATCAGATCATTCAACTAATGATGTGATCTCGTTAATCAAATAACAACTCTTTTGTTCATGGCTAGGAAACATAACCATCTTTGATCAATGAGCTAGTCAAGTAGAGGCATACTAGTGACACTCTGTTTGTCTATGTATTCACACATGTATTATGTTTCCAGTTAATACAATTCTAGCATGAATAATAAACATTTATCATGATATAAGGAAATAAATAATAACTTTATTATTGCCTCTAGGGCATATTTCCTTCAGTCTCCCACTTGCACTAGAGTCAATAATCTAGTTCACATCGCCATGTGATTTATCAGCAATAGTTCACATCGATATGTGACCAACACCCAAAGGGTTTACTAGATTCAATAATCTAGTTTACATCGCTATGTAATTAACACCCAAAGAGTACTAAGGTGTGATCATGTTTTGTTTGTGAGAGAATCTTAGTCAACGGGTCTGCTACATTCAGATCCGTTATGTATTTTGCAATTTTCTATGTCTACAATGCTCTGCACGGAGCTACTTTAGCTAATTGCTCCCACTTTCAATATGTATCTAGATTGAGACTTAGAGTCATCTAGATTAGTGTCAAAACTTGCATCGACGTAACCTTTTACGACGAACCTTTTTGTCACATCCATAATCGAGAAACATATCCTTATTCCACTAAGGATAATTTTGATCGCTTGTCCAGTGATCTACTCCTAGATCACTATTGTACTCCCTTGCCAAACTCAGTGGTAGGGTATGCAATAGATCTGGTACACAGCATGGCATACTTTATAGAACCTATGGCTGAGGCATAGGGAATGACTTTCATTCTCTTTCTATCTTCTGCCGTGGTCGGGTTTTTGAGTCTTACTCAATTTCACACCTTGTAATACAGGCAAGAACTCTTTCTTTGACTGTTCCATTTTGAACTACTTCAAAATCTTTTCAAGGTATGTACTTATTGAAAAACTTATCAAGCGTCTTGATCTATCTCTATAGATCTTGATGCTCAATATGTAAGCAGCTTCACCGAGGTCCTTCTTCGAAAAACTCCTTTCAAATACTCCTTTATGCTTCACAGAATAATTCTACATTATTTCCGATCAATAATATGTCATTTACATATACTTATCAGAAATGCTGTAGTACTCCCACTCACTTTCTTGTAAATACAGGCTTCACCGCAAGTCTGTATAAAACTATATGCTTTGATCAACTTATCAAAGCGTATATTCCAACTCCGAGATGCTTGCACCAGTCCATAGATGGATCGCTGGAGCTTGCATATTTTGTTAACACCTTCAGGATCGACAAAACCTTCTAGTTGCATCGTATACAACTCTTATCTAATAAATCCATTAAGGAATGTAGTTTTGTTTATCCATTTGCCGGATTTCATAAAATGCGGCAATTGCTAACATGATTCGGACAGACTTAAGCATAGATACGAGTGAGAAACTCTCATCGTAGTCAACACCTTGAACTTGTCGAAAACCTTTTGCGACAATTCTAGCTTTGTAGATAGTAACACTACTATCAGTGTCCGTCTTCCTCTTCAAGATCCATTTATTTTCTTTGGCTTGCCGATCATTGGGCAAATCCATCAAAGTCCATACTTTGTTCTCATACATGGATCATATCTCAGATTTCATGGCCTCTAACCATTTTGCGGAATCTGGGCTCATCATCGCTTCCTCATAGTTCGCAAGTTCGTCATGGTCTAGTAACATGACTTCCAGAACAGGATTACCGTACCACTCTGGTGCGGATCTCACTCTGGTTTACTTACGAGATTCGGTAGTAACTTGATCTTGAAGTTACATGATCATCATCATTAGCTTCCTCACTAATTGGTGTAGTAGTCACAGGAACAGTTTTCTGTGATGAACTACTTTCCAATAAGGGAGAAGGTACAATTACCTTATCAAGTTCTACTTTCCTCCCACTCACTTCTTTCGAAAGAAACTCTTTCTCTAGAAAGTTTCCGAACTTAGCAACAAAAGTCTTGCCTTCGGATCTGTGATAGAAGGTGTATCCAACAGTTTCCTTTGGATATCCTATGAAGACACATTTCTCCGATTTGGGTTCGAGCTTATCAGGTTGAAGCTTTTTCACATAAGCATCGCAGCCCCAAACTTTAAGAAACGACAGCTTAGGTTTATTGCTAAACCATAGTTCATACGGTGTCGTCTCAACGGATTTAGATGGTGCCCTATTTAATGTGAATGCAGCTGTCTCTAATGCATAATCCCAAAAACGATAGTGGTAGATCGATCATAAATTGTACTATATCTAATAAAGTACGGTTATGACGTTCGGACACACCATTATGCTGTGGTGTTCCAGGTGGCATGAATTTGTGAAACTATTCCACATGGTTTTTAACTGAAGGCCAAAACTCGTGAACCACCGCGTAGCCGCCTTCGCCTTCCCGAGGCATTCGCGAGGGTGCTGGAGATCGACCAACGGTCGAGTATAAGGCTTCACATGAAGGGGTGTTGCAATGGTGATATGTGGGTGAACACGGGGTTCCCTGCCCCTCATGTGATTTTCCTTCGTCGGGGTTGGAAGACCTTCACACGTGTCCACTTCTTGATGAAGGGGCACGTTCTCCTCTTCAAACTAGTGGAGAGCGACTTGCTCTTTATCAAGGTCTTCGGGCGCTCGGGACACAGGCTAGGGTGCTGCACGGAGATCTCGACCGACGACGAGAGATCCTCCTCGAGCGGCGACGAGGAGGGAACCGGCGGGGAGGACAACGGGGACGTGTCTGACTAGGCATCGGACGCCCCATCCCTAGGCGGAGCCGACAGCAGCACCATCTGCACCTGGCCCTCTAGCTCCTTGAACTTCTCGGGGCCGTCGCTCTGGCGGCTGGTGCTGGAGGGTTCGAGAAGACGAAGAAGGCAGGTGGCGGGCCGTCAAGTCGGAGTACGATGGCATCGACGCCTCATCGCGTATTGTTGGCCCGCTGCCTCATCTTTCGGCCTCTTCCCCGGCACCGTCATCACCAGCCTTCTTCTGGGCGGCCGCAGGGACGTTCTCTTGGTGTCTTCTGCTGCTCGTACCTCGCCTAGGCACTCCTTTTGCCCCCTACCATCCTGATCCGATTCCCGAGGAGAGGGACAAGAAAGGGATTACGGGCATCTTATCATTTTTTTAGATCTTAAGCCTGCGGGCACTTATTTGATTTAAACCTTTTAATCCCCTTGCTCAAGCTCACACTCCATATGAATTGTACTTGTTAACAACGTATTAATGAAGAAAAGGGGTGTTTGCCGTGTTATTTTGTGCGTGAGCGAGGCCCACACCAATGATCGAATCCTTGTTATTTTAAAATAAACATCGTTACCCGGCAACAGACCTTGCCGTCCTCCTGCTCTATAGCTCGACTACACTCACGCCCTCGGCGGAGGTAGGGGTAAAGTAGGTTTAGGCCCTTCGTTTGTTCCCTTTCCATCGCACTACAACCAAGTTCCGGCCCAAAGAAAGGTTCTTGGGCACGGGAAAGAGGGAGCATGACAGTATAAGAGTGAGCGAAGCTTCGTACGTTCAAGTTCCATACGGAAGTGTAGAGTGGGGGATGAAAGACTTATCTGATTCTGTAACCCCCGGCAACCTTGGCTTGCCGTGGTCGGACCTCTGGATTCTGCAGCCCCCGGCAACCTTGGCTTGCCGGGGTTAGGGCGTCGGCCTGTTTCTTTTCCACCAAACAGCTCAGCAGAAACGCTTGCGCATCCTCCAAAACAAAAGAAAGGACGGGAAGGAACAGAGATACGCACACTCACCCTCTATGCTAGGGGTTAGTCGTTGCTAAGCACTATCGACCCTAACAAAGAGAGAGACTCAACCTAGCATGCATGCTAAAACTTAGGGCACCAACGCTTCATTTATTTATTCTCAGGGTCTGCGCCTGGCTCTATATATAGGGTTACGTGCCTTGCCGACAAGGCTAGTACAAAATGGGGGTTGCCGGGGCTCCTGGCAACCGCGCCTTAGGGGTAAAACTTGCGAAGATGTTCGATATTCCAGGAATTGCTCATCGGAATGCCATCTTCGGTCTCCAGGCGGACTGCGCCGGGCTGGGTGACTCATATTACCTGGTAAGGTACTTCCCACTTTGGCGTCAACTTGTTTGAATTCTTGGCGGATTGAATTCGCCGAAGAACAAGGTCGCCTTCCTCAAGGCTTCGGGCGTGAACCTTGCGGCTATGGTAGCGAGCGGCTCGCACAGCAGCCCGAAGACGATCTTCCTCAAGGAGCGTCGCATCCTCTTGACGCAATTGCTTTTGCTCAAGCTCATCATAAGCGAGTACTCGAGGTGACTCGTATATGAGTTCCATGGGGAGAAATGCTTCTGCCCCATATACCAGGGCAAAGGGTGTCTGGCCAGTGGCTTGATTTGGTGTCGTTCTCATCGACCAAAGAACCGTTGGCAATTCATCAATCCAGCGCCTTACGCACTTGTGCAGCTTGTCAAAAGTTCTGGTCTTGAGGCCCTGCAACACTTCTGTACTCGCTCTCTCAGCCTGGCCGTTACTTCTGGATGAGCAACAGAAGCAAAACAAACCTTGTTGCCGAGATGCTGAATGTACTGCATGAAAGTGCGGCTTATGAACTGTGTGCTGTTGTCGGTGATGACCCTATTGGGCACACCAAAACGGCAGACTAGCCCCTTGATGAACTTGACAGCTGACTGTGCCGTCACCTTTCTCACTGGCTCCACTTCCAGCCACTTTGTGAACTTATCGATTGCGACATACAAGTACTCAAAGCCCCCGACAGCACGGGGAAAGGGGCCCAGTATATCGAGCCCCCAGACCGAAAATGGCCTGGAAAGAGGGATGGTCTAAAGAGCTTGAGCCGGTTGATGAAGCTTCTTTGAATGGAACTAGCACGGTTCACACTTGGTTACTGGTGCCGTCGCATCCTGGAGAGCGGTGGGCCAGAAGAAACCTCGCCGGAATGCCTTGCCGGCAAGAGCTCTCGACCCTATGTGGGAGCCACACATGCCTCCATGTATCTCTGCCCGCAGCCTCAGTCCGTCTTCCCGAGGAATGCACTTCAACTTCACACCGTTCGCTCTCCTTCTGTATAGGGCATCATCCACAAACTGGTACATGTTGGACTGACGTGCTACTTTCTCTGCTTCTTCCTAATCCTCGGGGAGCTCTCCTGTTTTGAGGAAACGGACGGTGGGCTGCGCCCATGCCGGAGCCTGGGGCTCGACGGCAAGGACTAAAGGCACATCTTCGACCATAAAGGAAACTGCCTATATGGCCAGGGCTTGAGGCCCTTCCATGGGTTGCTACTCTTCGGCAAGCTTGGGACACCCGACAACGTCCTTGCCGGCAGCTCCTGGTAGCTCAGCGGGAAAGTACTTGCCGGGGCACGCCTTCCTTTGTTTGCTCTGTCCTGCTGATGGTTCAACGAATGGCTGAGTTACTTGAAGCACAAAGGTACCTGGTTCCACAGGCAACTTGAGAGCAGCGTGTTTTGACAGGTCGTCAGCAATGCCGTTCTCTGCTCGGGGAACATGCTTTGCTTGCAATCTGCCAAAGCACTCTTCCAACTTCCTCACTTCATCCACATAGGACTCCGTCAACGGGCTCTGGTAATCCTTGTTCACTTGCTTGACGACGAGCTACGAATCACCTCTGATGATGAGCTTCCTGATTCCAAGGTCTGCCAAGATTCTGAGACTGGCCAGCAATCCCTCATACTCCGCCGTGTTGTTCGTTGACTTTTCCCGGGGAAAGTGCATCTGGATTATGTACTTGACGCGCTCCCCGATGGGTGCAACGATTAGTACGCCGGTACCAGCACCTTGGAGTGAGAAAGCTCTGTCAAAGTACATAATCCACTCACTCCTCGTCTCCTTGCCGGGAAGGGTGGTCTCTTGAATCTCCTCGTAAGGCGTTGCGGTCCATTCTGCGATGAATTCTGCCAAGGCTCGGCTCTTGATTGTTGAAGTACTTTCAAACTTGAGGCCAAAGCTCGACAGTTCCAATGCCCACTCCACAATCCTCCTAGTTCCATCTGGGTTTTGCAAGATTCATTGCAATGGGAGGCGGGTGACAAGGGTGATCTCATGTGCTTGGAAATAATGGCACAGCATTCTCGAGGCCATGAGGAGGCCGAAAAGTAGCTTATGCATACCAGAATATCTTGACTTAGCCCCTGCAAGAGGGAACTGACAAAATAAACCGGGTGCTCCACCATCTTCTTCTTCTGTTCAACTTTTCCCATTTGCGCAGACTCCACCTTGCCGGGACCAGGCCTTGCCGTGGGTTCCACCTTGCCGGCGTCAAGCCCTGCCGGGGAGGGCCCCGACCCATCTTCTGATGGCTCCACTACTACTGCTGCTTCTCCCTCGAGTTCCCTCTGCGCCACTAGCGCAGCACTGACCACTTGATTTGTTGCCGCTAAGTATAGCGGCAATGGCTCTTGTGGTTTAGGTGCGAGTAGTATCCGCGTGGAGGAAAGGTACCTCTTCAAATGTTGCAGCGCTGCCTCTGCCTCCGGAGTGCACTTTACTAGACCCGCCTTTCTTCAGAACTTTGAAAAGGGGGAGGGCGCGCTCAACAGATTTGGAGATGAACCTACTCAGGGCAGGAACGCAGCCGGCGAGCCTGCGGACGTCCCTAACTCGTTTCGGCGCCTCAATCTGCTCAATGGCTTTGATCTTGTCGGGATTTGCTTCGATTCTGCATTGAGACACAAAGAACCAAAGAGGTTTGCAGGACGGGACACCGAACAAACACTTCTCTGGGTTGAGCTTGAGGTTGATATTGCATAGATTTGCAAATGTTTCTTCTAGATCTTGTACGATCGTGGCCCTGTCCTTGGTCTTGACTACTATTTCATCCATATAGGCTTCCATATTTCTATGCATCTGGGGCTCAAAACCAATTTGGATCGCCCGAGCAAATGTCGAACCAGCGCTTTTCAACCCGAATGACATTCGTACAAAATAGTATGTACCACATGGGGTGATGAATGCGGTCTTCTCTTCGTCTCCCTTCATCATGAAGATCTGGTGGTATACTGAATAGGCGTCGAGGAATGATAGCAGGCCACACCCGGCAATGGAGTCTACAATCTGGTCGATGCATGGCAGAGGGAAAGGATCCTTTGGACAGGCTTTATTGATATCTGTGTAGTCAAAACACAGCCTCCACTTCCCATACGCTTTACGCACCACCACCGTATTGGCCAACAATGAGGGGTGGAGGACTCCTCTAACCAGGCCTCACTACAAAAAAAGACACATCCGTGACATTTTGGGCCGAACGAAATTTTTTCTGTCATACTTATGAAACTTCTATGACGACAATTGTGACAAAACCCGGTATCATCATAGATGTGGTGGGCTCCTACTTCTATGACAAAAAATCATGACAGAAAATGGGCTTTTCATCCTGGGCGGGCAGGAGACGCAGCTGCACTACATTCTTTGGGCTGTCCATGACGAGAAAACCATGGTAGAAGTGAGGGCGAGGAAAATATCGGGGAAGCTCCCTGTTACGGTGGGTGGTCGGGGGCCGAGCGATGCGCGTTTCTCTCGTACGTACGCGCGTGTGTGCGAGGCATCGCACTCTAACTGAACCCGAGCGAGGCGTTGGGCTCTAACTGAACCCTAGCGATTGCACTGCAGGCTACGCGTTACTGAACCCGAGCGATCGATCAATGGCTGTTAACTGAACCCGATCGAGCGATTCCTTCGCTACTGCTGCTAACTGAAGCCGATCGATGCTGCCTCTGGATGAACAGTGAGCGATGTTGGGGGGTTTGGATGAACAGTTCCTGGTGGGGGTTGGATGAACAGGAACCCGTGGTAGTAGAGGCCGTTGCCGCTGGATGAACATTACCCCGATCGATCAAGCCAGTGGATGAACACGATCCCATGGAGGGCTGGATGAACAAAACCCCATGGAGGGCTGGTTGAACAGTAGCCGGTGGAGGGCTGGTTGAACAGTAGCCGGTGGAGGGCTGGATGAACAGCAGCCCGTGGAGGGGTGGTTGAATAGGACCCCCGTGGAGAGGGCTGGTTGAACAGTATCCGGTGGAGGAGCGCGCGGTGGAGGCTGGATGAACAGGAGCCCGTGGATGAACAGTCGCAGGTGGAGGCTGGAGGAGGTCGACGGTGGATGAAAAGTAGCCCGTGGAGGCTGGAGGAGGTCAATGGTGGAGATGAACAACATCCTGTGGAGTCCTGTTTTGCGGTACGCCACGCCCCTCCCGATGAACAGGACCCCCATTTCGACCGTAGCGCTCCAACACAAGTTCGTTTCCTCCGCTTTGCGGTACGCCACACCCCTCCCGATCAACAGGACCCCGTTTCGACCGTAGGAGGTCTGTTTCCTCCGTTTTACGGTACACCAGACCCCTCCCAATGAACAGGATCCCGTTTCGACCGTGGCCGGTCGAACACAAGGATGTTTCCTTTGTTCTGCGGTACGCCAGGTCTCATTTCCATCGGCTGTTCTGTCCAAGCCGGTTGGCTCCCGATGAACACGACGACACACTCCGTTCCGACCCAGCCTGTTGGCTCCCCATGAACACGACAACGATGCAGTTTCTCTGTTCCGACCCAGCATGTACACGAGCCTTGGCCGTACATATGCACGAGTAGGCGTTCGAGACCCCGCCGATATGTATGTACGTTGTTGTATTTACTTTCTTGCACCCTAGCCGCTGTACGTACGTGTACATACTACGTGCGCGCCTCTACTACGACACGTGCGCGCTCCTACTATGACACGTGCCCTTCCTGACACGGCCATGGTTCATCGCTGCAGCCTGCAGATAGACCAATCGACCAGTATGTACGTACACGTTCGCGACCAGAATGACAATGCCACGTACGCTTCAACCGGGTGGGTCCCGACTGTCAGGCACTTCCTTGCATGCGAAGATGTAGCTGGTGGGTCCCAGCAGTCAAGGGGGAGAATCAATTTTTTTTGCCCGTAATATGGGCGCACTTCCTTCCATGCGAAGATGTAGCTGCTGGGTCCCAACAGTCAGGGGGGAAACGTTTTTTTCCACGAAATACGCTGGCCCGTCCGATGGGTCCCTACTATCAGGTGGAGGAATCATTATTTTGCGCATAATAAGGAGGCATTTCTTTGCTGCGGCCATGGACCCAGCTATCAACCTCTCCATGTACAATAATCTTCCGATGGAAGTCATTCGTCGACCACATTGACCATGCCACGCCGAGAGCACCAGGGCGGTGGACGACGGCGAGGCCTAGGAAGGGGATGACGCGGAGCCAGGGAAGACGCGACAGTGGATGCCCATGCCGAGGGGAGTATGTGGGTTGACTGCTTCTGCTGCGATGTGAGGTTGCCATCGCCGGAGAATAACAGGAGGTGTGGGTGAGTATAGAGGGATGGCATGGCCAGCAGTGGTAGCACAGCCGGACATGGGAGGCAGGAGCAGGCGGCACGACCGACGCTTGTTTGAGCGGCTGGAGCAACAAGACCAGAGGTTGAAGAAGCACTACGGTCGTTGGATGGACATTGTACGATCACTGGAGCTAGAATCGTTCATATGTACTAAGTTGACAAAGCCCTCCGTCCCCATCATCTTAGTAGGCCCACAAGTCAGCCTCCCATATGGTGGGTCCCAGCTAGCACGGGGTATTCATTTTTTGTGTGCGTAATAAGGAAGTAGTTCCTTGCGTGCGAAGATATAGCTGGTGGGTCTAAGCTGTCAGGGGCAGGAACATTTTTTTCGCGAAATACAAAGGCCCTTTCGGTTGGTCCCACATGTCAGGTGGATGAATCATTATTTTGCATGTAATAAGGAGGCATTTCCTTGTGTGCAGCCGTGGACCCAGCTGTCAGCCTCTCCACGTATAGTCCACGTCCGATGGATGTCGTTCGTTGACCATGTTGACCATGCCGCACCGAGAGCACCAGGGCGGTGGACGACGATGAGGCCTAGGAAGGGGACTACATGGAGCCGGGGAAGACGCGACAGTGGATGCCCACGCGGAGAGGAGTACAAGGGTTCATTGGTTCGACTGCGGTGTGAGGCTGCCGTCACCGCAGAATAGCAGAGGGTGTGGGTGAGGAGAGGGATGGTCTGGCCAGCGGTGGGAGTAGTAGGGGCGGTGAGGCCTCTACGACAGCATAGCCGAACATGGGAGGCAGGAGCAAGCGGCACGACCAGTGCTGCTTTGGGCGGCTAGAGCAAGAAGACCAGAGGTTGAAGAAGCATGACGGCCCTTGGATGGACATCGTACGGTCACTTCAGCTAGAATCGTTTATAATGACCAAGTTGACAAAGCCCTTGGTACGCGTCAACTTAGTAGGCCCATAGGTCAGCCTCCAGAACGGTGCGCCCCAGATGTCAGGGGAGGAATCATTTTTTGGGCAGTTGAAGCTAGAATATCCGACACTGAAGAAGAAGCACGACATCCGTTGGATGGACATCCTACGGCCACTGCTGCTAGAACCGTGTGTTGACTATAAGTTGACAATGTCTTGCATACGCGTCAACTTACTTTTTTAGGGGACGCGTCAACTTAGTAGGCCCACAAGTGTGCGGCAGAGAAGTTATATCCCATTTGCGATTTGTAAGAATGTACAACCCATTTTTGAATTCTAATGGAATTTACTACATCCCATTTACAGATTGTTAAAAGTGCAGCCCATTTTCTAGCAAGGACAACGATTAATAATTTCAACCAACTGTTCAAAACAGAACTCAAAAAAATTCCCACATTTTGATGGGATACAAAATATTTTTATCCCGAAATTTCTAGTCAGATTAAATACATTTTCAATATAAATTTGTATTACGTAAAAATCCAACGAAACATTCCGCGCGCAACAATTAATGAAATTAAAATTTTCAAAATCCAAAAATAATATTTTATAAACTAGTTACATGTTTGGTGCATTTTTTATAGTTACTGCCCAGTTTTTATAATTACATCCCATTTAATATTTATTAAAGCCCATTTTCCTGTAAAGCCTAATGCATCCCTCCTAGGAAAGATTTGCTGCCCAGCCGGGCAGAGAATAAGGTTGACCTTGCGTGGGTATTCCTACAAAAAAAGTATAGCCGGGTGCCATTTTCAGCTTGAAAAAAATTAATATCTGGGCTGGATATCTAGCCTGGGCTAGACGGGCCACAACCCGCCCAGTTCATACCCAGCTCTCCTCTGAACGACAACGAAAACATCGCTCAAGAAAAACTCTGCAGTGCTCACACCTGAAAAACACAAATACTACTAGAGCTGCTTTGTCCCAGCTGTCGGTCGTTCCTTGTGCAATTCTCTCGTTTATTGACTACATTGGTTGACAATGTTGTGGGACCCTGATGTCAGGAAACTAGGAGGAAGCAAAAAAAGAGGCACTTGCGTGCATACGGCTATGGCCCTAGTGGATTCCTACTGTCATCCAGTCAAAATAAAGTCATCTCCTGAATCCTCATGTTCGTTGACCATGTTGACAATGCTCGACGCCACGGCGAGCGCAACAACTCAAAGGACGATGGAGAGGGCCTTGTGGGCCCTACAGATGGTTTGATACAGCGTCCGCTGCTCATTTAGGAAGCCAGGATTATCGGACACCTATGAGCACCTTCGAGAGACTGAGACGGCATGAAACGGTAAGGCCGCGCTTGGGAGCTCTGGTTTATTTCACACTTGTATTAAGATACAAGTGTAATTTACTCGTCATCAGAAATGATGCGTAAAATGCAGGCGTAATGAAACCGAGGGCCCGAGGTCTGTAAGTAAAACCGGCGGGTTACACGTGTAATTTGAGAGACCAGTGTATATTTTACTAGTCGAAATCGACCAACCAAGCGCTTCGCCCGAGACCATCTGCTTTTATTTACAAGCGTCAGTTTTACAAGCAGTTTTGGTTGGAAAACGATGATCCAATCACGGCCTAAGATGATGAGTTTTTTGGAAGATCATATGGTTTCACCTCTAACCTACCCGAGTTGTCGTATAGGCTATGAATGAAACATAAGACAATGAACTTCTTAAGCACAGAAACAACAGAAGAGGATGATCTTCTTAACATGTAAATCACGGGCATTAGATCAACATGCAAAACAATATGAAGCATTATTCTCAGGAGGCACGGTGAACAACTCGTGATGCCGCATGGCACAACATTCCAAGCTCAACTTTGCAATCGAACTCACAAGGCCTAACATTACATAGAAAACATTCAGAACAAACTCTTAAAATACCTTACATAAGTCAACATTCATGTGACTATGCATCTCAGCAGAGTAAATATTTACTTCTGAATTGAAGACAGGAATAGGAAAAAAAATGACCGACGTTGCTCACAGCAAATGGCATCCCACTCAAAAATATCAAATGCATGTCTTCTGGCTAACATCAATGAGCAAAAATTGACAAGGTTTTCCAATCCCAATATATTAAACTAATGTCTTGTTGCTAACATCAATGATTAAACTTTGACAAGATTTTCCCATTCAAAATATGTAATGCCTATGATTCTGGAACGGGCAGGGTTTGTCATCTGATAGTCCGGTGGCTCAAGGTGAAGACGAACTATTAGAGAACCATTCGATGTATTGTGCATGATGAAGTATTCGGGAGGACACAAACCATCTGAACATTTTGTGCTGTTCCACTAAAATCAAGCTGAGCATCCCTGTGGATTTCGTAGTTATATGCTGCTAGAAAAAAAAGACACATCAGCACACACATGAATATTGACCCCAGTGTCAACCCACCAATCGGTGGACTAACAAACTGAAAGTACGGTAAACAGATTACCATACCCAGATGCCCCATCATTGTTGCTTAGAGTGCCATTGACATACTTGGAGTCCCGTCCTGGCTTCTTGGTACTTGTTTGGGCACTTGTTTGGCCAATGTTCCTCCGAACCACAAGTAAAGTAGCCATCTCTCTTTTTGTCTTTCTTCTTACCCTTCTTAATGGCCGACGCTGGCAACACCATTCAAACATATAGTCCGGTGGCTCAAGGTGACAACGAATGATTAGAGAACCATTCGATGTATTGTGCATGATGAAGTATTATGGAGGACACAAACCATCTGGACATTTTGTGCAGTTCCAGTAAAATCAAGCTGAGCATCCCTATGGATATCGTATTTATATGCCGCCAGAAGACAAAGACACAGCAGCACACACATGAATATTGGCCCAAGTGTCAACTCACCAATCGGTGGACTAACAAACTGAAAGTACGGTAAACAGATTACCATACCCAGATGCCCCATCATTGTTTCTTAGAATGACATTGACTGATTTGGAGTCCTGTCCTGGCTTCTTGTACTTGTTTGGGCACTTTTTGCCCAGTGCACTCCACGTGTTGTAGAGTTTCCTATGCTCTCTGCAGACTAGTCATGTCACCAGTGTCTACTAATACTCTGTAAAGGTTCTCGATCATTCCTTGTGTAATGTAGCACAAGCAGTGACTACTTCTTTCTGCAAAGTGGTAAGACCAACTGGACCTACTAATGCAGCAGTTTACCTTAGACACATTGACTCCTTTTGTGCAATTCAACTAAAATCAAAGTCGGAATAAAACCGAGCTTTAATTTTGATATCCCTGTAAGCAACAATAGGTATAAGGGAAACAATTACTGAGAAAGAATGGTTGATGACTTGTACTCCCAGAAGAAAAACATCTAATGATCTACCTTATCTTAATGGGAAACAAAGCATGAGAGTAGCAATTCTCAATCAGTGTGATTCATTCATATTAACCGAGACTTTATCTTAACAATGCCTTGTTTCAACATGTATAAAGAACGACGAAGCAGAAAAGTACCATTCCTAAAACAATGCAACTGATTCATTTTAACAGAGACATTATCTTAACAATACCTTGGTTAAACATGTAGAAAGAACTACAAAGCAGGATAGTACCATTTTTAAAACAGTGTAACTGATATATAATAACAGAGACATTATCTGAACAATACATTTCTTAAACATGTACTCCGGCCGATCCCTAACAGAAATGGTACTCCCGCCGATCCCTAACAAGTGTTGCAGTTTTGAACTAAGATTCGGTAGTTAATTCTGAGGAAAGTCTGTACTGACCTTTCAAGACCAAGATTTGAAACAACTCCTGAGGAAGATCTCAAAGAGATCTTAACACATATATGGAAATCCGCTCTCATTTCATGCAGTTCCACCAAAATTAAGCCAAGCAAAATGTCGCAATAGCAACAAGTTGAATAGACATCCTTGTTTTAACAGAGGCAAAAAAGGAATAAATTATTGGCCAATAAAGGAGGATGAAACATGCGGCCACAAAAATGGTAATCCTGCCAATCCCTAACAAGTGTTGCAGTTTTGAACTAAGATTCGGTAGTTAATTCTGAGAGTGGCATTGCTTAATTTTACCTGCGGCATTAGATTATTAAAAAGCATAAACAGTCCCAGGTTAGAGTGGGCGCAACAACAACATGTGCTTCCATCTACTTATAAAGGGGGTGATGCAGAGTTTGTTGTAACAAAGCAACAAACATCATGTCTGGGTTGGTCCCATTTTTGTTCACTACTTATTGGGAAAAGACAGCAATACAATAGCTTCAATTCAACATTTATTTAAAACAGTACCAATACAAGTAGCACAGCATCTCAAAACACACTGCACGATCAGGTGGATGAAGGCAAGTACTAACCTGTCATGACGCACACAAGATCACGTACGAATCTGCCAAGACGAATAGGAAATCCAATATCGTTTTGTGCAGTTGCACTGAAATCAAGCAAAGTCGCCAGTGTGACATTTAAGTTTGGTATAGCAACAAGTTGAATAGATATCCTTGATTTAACAGAGGCAAAAAAGGAAACAATTACTGCCAATAAAGGAGGATGAAACATGCGGCCACAAAAAGAAGCATCTACCTTATCTAGATGGAAAACAAAGTATAGGACAATAGCATTTCTAAAACGGTTGCATTGATTCATAACAGAGAAATTCTCTTAAAATAGTTCAGTAGTTAATTCTGAGAGTGGCATTGCTTAATTTTACCATCAACATTATATTAAGAAAAAGCGTAAACAGTTCTATGGGAGAGTGGGCATAACAACATCATGTGCTTCCACCTACTTATAATGGGGGTGATGCAGAGTTTGTTGTAACAAAGGAACAAGCATCATGTCTTGGTTGGTACCATTTTTGTTCACTACTTAATGGGAAAAGAGAGCAATACAATAGCTTCAATTCAACATTTATTTAAAACATGTAGCGACCCGACCCGAATGGATCAAGTCTCTGTGCTTAAGTGTCATCCCTGGATCGGTATGCTGACACACATAGTACTCGAGGATTTATAACAGAGGTAAATCAGATGTATAAAGTAACGTAAATACTATTACCTCAATCCAATTAGCGGAAGTAACAACAAGATTGTGGATTCCCATCAACACCAATGACAAAAGTTGAGTGTAGAAATCGTAACCCTAACGTATCACTTACTTGTCGTAAGATTCCTGCAACATGAGACATTGCAGCCACAAAGGATCAATACATTGAATGTACTGGCAAATTCACACTGTAGAGCAATGCTGAATAATGGCTATCACTACATGCATATTTGGCTATTGGAAAAGCTCTAAGTTTATTTTTGCATAAAGCCAATTTTCCCCTACCTCAAAGGAATATATTTTATTTAACTACAAAGTTTGTTGAAAACATTGAGAAGGTTCCTCCAACTCAATCCCAAAATAATAGTTATAACCCAACAAATTAATTATGTAAAGTGATGAGATCAACATGATAATCCAAATACCAGAGACTCAAGATGTCCATAACCGGGGACACGGCTAATCATGATTAGTTTGTACACTCTGCAGAGGTTTGCACACTTTTCCCCACAAGACTCGATCTCCTCCGTTGGATTTCTCGCACTTCATCATGTTTGAGAAAAAAATGACCGAGACACAGTCTTTCAGAAGCCTTAACTCTTTACTCTAGGTAGACAGTACCACCTACATCTGCTAGCCTACCACTGAAAGAGGTCACACAACATACTCAACTATGCCAGAGCCAATAATGGCTTGTGGCTGCACACGGAAGTTTCTAGCATCAATAATCTTATGATCCCTTTGAGCCTGGGTGGCATTCCATAGGGTGATCACACGGGTACTCCGGGATGCCCTTGGGCAAGCACTGGGTTCTCCAGGTGCCTGGGCAAACCACTTGGTGCTCCAGGGTGCCCCAACCAATCCACCCAGATGTGTATTAAAGTAGCCACCTTAAGTTAAACCTTAGTTAAGAATAACTCTCACATCTTTCAAGAATTCTCTCAAAACCAAACCAAGTCTACGAGCATAGCATAGCAGTAAGCATAACGTAGTAACTCCCAAGGTTTGAATATAAGACAATAGGTTCTACCTCATAAACTACTTCCCAATACCCACATGTTATCAATCCTACTCATGCAATGTTTGAGGGTTGAAACTAATGCATGAAAACTGGGTATGAAAAGTATGATCAAAGTGTGAACTTGCCTTGTACTGTTGATGAAGATGATTCGCACTCATAACTCCTAATAGTTACACTCGTCACACTCCGGTCAATCTATCGCGAGTAAGAAATTGCATACATAAGCACTCATGCAAACGAATCGAAGAAAACACTTTGGAAAACTTCAAAAATAAGCAATTAACTCTTGTAACAGAAAATAATTTCTAACAGTACCAAAATTAGGTGGATTTGGTCTTATCAGCAAGTTTAGGTCAAGAGCTTTGATTTGCAAAAAGAATCAACCTAACTGGAGTTACAAAACTCAAATTATGATCAAAAGAAGTTTGAATATGAATCTGAATAAATTTCGAAATTTGAAAATTTCAAAAAGTTGACGTGACAGGTTCACTAGATAGGTGAAAACAAGACGAAACTAGAGCTTTCGGTTTCATCTAATTTAGATGAACGAGTAAAAAGTTATGGCTATTTGAAAAATCAAGGCCAAGCTGTTTTACGAAAGAAAAGATAGTTATGACTAAAAGAATTCTTGGTCTAATGTATAAATACAGAGACTAGTTCATAATATAATTATTCTACCATATTAGTCTGGAAATACTAAACTACAGAAGTATAAAAAAATGAGAAAAGATACTTGAAAAGACGACTTCGGAGAGATGAGACAACTTCCAGAAGTCCCGCCGGAGAGGAGAATTTTTTTAATAAATCTAGTCAAACCAAAATATATTGATTTAACCTGAATCGGATGATTTTTGGAGGCTCTATGGCTCTATATTTATAGGTTAAGGAGCGTGAACATCTAAGGCTAGGCAATGTGGGACTAAACGTAGATGTAAAAATAAACGAAACAGGGAGAAAATCGAAACGCCTCCCATGGGCCTAAAGGCCAACGGCCGGCCGCACGCTTATGATCTGCAGTTTTTTTTGCCAAAGGAAGAAAGAATAAAAAAAATCTAGGAAGAAAAAGGCTGGCTGAGCCTGGCCCATTTAAGAGAAAAAAAAGTAAGAGGAGGCGCCCGCTGCCACTATGCTGCGCGTGTGGGCGACAAATAATTATGGGTCGCACGTACAATTTCTAAATAGAAACAGAAGGAAAACCGAATAAATAAAATAAAATAAATTTTTTATGTAGGCATATTATATATCAAAATCTTCATAAAAAGATTTTCTACAACGTGAACATATTTCAAAGTCAAATAAAATCTACAAAAGTTCAAATAAATCAAACAGTGCTACTGCTCTAATAAAATAAAATAAAATCATTTTAAAAATACCAAAATAATTTCAAATTTATTTCTCTCCAATTTTCTATTGTAGGGAATCATTTTACCCTAATTTCCATATATTTTATTTTTGGAGAAAAATAATTTGAATAAAACCCAAATAACTCCAAATTGAAAATAATCCCCAAAGGGACACTAAATTTGATTCTTTGAAACTCCCAACTCATATTTCATATGTTTTGAAGAAGTCATTTTATCTTCTCTCATGAAAATTATTGAGTTGCTTAAAGTTTCTGAATTGGAAGATATTTTCAAATAAAACTCAAATCTTTTCGAAACCCTTTTCATTTATATAACTGGAAGAAGTCATGTCATCTTCTCTTGAGGGTTTTGTGGTGAAAAGAATTTGAATTCACGGAGATCATACATACAAAATGAAAGTTTGGGAAAGTCCTTTTATTCCCTCTCATTTAACTTTCAGAAGTTTCAAATTCCACTCACTTTTAGTCAATCAATCACACCACAAACAATCAAAACTATTAATTTAATATAGCATTCCAAAATTTAGAATTTTGGGATGTTAGAAAAAACAGTACCAATACAAGTAGCACAACATCACAAAACACACTGCACGATCATGTGGATGAAGGCAAGTACCAACCTGTCATGACGCACACAAGATCACCTACGAATCTGCCAACACGAATAGGAAATCCAATCTCATTTTGTGCAGTTGCACTGAAATCAAGCAAAGTCACCGGTGTGACGTTTAAGTTTGCTAGGCAACAAGTTGAATAGATATCCCTGTTTTAACAGAGGCAAAAAAAGGAAACAATTACTGGCCAATGAAGCAGGATGAAACAAACAGCGACAAAAAGATGCATCTAACTTATCTTGATGGAAAACAAAGTAGGACAGTAGCATTTCCAAAAAGGTTGCATTGATTCATATTAACAGAGACATTCTCTTAAAACAACATCCGTTAAGAATGTAATTTACTTTTAACAGTGGCATTGATTCAATTTTTGAGAAACATTCTTAGATTAAGAACAGCAAAATAGTTGTATGGGACATGACATGGGACATCGGACATGCCAGCACCATGTGCATCCACACGTATAAATGGGTGATGTAGAGTATGTAGCCAAGCAGCATATCTGCATTGGTCCCATATTTGTTCTCTTTGAAACTTTTTCCTATGTGAGGGCAACAAATCTAGTCCTGCACAAACTACCCGACCCCCCAGTTTCTTTCCCTTTTCAACAAAGAGATCGGTTCCTTACAGATGTGTGTACTGGGTTACCCCCCTTTTCCCTTTTCGACATACAAAGCAGCTGGATAGCTAGTCTATACTACTTTCCCTCCCTCCTTTCCTCATTGAACCACGTCCTAGATTCATGCTCCACCCCACCGCACCCTTCTTTCCTCTTTGAACCAAGACCTAGATTCGACTACAGAATCGAAAAAGATTTGCATGCAGCTAGAGCAATGACGATTTCAAAGAAACTTATACCTTAGGGTCGTCGGGATGTGGAAAGGCATGCGGCGGGAGGCCAGATCTGCCCACACTACGTACGACAGCGAGGAAGAAGGGTTCGGTGGCCCTCCCACACAGGCGCTGGGTGAAAGAGAAAAGCGCAGCCGGCAGTGGATTGCCTCCCTCGCCGAAGGCGATAGAGTGAACGCTGCACCTCCTCCCCTTCCCGGTGCGACGGGATCCGAATTCCTCCTTCACCAGCTGTGAGGGGGGTGAGAGACAGAGGCCACAACGCAGTCTTGTTTAGATCTAGTGAAGAGGGTGAGAGATTGTGAATATAGCAAACCCTAGCAAAGGAACGCTGAGCCTCTAGCGTGTATATATATGTAGTGCGGCGAGAGTGTGGAGAGTGCAAACCCTAGCGAACAAGTGCCGAGGCTCCAGCTTATATAGTGTACTACATATATACTGTATTACAGACTGAGCTCCGGTGCCTTAACTCACTACAAAAAAAGACACATCCGTGACATTTTGGGCCGAATGATTTTTTTTTCTTGTCATATTTATGACACTTCTATGACGATAATTGTGACAAAACCCGGTATCATCATAGATGTGGTGGGCTCCTACTTCTATGACAAAAAATCATGATAGAAAAGGGGCTTTTCGTCCTGGGCGGGCCGAAGACTTAGCTGCATGACATTCTTTGGGCCGTCCATGACAGAAAAAACCGTGGTAGAAGCGAGGGCGAGGAAAATTTTGGGGAGTTCCCGGTTATGGTGGGTGGTCGGGGGCCAAACGATGCGCGTTACTCTCGTACACGTACACGCGTGTGTGCGAGGCGTTAGGCTCTAACTGAACCCGAGCGCTTGCACTGCAGGCTACGCGTTACTGAACCCGAGCGATCGATTGATGACTGTTAACTAAACCCGATCGAGTGATTCCTTCGCTACTGCTGCTAATTGATGCCGATCGATGCTGCCTCTGAATGAATAGTGAGTGTTGCTGGCTGGGTTTGGATGAACAGTTCCTGGTGGGGGTGGATGAACAGGACCCCGTGGTGTTGCCTCTTGATGAACAGGACCCCGATCGATCGAGCCGGTTGGGGCTTGATGAACAGGACCCCGTGGAGGGCTGGATGAACAGGACCACCCCATGGAGGGATGGATGAACAGTAGACGGTGGAGGGCTGGATGAACAGTAGCCCGTGGAGGGGTGGTTGAATAGGAGCCCGTGGAGAGGGCTGGTTGAACAGTAGCCGGTGCAGTAGCGCGCAGTGGAGGTTGGATGAACAGGAGCCCGTGGATGAACAGTTGCAGGTGGAGGCTGGAGGAGGTCGACGGTGGATGAACAGTAGCCCGTGGAGGCTGGAGGGGGTCGATGGTGGAGATGACAATATCCCGTGGAGTCCCGTTTTGCAGTACGCCACACCCCTCCCAATGAACAGGACCCCCGTTTCGACTGTAGCGCTCCAACTCAAGTCCGTTTCCTCCGCTTTGCCGTACGCTACACCCCTCCCGATCAACAGGACCCCCGTTTCGACCGTAGGAGGTCCGTTTCCACCGTTTTGCGGTACGCCAGAACCCTCTAGACGAACATGATCCTAATTCAAACGTGGCCGGTCGAACACAAGGCCGTTTCCTCCATTCTGCGGAATGCCAGGCCTCGTACGCGCGAGTAGGCGTTCGAGACACCGCCCATATGTACGTACGTGGCCGTATTTACTTTCTTGCACCCTGGCCATTGTACGTACGTGTACATCCTACGTGCGCGCCTCTACTACGATAGTGCATGCCTCTACATCGACCAGTATGGACGTACATGTTTGCGACCAAAATGACAACGGTACGTACGCTTCGACCAGGTGGGTCCCGACTGTCAGGCACTTCCTTCCGTGTGAAGATGTAGCTGGTGGGTCCGAGCAGTCAGGGGGCGAATCGTTTTTTTGGACGCACTTCCTTGCGTGCGAAGATGTAGTTGGTGGGTCCCAGCAGTCAGGGGCAAACATTTTGTTCACGAAATACGGTGGCCCGTCCAGTGGGTTCGCGCTGTCAGGTGGAGGAATAATTATTTTGAGCGTAATAAGGAGGCACTTCCTTGCTGCGGCCGTGGACCCAGTTGTCAGCCTCTCCATGTACAGTACTCTTATGATGGAAGTCGGTTGTTGACCACATGGACCATGCCGCGCCGAGAGCACCACGGCGGTGGACGACGGCGAGGCCTAGGAAGGGGACGACGTGGAGCCCGGGAAGATGCGGCAGTGGATACCCACGCGGAGAGGAGTACGAGGGTTCATTGGTTCGGCTGCGGTGTGAGGCTACCATTGCCGCAGAATAACAGGTGGTGTGGGTGAGTGGAGGGATGGCCTGGCCAGTGGTGGGAGTAGTAGGGGGCGGTGAGGCCTCCGTGGCTGCACAGCCGACCACGGGAGGCAGGAGCAGGCGGCACGAGCGGCGCTGCTTTGGGCAGCTGGAGCAACAAGACCAGAGGTTGAAGAAGCACGACGGCCGTTGGATGGACATCATACGGTCACTTCAGCTGGAATCGTTTATATTGACTAAGTTGACAAATCCCTTGGTACGCGTCAACTTAGTAGGCCCACAGATCATCTTCCGAAATGGTGCGCCCCAGATGTTAGGGGGAGGAATCATTTTTTGGGCGGGTGAAGCTAGAATATCCGAGATTGAAGAAGAAGCACGACATCCATTGGATGGACATCCAACGACCACTGCTACTAGAACTGTGTGTTGACTATAAGTTGACAAAGCCTTGCATACGCGTCAACTCTCTTTCTTAGGGGACACGTCAACTTAGTTAGGCCACAAGTATGTGGTAGAGAACTTATAGCCCATTTGAGATTTGTAAGAATGTGCAGCCAATTTTTGAATTCTAATGGAATTTACTACAACCCATTTATAGTTTGTTAAAAGTACAACCCATTTCAACCAACCGTTCAAAACAGAATTCAATAAAATTTCCCACATTTTGATGGGATCCGAAATATTTTTATCCCGAAATTTCTAGTCAGATTAAATACAATTTCAATATAAATTTATATTATGTAAAAATCCAACGAAACATTGCGCTCGCAACAATTAATGAAATTAAAATTTTCAATATCCAAAATTTATATTTTATAAAGTAATTATGTGTATGGTGCAATTTTTTATAGTTACTGCCTAGTTTTTATAATTACATCCCATTTATTATTTCTTAAAGCCCATTTTCTCGTTAAGCCTAATCCATCCCTCCTAGGAAATATTTGCAGCCCAGCGGGGCGGAGAATAACAACTTGACCTTGCCTGGGTATTCCTAGAAAAAGTATAGCTGGGCTAGCCATTTTCAGCTTGAAGAAAATTAATATGTGGGCTGGGCTAGACGGGCCATAGCCTGCCCAGTTAATAGCTGCAGCGATGTTTTCGTTGTTGTTTAGAGGAGAAAAATTAATATCTGGGCTAAACATCGCTCAAGAAAAACTCTGCAGTGCTCACACCTAAAAAACACAAATACTGCTAGAGCTGCTTGGTCCCAGCTGTCGGCCGCTTCTTGTGCAATTCTCTCGTTTATTGACTACATAGGTTGACAATGGTGTGGGACCGTGATGTCAGGAAACCAGGAGGAAGCAAAAAAATTATAGTTTTATATACTAATAAGGAGGCACTTGCGTACGTGCGGCTATGGCCTTGGTGGGTCCCCACTGTCATCCTCTCCAAGTAAAGTCATCTCCTCATCTTCATGTCTGTTGACCATGTCGACAATGCGAGACGACAGCGCCACGGAGAGCGCAACAACTCGAAGGACGACGGAGAGGGCCTCGCGGGCCCTATGGATGGTCTAATACAGCGCCCGCTGCTCATTCGGGAAGCCAGGATCATAGGGCCACACGTCCGCGATGACATTGTCGTTCGCTTGTTCACCGGTGCTCGTTGAGGAGACGGAGGTTGCAGCACAGGTCCTCTTGTGCTGGTAGCTCTTCCGCCATTAGGGCGTCGAAGTGCGGCCGCACCTGCTCTATGGTGAACACGGCATGAACCGACTTGGACAGTGGCACCGGCTCCTAGTCAGAAGCTACGTCCATCATCTGATTGTCATCGCACAACTCGGTGAGGTAGCTGGCGACACAGCATGTCCGGCTACTGGACCGACCCGCTGCCAAGCATGACTCTGACTGCCCTGGCACACCCAGACCGCCTCCGTCGCCCGCACGCGCTTTCTGCCCGAAACTGTCAGCGCCACTCACCCCGCTTCCCGGTGCATGCGATTGCTCTGCCTTGACACAAGTGCCGTCTGCCCGTCC
The DNA here is from genome assembly GCA_032464435.1 of Aegilops umbellulata. NCBI lineage: Eukaryota > Viridiplantae > Streptophyta > Magnoliopsida > Poales > Poaceae > Aegilops > Aegilops umbellulata. The sequence continues at coordinate 246,953,308 of CP136057.1, forward strand.
TTATGCCACCCACATTAATGATACACGGTTGCTGAGGCGGCTACTCCGGTGCCACATGTCCGTCCCTCCGCCACCCACCATTGCTATATAAACTGCTGCGCTGGCCATAGCCGCAGTCATCCGCATCCATTCCTATTCTCCTGTCCACACCACTACTGCTCACCATGGCTTCCTCGCGCTCCAGCGCTCTTCGGGACGGGCGGACGACGGACCACAAGGAGATGGCAGCCATTGCTGCTGACTAGCTGGCCGGCAGGCAGCCGGAGGACGACGACGTCCCAATGGAGAACATGCTAGTCGACGATCCGGCGCCAATTCCCTCCTCCGCGCCATCCTCGCCGGTGCATTGCACCATGACCATCGGCGAGGCCCATGCCCAATATATGGACACGGTGAGGCAGAAGCATGAGGAACAGTTCCGGGAGGCGCAGGACGACGCCGCCTACAACCACCATCTCCTCCAGGAGCACCTGCAGGCGGAGGAGCAGATCACCGCGGAGCAGGAGGTGCTGCTCGACTCGTACCGCTCCGCCCGCAAGGACCACCTCGAGCGCTGGCGGTACCGCATGCGGGTGGCGGAGGCTGCGGCCGCCTACAAAGAGGGCGATGAAGCAGGGAGGTGCTATTTGGCGAGACCGAGGACGAGGCAGAGGACAATGCCGGCTCCGACGAGTCTCCACTCCGCTGGCGTTGACGAGGCCCTGCTCCATCGAGGCCCCGCGGCGCCAACAACGAGGCAGAGGACACCGCCGGCTCCGCCGAGGCCCAACCCTGCCGGCAACGAGTGGGAGGATTTCCCCCGCTCCGCCGAGGCACCGCCCGTCGGCAACGAGACAGAGGACATCGCCGGCTCCACCGAGGCCCCGCCCTGCTGCCAACGAGGCCGCGCCACACAGAAAACGAGGAAGAGTAGAACACGGTAGGTCGCCGCCGCTCGGGTCCAAGTAAGGCCACCGCTGCTACCCTCCGGTTGCTGGCACTGAGCTGTACATCATGGAGCAATTCTATTATTACAGGATGATTGAAGAGCGCTCCGTGGTTGAGCAAGCTCATGAGATACAGTCATTTGCTAGAGAACTTGAGCACTTCAGTTGTATGCTACCGGACAAGTTTGTTGCCGGAGGTATCATCACTAAGCTTCCTCCTTCATGGATCTCATTGGCACTCTTGATGCGGAAAAAAAGGAGATAGCAAAGGACACACATGCTCGAGGAATTGAGGGAGGATCTAGTGCCAATTTGGTACAGAAGAAGAACTTCCAGCCCCACAAGTTCAAGAACAAGGGCAAGTTTGATGGTAAAGCAAAGTTTGATGGGAAGGACAAGGTTGTGCAACACACGAACTTCAAGAAGAAGAATGACAAGAAGAAAGGTGTTTGTCATGTGGGGATCCTGATCATTGGGCTCCTTGTTGCCCTAATCGCTATGACAAGCTAGGAGGGTTGACCACTGACGGCCGGTTAGCTTCTTGGCGGCGACATGGAGTCGGAGAGCTATGTTGGAGAAGGACCCTGCTTCTACTTAACTGCTGGTGCAGTTGGCTGACCGACACATGGGCGCAACAAGCATTTGGGCCACATGTCAGTTACGCAACTGCACCTGCAGTTAGGTCACTGAAGCTTCTGTTCGGCTTAGCCGGACACAGGTGGGTAGCTTCGGTTAATTAATTATACCTCCAGCGCACCCCTTTTTAGTTGAAGAATGTATGAAATGTAATGAAATCTAGCATGTTTATATGAAATCCAACCATGTATGAATGAATTTATTTCGATTAGTTCGAATTCTTGTATCACTGGCATTGGATGAACATGCAAAACAATACGTACTAGCATTATTCCCAGGGTGATCACCTCGTTTGCAGCAGTTTCACATGTACTCCCTCCGGTCCTTTCTAGTCTGCATACAAGTTTTGTCTGCAGTCAAAGTATCTCTACTTTGACCAATCTTATAAAAAAAGTATGCACTTTCACAATGTGCGAAGTAAAAAGGAACAGAAGGAGTACAAAGAGTTTGAGCAGCTTTTTAGCATTCCTGTACATTGCGATCAAACACACAGGCCTGTCAATTCATAGAGAACATTCAAAACAATCGATGATTATGCATCTCACTGATTCACATGTCAGAGCCAATATTTACTTAACAACTAAAGAATAAAGAAAAAATGGATCGACGCTGCTGACAGCAAAGGGCGTCCCATTCAAAAATATCAAACGCATGTCTTCTTGCTAAAATCAATGAGGAAATTTTGACAAGGTTTTCCCATTCCAAAATATCAAATGCCTACGATTGTGGAATGGTCAGGGTTTGCCATCAGTTCAGACATTGACATGGCACCTCGTGCTAAATAAACCAGTTGTTCTTTTTGTGTAGTTCCACCAAAATCAACCAAATTCACGCATAACTTGTATGATTTTGCCCTTATATGTTGCAATGCCTTGAACTTATCGGCACCTCCTTTCTTGTGGTGGAAATGAATGATTCGATGTATTCATGAACATTTTGTGCAGTTTCCATTGAAATCAAGCTGAGCACCCCTGTTTGCACAAATACAAAAAAGGTGATTAGTATAAAGCAAATTGTACTATGAATTGATAGTTTAAACAGACACCTACATGGTCCATGTACATCACACTTTAAGAAAAATGGAACTCACTGGAAAGAATCCTAGAACAACATTGTACTCCCGCATCACAGCAAGAAAATGGAGATTTGTCAGTCCTTCTGAGCTGAAGTTAGTTTGGTCTTGTGGGGGGTAATGTAACCATCCTTCAACTGCTCCTTCTGATGAGAAGATAGGCAGGGCTTCTTCATCCTGGCATAATCGGAACTAGTCACTTTACGTACTCCATATTCTTCTTCAAAGGAGGATGATCCTGTTGTGCAAAGACAAGAGGACAACTAAATGCTAGCATCCATGTTTGCTCAAAAAAAGGAAAGGAAATATTTAAAACAACACAGATGAAGCACTTCTCAAGGACAATACCACTTTTTGATGACAGTATCTAAACAGTAGCACAACACCAATAGAGATAACAAAGCTCAATCATATGGATGAAAGCAGTGGGCGAGTACCAACCTTTGTCAGGAGGCTTATTGTGTAGAGCATACAGATGAAGCACTTCTCCGGAACCATCTGTTGCTATCTACTGTGGTGGCCATGCTTACTATATAATCCTCGATTAGTTTAATGTTTCCAACATCTTCTTGTGCAGTTCCACTAAAATATATGGTATCTTCAAAGAACATCCTTGTTTGCACAAGTAGAGATAATTACGTATTACATTAAGAGTGGCATCAAATCACTGGCAAAACAATTGCTCGTTCCAGCCATAGCAATAAATAAAGATGTGAAACTATATCATTACTTGTGTCATCACAGTTCCAGTGCTTCATTACAGCACCAGGAGTTGATTTTTGTTTTTGTTCCGCTTGTTCTTCCCCTTCATCACTTGGTTCAATAACAGACAAGCTTCGCCTTCAATGTAAGATTTGGCATGTCAATTAGGTTGCACAAGTATAGCACTAAACAATGACATTAATTCTCTGATGAAAGTGGCAAAATACAGGGCAACAGTTGTGAAATATCCTTATCTTACCTCAATGGGATATCGTGGTGCACATACAGATGGGAAGTCTTGTCTCCATTTGTGCAGTTCACTAAAATCAAGCAACATTACCGTACAAGTAGCACAACATATGAAAGCACACTACAGAATCATGTGAAAGAAGGCTAGTACTAACCTCTCATGACGCGGAATTCAAACAACTCACAAGAAGAAGATCTAAACCAAATTTGCCAACACAGATAGGAAGTAAGATCTCCTCTTGTGCAGTTCCACTAAGATCAAGCAATCAAGCAATGTTGTCGGTGTGACATTTTGGTTGAACTGCACAAAACACTCTTAAAACAAAAGTGTTTTGTGCAGTGCAACAAAGGGTCACAATGGCAACGAGGTGAAGTAGATAACCCTGTTTACACAGAGGTGCAAAGGAAACAACTAGTGGTCAATAACGGTGGATGGCACAGAAGCCAACAAAAAGAAGCATCTACCTTATCTAAATGGGAAAGAAAGCAAGACAGTAGCATTTCTCAAACGGTGGCATTGTTTAATATTAACAGAGAGATTATATTAACAATAAAATTCGTTAAACATGTAATTTGCTTTTAACCGTGGCATTGCATCAATTTTCCAACGGCATTATTAGAGGGTGTTTGTTTACAGGGACTTTTTGGTGGAGGGACAAAAAAAATCTCCGTGTCAGTCCCATCTAACCAAACAGGAGGGACTTTTAGGGACTAAAAGTGGGCATTTGGGACTAAAGAAGGAAGACCCCCAGGAAGAGTCTTTTGGGACTTTTTCCAACAGTTGCCCCGGCCACGCATCGCACCTTGTCTCTATTAGTTCATTACTAGGGGTAACATGGTCTTTTAGCATGTCATTTAATAACCTCTAGTCCATGTTAGTCCCTGTAACCAAGCAGGTAGGGAATAGGGAGTTTTTAACCAAACAAGGCCTTAGATTAACAACAGCTAAAGAGTTGCACGGGACAGTGGACGCACCAGCACCATGTGCATCTACCGATGTACTGGGGTGATGCACAGTCTGTTGCAACAAAGAACAAACAACCAAGGAGCATATTTCTGTTGGTCCCAGTTTTCTTATCTTTAGACACCTTTCCCTATGTGAGCGCAGCAAATCTAGTCCTGCTCAAACTCTACAGCCTTGTCCCCGAAAACAAAAGATTAGTTTGTTACAGATGTGCGTACTGCGTTTGTCATTGTTTTCCTTTTTCGACCAACGTAGGTGCTGGATAGCCAGTCTGTACTAGTACTTTCCCCACTTCCTTTCCTCTGTGAACCACGTCCTAGATTTATGATATACAACTTTCCCCACTACTTTCCCCCATTCCTGTTCTCTTTGAACCACGTCTTAGATTCATGCGATACAACTTTCCCCACTACTTTCCCCCTCCTTTCCTTTTTGAACCACGTCCTAGATTCATGCTATACAACTTTTCCCACTACTTTCCCCCATTCCTTTCCTATTTGAACCGCGTCCTAGATTCATGGTATACAACTTTCCCCACTACTTTCCTGTTTGATCCAACACCTAGATTAGAGTGCAGAAGCGGAAAAAGCCCACATGCAGCTAGAGCAATGCATGTGGAATAAGTAAATTATACTTTAAGGTTCTTGGGGTGTGGTTCGGTGGGTGACCGGAGGCCGTTCAATCCACACTATGTACGGCGGTGAAGAAGAAGGGGTCGGAGGCCCTCCCGCGCCGCTGCTGGGTGAAAGTGAACAACCGCGCCGGTAGTGGATTCCCTCCCTCACCGACGGCGACAGCGTTAAGCCTCCTTCCATTCCCGGCGGACGGATCCTGCTGGCTCTTTGACCAGTGATACATCTCCAACGTATCTATAATTTTTGATTGCTCCATGCTATATTATCTTCTGTTTTGGACATTATTTGGATTTATTATTCACTTTTATATTATTTTTGGGACTAACGTATTAACTGGAGGGCCAGCCCAGAATTGTTGTTTTTTTGCCTATTTCAGAGTTCCGCAGAAAAAGAATATCAAACGGAGTCCAAACGGAATGAAACCTTCGGGAACGTGATTTTCGTAACGAACATGATCCAGAGGACTTGGACCCTACGTCAAGAAAGCTACCAGGAAGCCATGAGGTAGGGGGTGCGCCTTCCCCCCTGGGCGCACCCTCCACCCTCGTGGGCCCCATGTTGCTCCACCAACGTACTCCTTCCTCCTATATATACCTACGTACCCCCAAACTACCAGATACGGAGACAAAAACCTAATTCCACCACCGCAACCTTATGTACCCGTGAGATCCCATCTTGGGGCCTGTTCTGGAGCTCCGCCGGAGGGGGCATCGATCACGGAGGGCTTCTATATCAACACCATAGCCTCTCCGATGACATGTGAGTAGTTTACCTCAGACCGTTGGGTCCATAGTTATTAGCTAGATGGATTCCTCTCTCTTTTTGGATCTCAATACAATGTTCTCCCCCTCTCTTGTGGAGATCTATTCGATGTAATCTTCTTTTGCGGTGTGTTTGTTCAGACCGATGAATTGTGGGTTTATGATCAAGTTTATCTATGAACAATATTTGAATCTTCTGAATTCTTTTATGTATGATCGGTTATCTTTGCAAGTCTCTTCGAATTATCAGTTTGGTTTGGCCTACTAGATTGATCGTTCTTGCAATGGGAGAAGTGCTTAGCTTTGGGTTCAATCTTGTGGTGTCCTTTCCCAGTGACAGTAGGGGCAGCAAGGCACGTATTGTATTGTTGCCATCGAGGATAACAAGATGGGGTTTATATCATATTGCATGAGTTTATCCCTCTACATCATGTCATCTTACTTAAAGCGTTACTCTGTTCTTATGAACTTAATACTCTAGATGCATGCTGGATAGCGGTCGATGTGTGGAGTAATAGTAGTAGATGCAGGCAGGAGTCGGTCTATTGTCTCGGATGTGATGCCTATATACATGATCATACCAAGATATTCTCATAACTATGCTCAATTCTGTCAATTGCTCAACAGTAATTTGTTCACCCACCGTAAAATACTTATGCTCTTGAGAGAACCCACTAGTGAAACCTATGGCCCCCGGGTCTATTTTCCATCATATTAATCTCCCGACAACAAGCTATTTCTGGCGCCGTTTTTATTTTATTTTCTTTACTTTGTATCTTTATCATAAAAATACCAAAAATATTTTCCTATCATATCTATCAGATCTCACTCTCGTAAGTGACCGTGTAGGGATTGACAACCCCTTATCGCGTTGGTTGCGAGGATTTATTTATTTGTGTAGGTGCGAGGGACTCGTGCGTAGCCTCCTACTGGATTGATACCTTGGTTCTCAAAAAATGAGGGAAATACTTACGCTACTTTGCTGCATCACCCTTTCCTCTTCAAGGGAAAACCAACGCAGTGCTCAAGAGGTAGCAACCAACAGTGAGGGGAGAGAGAGAGAGGCCAACGAAGTCTTTTTTAGATCTGGAGAGGGTGAGAGAGTGTGAAGAGAGCAACTATAAGCAGACCAGCAGTGAGGGGAGAGATAGAGGCCAACAAAGTCTTGTTTAGATCTAGAGAGGGTGAGAGAGTGTGAAGAGAGCAACTACAAGCGCTGAGGCTCCAGCGTGTATACATATACCGGAGAGAGTGTGAAGAGTGCAAACCCTAGAAAACAAGCGCCGAGGCTGCAACTTATACGTGATGAGGTGATTATACAGTCACTACGAGATCGTATAGCTCTGTATCCATCCATTTTGACCAGTCAAAGAATCCGCCTGGCACGAATTATGCTCAAGTGTAGTTATCGAACCCGAGAACTCAAGTTTGATGAGTGAACAGGCTAACCAGCTACATAACCCTCCCGTTATGTTCAATGAGAGGAAAATAACCTTTTATACATTCCTGCATTCATGTGACAAGCATGTCATGTTTTTTGTGTGTGGGAGTCATTGGGATTTAAATCATAATCGTGTCATGTGGCTTTGGTGGTAAGAAGTGGTGCAGAAATAATGCAGCCTTAGTCACCTTACCTCTGTCCTCGTAGTACGTTGGGTCCCACTAGTCAGAGGGTGAAACAAACAAATTAATAAGAAAAATTAAAAGCGCCAGCGGTGTATCTTACCTCACACATCTTGCTACTGCTCGGGAACACTGTCTAATTGACCCCTCTGTTCGCTCACGTACTATTTTAAGTGAATCCTTATTATAACATGCACACAATTTTGGGCACTTGTATTCGACCTAAGTCAGTGTGCCACCGTATCTCATATGACTCCCTCCGTCTAGGTGTAATAAGTCACGTTAGAAGGTGCAGCGGGACCAAGGTGCAAGCAGATTGGAGGAGAAGGAGAAACTTGACCGGTCATTCCTCCAGTCAAAGCCCTGATTTCTGTCTCTAAACACAACAATTAATCCAAACAACTAAGAGATGCCGTTTTAGCTACCACGCAGGGCCACGTATTAACTCGCATGCAAGCCGACTTTGATTTCTTGACTAATCAACACGTAGTTGCGCTCCATGCATTGGGTTTCCTGGGGAGATAACAAGGCAGAGTAAGGAGCGTTTGGTTACATTGCTTAGGCTGGTCATAGTGGTGAGTAACTTGGACTAGTAACATGCATATGTTACTAGTCTATGTTACTACTACGCGAAATTTGTCGTCGGAAGCGAGCCGATCTGGCTCTCCTGAGCTAGCAAGGTTTTTCTAGCCCACCCAAGCTAGCTGGCCCACAAAAGCTAACATATTTTAATAGTTCCAAACACCTAACCTTGCCCGGCTATGCTATAAGCTGTTCTTGCTAAGGATCCAAACGCTCCCAAAGTAACAACGCTCGCTAGCAACGAGGCCAGGATGGGATTGAGATGCGAAGTTAATGGACGACGCCTGGACATTTTGGGAATATCTGATTTCCGTAGGATGACTTAACACCTAGACGGAGGGAGTACTACTCCTCATTCCAGGTTTGATGGAATATTCGTCACCTCTTCTCTTCTTGTACGTACTCCATCAGTATCTCACTTCCTGTGGCTTCGCACTCACACGATTTTCCTATTCTATGAACCTGTGTGTGCGTGTGCGTGTGTGTGTTTAACAACATGTTTGTGTTAGAGAGAGCGACATATCGACCTACTCCTACAGAGAGATGGTGTGTAGTGTACGATTTTAGCCGCGAGAGTCGGTGCATCCTCTCATGTCTGGGCGTCCGGTAGGGATAGGCGGACAACTGCCACGCCCACTCCTGACCAGCCTGGCCCACCCAAAGCCCCTCCATCGCCCGCGTGTGCTTCCCACTTGAAACGGTCAGCGCCGCTCCAAAGAATCGGTGCCGCATTCATGCACGGGGCAGAGTGGACGCAACCTCTCACTGGCGCCTGCATTGAAGGGAGAAGCGGATTCAAGAGTGATGGTTGCTTCGTCCGTCCAACTTACTGCTGGGTCTATGTGATTTGACGGCTCATTGGTCATTATTACTGAGGTGGTAGGACTGCTGGATGTCCCACGCTTTCGGCGAAAGGAGGTACTACTAGATTACAATTTTCTCCATTCTTACGGCGGAGGAGTGCAAGAGCAGTGAAACCACGCACACTCAGTGATTACATGGCCCACCTCACACTATCACCATATTTTCTGGACACCATGCAACACCTAACTCTTTACATAGTACTCCCTCCGTTCCTAAATATAAGTCTTTGTAGATATTCCACTAGGTGGACTACATACGGAACAAAATGAATGAATCTACACTTAAAATGCATCTATATACATTCGTATGTGGTTCATGGTGAAATCTCTACAAAGACTTATATTTAGGAACGGAGGAAGTACTTTTATAGTACGTACTATAAATTATCAGCGAGATAGTACAATGCTATGAAGCTTCCAGCTTATGTTACATGTATCTTGCATCCAAGGTTGCCCGTTGCAACATTTCATCAAATACAAAGGAGACTAACATGCATGCTATTGCATCTCAATGATTGACAGATCATAGCAAATATGTACTCCCTCCTTTCCAAAATAAGTGTCTCAACTTTATGCTACATACGGAGGAAAATGGGTGAATCTACACTCTAAAATACGTCTATATACATCAGTGTTTGGAGTATGTACTTCATATTGAAATCTACTAAAGGACAAATATATTCCAAACAATATGATAATCTCTCTAACCAAGGTAGTAGGGACGAGGAGTAAATGGAGGAGTAGTAAAATTTTCCTCGTCCTATGATCCACTGCGCGTGTGGGCGAGGGAGCGAGCGTAAGGCATACCGTACTATACTACTAGTAAGCAAGATTCACCTCATCCTGCGAACCACCGCGCCCGTGGGCGGGGGAGACAGTGTACTAACCAAGCTTCTCCTCGTTCTGCGAGTTGACGGGACACATCAAAAGTACTCCAGTGTATAGAGCCTTGCCTCTAAGGTAGGCCCCACATGGTTTGCCTCTTTTTTAACATAACGCGTCAAGTCACAATTTGTTTGTTCACCCGTGGTAGACAATCCTCCCTCGATCTAGTGGACAATCAGTACACGTGTCAAATTACCACGTGGGCTGCCTTTTCATACAAAAATGAGCTCCACCATGTACCCGTGCGGGTGTGGTTGGGAAAGAGACGGGAGTACGTGCGCCGTGCGTGCACCTCTTCTCTTCATGCACATCCCCCACCTACGTGGGTGTGTGTGAGAGATACAAACCTAGACAAATGGCTTGTGCATTCGTGAGTGTTTTTTGTTTTGGGGGGAGGTTGATTTCGTGAATGTATTTGTGGGAATATGTGTCGATGACACCTCAAACAAAATTTTGCATGCAATGTGTGTGAAATGGAGGCCTATCCATATCATATATAGAGGGTCGGGCGATCCACGAGAAGAGAGGGAGGTGTCATAGATATCAATAGAGTCGAAGAGAGGATCAAGTGGGTGGGTGCAAGATCGATAAAGAGAGCCATCGAAATTGTGTGTGTGTGCAAGTCAAAGATATAGGGCGACTGACCTAGCTACCGGAACGTCAGAGGGCGCAGCTCAAGTTTCTGTGTGGCAGGGAGACATGACTAGAGCGCTCGATGTATCGGTGTGTGTGTGTGGGAGGGGTGGGGGAGGGGTAGGCAGAGGCCTAACTATAGAGGTAGAACGACTCGTATATGTGTTGAGAAGGAGAGACCCAGCTATGTCTTGAGGGAGATCGGTCGACATCCATACATAACTGATGGATGGGAAATAGGATGGGATAGAGAGAGGGATGGAGAGGGGTAGAGTGCTGGATAGGTGATGGAGTTGCTTCTTGAAGATGGTGGGAGAGGACTACTAGACAAACTGAGGGTGGAACTGCAATATTATCAATAAGAGTGGGGATGTGTTTCTATGTGTGCCTGTGGGTGATAGATCTGTCGGGACACATCCATGGATGATGAAGGGGAACCATGTGTTTGGTAAGCAAACCTAACTAGATCGGTAGATCAATTGTTGTTTGTCGGAGGAAGGGAGAGACATAACTAATGAGGTAGATCGATCGACGCGTGGGAAAAAAGGAGTTATAAGGACCTAGCTAGCTATATGTATAGCGGGAGATCGGTCGGTGTATGTCCATTTGTTAGAGGCAAATAAGGCCCGGCGAGACGGATAGACAGAGGGAATGGAGCTAGGAGGTGGTGCGAGAGTCCCAGCTACTAGCTAGATAGGGGGAGGAGTGTGCAGTTGTGAGATCGATGAAAAGAGGGGCGAGAGTTTACACGTGTGTGGGACTGTATGAGAGACACGAGGCAAGGACACATAAAGGAGGAGATTGAAGGTGCGTGTGTATGTTGTAGGTAGACATCATTGGAGAGGTTTATCGATCGGTGTGTGTCTGAAAGGAGTTGTGGAGACTGTGGGAGAATGACCTAAAGAAAAAAAAATGAATGTGCGCGATGGATGGAATGCTGAGGGTGGGGGAGGGCGAGGAGGGCGTGTGCATGCACGAGAGAAAGTTAGTGGTAGCTACACAGGTTAGAGGATTGTGTGGGTGTAAGAGACTAACAAAGATCATAATTTGATATGAAAGTGGACTCATATATTTGAATAGGAGATCATAGTGTTTTAAACATATGCATGCATGAATATAGCGGTGATACACGTGTTGTGGTTTTGCACATGTTATACCATAATGTGATAATGCATGGCATTTGTAACTCATAGCTAAATGTCGAACAATCTAAACCATACTATACATCAAACAATCTCACATTTTATTTGAATTTGTGATAATGTGTGGCATTTACAACTTACAACTAAATATCGAACAATCTAAACAATACTATATATCGAACATTGTCACATTTTATTTGAATTTGTGGTAATGTGTGGTGTTTGCAACTCACATCTAAATACTTGTAGGCGAAGGGGGCGGGTCACCATACATAATGTGATAAACACATTATACATATGAGACATGGTTTAGTTTGTGAAGATCTAGCTAGAGCTTGAAATGTACTATGATTTGAAATCAACATAAAGTCGATTCAAAAATTTGAGTTCGAGTTCATACAGTACACATAGTCCATATGTAACTCGAGACTAATCATGTGGTGTTCTGTGAAGATAATACACAAACAATGGTTTAACTTGACAATAATGACAATTGTAGATCTTATTAAAACATAGAAACGAATTCAAATGCTTTGACTTCACAACAATCATTATTGTAGATCTTATTCAAATAGAGAAACAAATTCAAATGTAGTTCATATTGAAGCGGTAGCATATACGTTTGGAATGCACTAAAACGTTCATTTGAGTACTAGGTTGCATGCATTATACACGTAGCGAAATATTTGAATTTAACATAACATGAATTCAAAGTTTTGAATGACATTTGTAGTGCGGATTGATTTGGTACAGTACACGTTAGGCTTGTCCAGAAATTTCAACCCGCGCCTTGTTAGCCCGAAATATGTAAGATATATCTTTGTCTCATTGTGCTCCGACAACTCCCTCCATCTCAACCCGCACCTTGCTATTCCAAAATTACAACGCGCGTGAAAACTCCCACCTCTTGTGAAATCCCGACAAACGAAATGCCCGTGATACCCGTGAACCGAAAGAACCGCCTCAAATCGGTGGGGGTACTTTCGTAACTTACCCCACATTTCGGACAAGCGCGTCCCTAAGCCATGGTTCCCCACTCCCATCCCATCTGCCCACCCATTCGTACACCGAGCCTGGGAAAACCCCCGAAGCCCCACACCCTCCTCCGTCCGCTACCCAGCCGGAGCCTCTTCCCCGGCGACGTCGTCCATAGCAACACCTCGATGTCACTCATCCACCGTACCGGATGAGGATCCGTCGTCGATCTAGTCGTCCCGCCGGTTCAGCCACCCCGTCCTCCACCTCCAAGGAGCTGCCCCGACGTTCCCCTTGTCTTTCGCACCACCTCCATTCTCACACCGCCGTCTTCACCTGCACCACCGGAAGAGCATCATCATCACCGTTTCCTCAAATGAAGCTGCGGCCTAATCGGCGCCACCAAAGAGGTTGTACACTACTCGCCGCATTTTCTTCTTGATGTGATCTCACGATGTTGCCGGCACTCGGTCCCGAGCCGACACGGCGCGGCTCCATCCACGGCTGCATCGCCGGCCACTTCCTCCACGGCGTCGCTCCCTCGATGGCGACGTCCACATTAGTAGGAGTTGCTGCTGCTTTGGAGACACTAAAGGAGACACTAAAGGAACAAATTCTTGTGAACCAAACACCCAGATTGGCAGGAATCCTGTGTTTATAAATTCTCTGTTTTGCACATGCATTCCTATCCTATTCCTGTCTATTTCCTATCCCTGCATTGTTAGAATCCTCAAATTCAAACAAGCCCTTACACAATTACTTATGTTATAGATATGTGTCAAAGAAAACCTTGTGTGGTTTGTCCTGCTCCCGCGGTGCTTTGTTCCAACCCAGCTCAGGTGCTCCAACGACGGAAGGGTTCACCACAGCAGGGATCCGCTCTCCAGACTGTCTTTCAGCGCCTCAGATCTTCTTCCCCGCCACCGGCAGCCACGACAACTGCATTACCATCATCAACTGAGAAGATGACCTTGAGGACTACACGGGTCCGCAAGAGAGGTCGCACTCTTCCGTGTCTGCTTACGTATGTTGAAACATGAGTTTTTAAATGGTTGTGGGGTACATATTGGGGCAGCAATCAGTACTATATGTCTACTATATGGTTAATCTCGGGTGTCTACTATGAGTTTCATGTTGGGTGCAAACAAACATTAAAGGAGCCATTATCTGTAACTTTTAACTAAAGCTATTATCTGCCTGCTATCATTGGTTTTGGGTCTATCCACAGTTTGCTACCTTCACTCTGGATTTATGCATGCACTCCTTACATAATCTCACTATGTTTTATTCCTATGCATGTCAATTATTGTACACAATGGAACTAAACATGTAGAGCAAAAGAGACGAGCCTTGTGTGGCAATAAAATTTCATGCAGACGTCGCTCCATGGTGCGCGCAAAGGCAGCCCCCCTCCACCCATTTCGGATCATAATCAAGAGGAAGATAACTGTTCTAAGGGGGATTCAGAAGCAGAAGACCACTCCTATTTACCCCATGAGGTCTTCGCTCTAACTTGGCATGCTGATGTTGGTAATATCATGCATATGGTGCCTTGCATTGCTTACTGTATACATCAAAGATGTCATCTGCTTAGTTTAGACATGCTTTGTGTCAATGCCATATGTTTAGTTTCTTTATCGTATATGTGATTCATGCAATGCCATCTTGTTTAGCCAGGCATCATATATGTGAATTTTGCAATGCCACCCTGGTTAGACAGTCATCTTATATGTGAATTATATCATGACATCATTTTTTATTACGTGTTAAATTTGTGAACAATTTTAGTACATTCAATTACTCTTCCTGTGCATCAGCCATTCGGCATGTTCATGGAAAAATCTGGAGTGGAAACAAGGTCTTCAGAGCAGACAATGCTATCTGACGAAGCACATGTCTTGCTGGTTACAGATAGCTCCTCAGAGGAGGATTCAGAGATAGATGACCAGTCCTATTCCCCCCCCCCCCCCGAGGTGCATGCTCTAACTTGGCAGGGTTATGTTGCTCATATCATGTGTATGGTATCTTGCATTGCTATGTCATTTTCTTAGTTTAGACATGATTTGTGTGAATGCCACCTGTTTAGTATCTAATTACCATATATGTGAATTATGCAATGCCATCTTGTTGCATGACATTATATATGTGAATTATGCAATGCTATCTTGTTGCAAGGCATTATATATGTGAATTATGCAATGCCATGTTGTTTAGCCAAGTGTCATATATGTGAATTATATCATGCCATCCTTTTTTGTATTCCTCACTGCTTTTGTCGACAAGGTTTGTATATTCAACTGCTCTTCCTGTGCATCAGCCATTTGAATTGCTGATGGAGAAATCTGGAGTGAAAACAAGGTCTTCAAAGCACACAATGCTACCTGCTGAAGCAGATATCTTGCTGGTTATAGATAGCTCTTCAGAGGAGGATTCAGAGGCAGATGACCAGTCCTATTATCCCCTTGAGGTGTATGCTCAAACTTGGCAGGGTTGTATTACTCATATCATGCATATGTTGTATTGCAATGCTTAGTTTTTACATCATATACACGATATTGAATGCCATCTCCTTAGTTGACACATCATATATGCGATTGCCCTCTACTCACTTCCTTAGTATATAAATCATATATTTGAATTATACCATGCCATGATGTTTACATAGACAGCATGTATCTGAACTATGGCATGCCAACCCATTTTCTAAAGACATAATATAGTTATATCATCTCATCCTGTTTACATAGTCATCATATTTTGAATTATGTCATTCTATCCGTGAATTATATCATGCCATCATGTTTCCATCGAAGGCATGTTTGTGATTTATGGCATGGCAACCACTTTAATAGAGACATCGTATAGTTATATCATGTCATCCTGTTTACATAGTCATCATATTTTGAAGTATGTCATTCTATCATGTTTAGTTAGCCATCATACATGTGAAATTGTGTCATGCTATCCTGTTTAGTTAGCCATCATATATGTGAAATTATGTCCTGTTATTCTGTTTGGTTAGACAAAATAAATGTGAATTATTTCATGCCCTGTTTTCTTCCCTACTATCCATTACACCTGTCTATCTTACAATGTCTATACATTCAATTACTTTTCTTGTTTATCAGCCATTTCAATTGGAGGGGGTGATGGCAGTATCCGTGGGAGTAAAAACACGGTCTTCAGAAAAGATCGTGCTACCTGTCGATGGAGATAGAACCACGGTTGTACTTGCCCAAGAACCAGCCCCACCACACATAACCCAGACTCACGTAGATTGTACCCCTATCCAGTTGGACAGAGAACCAGCTACACCCCTTCTAACCCCAACCCCAGCAGATAGTAACCCAGTTCCCATTGACACAACACCATCTCCACCACAGAGCACCCAAACACGATCAGTTAGTAAGGCAACTGCAGTGCCCAAAGCACGAGGACCACCACTCCGAACCCCAAGTCAACGCTTAAAGCAGAAGAATAATTGTTCTCAGGTCAGGTTCCATAGCTATGGTCCATACTACTTTGCTCTTGCATCACTGTATTTACTCATACCAACTAATTTCAAATTTGAAGGATGCAATTGAAACTCCAATGGCGCAACAGGTATGTTTTAAACCTGTTTATTTAACGTGTTTGTTGTTGTAACTTGCTCTATGTTGATTTCAGTTTCAGTTGAATAAACAATTATGTTCTCATGCCATGCACATTACAAGTGTTGTTATTGTTGTGTAGTTTCCCACACTTATATTCTGTCTATGCTGCTTTGTCGATATGATTTGAACTGTATCTATCTTGATTTGGCAACATAAACTAGAATGATATAGACCATACAGTGACCATACTACATAGATATATGTTTGTTTCATGCTGTTATCCTGTCCACCTTACTACTGACTGGTTTACCAAAATGAGTTTCATATACTACATTGTAAACCTGTGATGTGTTTGTTTGTTTCCCTTTTAGAACGCGGATAAAATATTGGAGAAGAGTACCCCGTTATGCAATGGTAAGGAAGTAATGCAGATAAGGTTCAAGATAGTGAGACATCCCTGTTGTTCTCCAAGAAAGCTGATAAAAACTATATTGAAGACACTGAGACAACCCCAAAGTCCTGTCTTGATGTAGTGTTCGAGTTACTGGCTACTACTACTGGAACCAGCTCTTCGAACTTGCTTCCTGAATCATTTCGGCTTCTTGAATCTCAACTTCAAGTTGAAAGACATTGATCAGATGTTATGCGATAGGAAGCCGAAGGACTGAGGAAGTCCCTGCAGAATTCAGATGCATACTTTTTGGTGCAACAGCAAGTGCTGGAGGATTTAAGCACCAAACAAGAGAAAGTTAATAAGCTTGCTAAGCATCTTGCCAGCATTATGGGTACCCAGGATATTGTTTCTTGAGCTCTTTTGAAGTGGTTCCAGTTCTGGACTTGTTTTGCTGTGGCATTTATATGCTGGTTTGTTCCCTATATTTGCACTTGTGGCAAACTTTGATGCCCAGTGGATGTAATATGTGTAATAGCCGTGATAGCCTAGCGTAAGTTGCTTGCTTATTTATTTCCTTATTGTCTTGTTTATTTGTTTTCTTGTGGTCAATGCAATTCTTTTTCCGTGGTTTGCTAGTGGCTGCAATAACCTATTTTTTAAAACTAGGCCACATTAACAATGGGCTACATATTTACTGTAGTTAACATGGGCCTCCTATGAGCCGTAGAAAAAATGGTCCTTCTAAGGGCTGTAGAAACAATGGGCCTTCTATGGGGCGTAGACACAATGGGCCTTCTACGGGCTGTATCATCAATGGGCCTTCTACGGGTCGTATGATCGGTTGGCCAAAAATGGGCCAATAACAGACCACATTATGGCCGTAAATGGGCTAGAGTTGAAATCGTCCGTTCATGGGCCGACCATAACGGGCCGTCGTTAATCAGCCGTATTTGATGACGCTATGAAAACAGCCCAACGTATTAACAGTCCACAAACGGGCCGACTGTAACCACGAGCTGTATTTGGCCCACAAGCAAAAAATGACAGTAACGGGCCAAAAGTAAAAGAATGCTGGAAATGAGCCCAAGAATAAATGGGCCCTAAGAAGGCCGAAAGATAACATGGGCTGGAAACGGCCCAACGGAATAATGGGTTGTTAATGGGTATAAAGTGATACACTGTTCATTACAGACCAGTTTTACCACCAGCTGTTAATGGGCCAAGGGTTACTAAGGGTCTCATATGGGCCAAAAGACGTCATGGACCATACATGGGCCGAAAGTTAAAACGGGCTGGAATTATATTGGATGGGCGAGATGACGCTACTGGGCCTAATTCGGATAGGCCGTAAACGGGCCCTGGGTTAGCGGGCTATAAACGGGCTATATGTGAATAGGCCGTTAACAGGCTTGCCGTGGGCCGGCTCGCCACCTTTTGTCCAAGTCAAACGGGTCGGCCTTTTCACAGGAATGGGCCTCTGTTGGGCCGTGCCATGTGTTGACGTATCATAGGCGCTTTGGGTCCAATGAGTGGATGACATCTGTCCCAACGGTGAGCCGACACGTGTTTCCTCCAGCCAATGATGATTTTACACGTGGAAAATCCCCATTGGTCGGGGCTGTTAACGGGTTATCGGATCCAAAACCGGACCCGACAGCTTAACGGTGTTCCGTTACGGTGGATGCCACGTGTAGGTCACCCTTGACGAAAGCACTTCTGTGACGCGCGATTTATCATCATGGAAGTGGACACTTCCGTGATGATAATTTTGGTAATGTCATGGAACACTTCTACGAGAGCACAAGTATGACTATCTTGATTCTATCATAAATTTGTCATGGATGTACATGCATGACAGAAAACGTGACCTACTGTGACAAACATGTATCAGCACAGAAGTGTATTTTTTTTGTAGTGATTGCACCTGCCTTTGGCTATATGACAGGTGGGCCAGCCACATTTTGAGCCCACCTATCATACACCCAAAGGCAGGTGCACTAAGTCAATGAAGCTGCATCCATATAGTACTCATGTGTACTACTCCCTCCGCTTAGGTGTGTAAGTCACCTTACAAAAACCAAATAATCCCAAAACACTTAGGCACAGTACATTAACTCCCTCCTCGTTTCTTGTTTCATGACATATCAACCAATAAGAGATGTGGGTCATGCATGCTTTCAATGACTTGAGACTACTATACATGACATGAAATGGTTAGTTCATTGCATGCAATGCTATTAATTAGCGAAAAAACATTAAATTCTCTCGTTTTCCCCTCTTCCTTGGTCGTGGTGCACAACCTAAGATGACTTATACCTAGATGGAGGGAGTACTAATATATAGCGGAGTGGTTTTCTTATTCTCTCCATAACAATCATTTTAAATTGTTTAAGTACGAAACGAAACTCTTGATTTAGCGTACGAGTGAAGAAAACTACTACTTCCAATGAACTAACGATCCACGCGTCCTGGTCGCACTTCCTGTCCTTCACGTGCAGTACACTACCCTCCCTTAAGTGAACAACCACACATGCGCCAATTTATCGGAAATGTGTGAGAGTGTGTACAAATAAAGAATTTTAATTTCAATTATCGGAAAGGTTTGAGAGTACGTACAATTTGCCCTCTCTCAATAAATATGGTTTGTTGTGTTCGGCCTAAACTTAGTCAAACTTTACAAAGTTTGACTTCAGTCAAATCTAATATGTAGAGTAAATAAAAATGGAGGGCTACTACGTCCATCCAGGTTTTTAGTCCACACCATTTTTTAATCAAAGTTAATAGCTGGACAAATAAAATTACAGGGGAGCTGAAGATAAAGTTGTGAGAAGGCTTAGAAATCAATACAAAACTTATGCTCGTAGTGCCAACATCGATCCTTCTTCGAGGAAACATTTGGTTCATAGCCAATTGTGTGATAAAATTGCACCAACGTGAAAGACGGCTGCATCTCCAACACAACCAAGGTGAACTGATGAAGGATATCATCTTTGTGGGTAATAAGCAAAGAGCACTGATGCAAGACAGCTTGTTTTTCGTGGAAAATCGATCAGCTTCACCAGCCGACGCAACCATGAGGCGCAACCATGAGCATTGATAGGTCATCGTGGTGATGCATCATCCATTTGGCATCAAGTTTGGGTGAGGAACCTATGAAGTTCGACAAATCATCACTGTGGTCTGTTTCTTATTAATCAAGCTCGAGGAAGGAAGAACCACGTGGCAGAGGACGGTGAGGCGGAACAACAATGGCCATCCAATTTTGTGCAGTTTCACTAAAATTGAGGAAGACATGCCCGGGTATGGAGATATGCATCGTTGTTTGCAAAAATATAAAAAAGGGATATAGTGTTGTTACTTTGTTTTGGTAGTGGTACAAGATTAACAACGATATCTCAATTGTCAATAAGAATTAATGAAAAGTACACCAACAAACAGCAGAATCATGATTATCTTGATGGGAACTAAACCAGGATACCCGAGAAAAAAGCATTTCTTCATTTAACCAGTGATAGTACTAGATTAGCAGCAGCAATAGGAGAATATGGACAATGACCGCACAACCACCATGTACTTTTTGTCGAAACAACATGTATACCTCCACCGAGGCATAAATCGGGACAACTTTTCGAGTGGCATTTCCTCTATAATAGTAGGTGATGTTGGGCCAGCCGACGAACCCTAGCTAATATACATGGGGAGCTGGGGAGTAGTCGCATAGCAGAAAACCCGCATGCAGCAACCTAGGGAGATGGACTAGTACAATAAGTTATACCTCAGGTGGGCGATATGTCGCTTAGGCGGGCGGGCGGGATCTGCCCACACGACGGCAGCGAACAAGGGCGCATGGGAACTTCGTCCGTGCCAGCGCCAACTCCGAGAGGACGGTGCGCATCGGCTTCCTCCATCGCCGACGGCGACAATGTCAACGCTGCACCTCCTCACCTCCTGCAGCGCACGGGATTCGGCCAGATCTGTGACCACCGGTGAGGAGAGAGATAGAGTGGACACTGTCATCTTGTTTTGATATGGAGAGGGTGAGAGAGCGAGACACGATAAACCCTATCAAACAAGAGGCTATATATACAATAGAGTAAAAAAATCTCTCCATAGCACTGGGTTTAAATAGAATATGCGCGTTCCCGTAAAAAAGAAACGGAAACTAGCGGACAATTTTTTAACGTACCAAGAAAGAAAACTCGATCAAAAACACGCCCCCGCTTCCAAGTCGCGAGAGTCGTCGCGCACACACACATAGACATAGACATGCATCTGAGGATGGCTGGGTAAAACTGAATACAGATGGTTCCTTCTTGCCAGAGAACGGAACTGCTGGTACAGGCATGATACTAAGGGATCATGGGGGTGCTATAATTTTCTCTTCATGTAGAAGCTTGTGTTATTGCGCGAACGCACTGGAAGAAGAATTGTTGGCCATCAAAGAGGGTTTGTCGCTCGCATTGCAGTAGAGTAATCTTTTTTTGACCCAAACACCGTATTTCTACGGTAAATTATATTAATATAATAAAGTACATGGGGAGTCTAAGCTCCAAATATAAATATCGAGACCGACTGCCTTGAAGCTACAAATATCATGAGGATTAGGAATGAAGATCTTGATAGATCTCGGTTTGGTTTTTTGGTGCGTGAGATTAGATCGCTCATGGCACTCCGGAATACTTGTATTGCTCATGTTCGACGAAACGACAACATTGTCAGTCATACTTTAGCTCATCATGGTAGGACTAGTGGCCGCATCGCTGTTTGGCTAGGTTCAGGCCCTGATGGCATTGTTGAACTTTGTAACTCCGAGTGTAGCCTGGCTACGTGAGTAATACAAGTTTGTTCCCGCAAAAAAGACATAGACATGCATATCCGTGTTTACGTAAAATTCCATCTCCATCTCCATCTCCAATCATATTTGTCCAATTGGCACAGTATTTACGTTGTTAATTATATACACAGCAATATTAACATACAACATGTCTTGTTTGCGGGCGTCCGGACCGCTGCCACGCCCGCTCCTGACCAACCCGTACCCTCTTCATCACCCGCGCGTGCTTGCCGCCCGAAACGGTCAGTGCCGCATTCATGCCCGGCCAGAGCGGACGCGACCTCTCACCTGCGCCGACATTGAAGCGGCGCGCCGGCCGAGAGAGTGTCACCCACGCCGCTTCCCAGTGCACGCGACTGCTCCGCTTTCAAAGGTCGCAATAACCGGCCACAACATGCATGTAAAAAGTTCTTGGGAGTCCGTGCTACAGCTAGCTATCCTCCCCCAACTCGTCAATCTCTTCTAGTAGTGCTAGTACTCCATGGCGCGATCCATCGACAAGCAGGAGGGAAAGTTATTCTATACTCGGTTTGGGGTGAGTGGCATGCCGAGCGACCGTGTGGGGTCGAGCCATGGAGGAGGGTGAGACACGAATGCGACATACGTGATTTAAATGTTGGTTTTGCTCGATGGCGCAATACAACGAAACGAAACATTGGTTTCTCTCCGTTTCCATTTTTTCTCCAGAAAAACGGAAACTTTCGACTCCATTTTCATTCCTACTCCAAGGTTGCCCCATTACAACATTCCATTAAATACAAAGGAAAACTAACATGCATGCTGATGCGTCTCAATGATTCACAGATCATAGCCTATATTTACTTCACAACTAAGGACAAAAGTTGTGAGAGCGTGTACAAAAGAAAAACTACTGATGGGGTCACTACGACTTAAACCCTAAACCCTAAACATGATTAAATCTCCTGGCTAGGTAGAACCCGTCGAAGGAAAGACGGCTAGCACCCTCGGATCATACGATGCTTTTGTGCAGTTCCACTAAAATCGAGCTGAGCATCCCTGATGGCAAAGATATTGAAGAAGTGTGATTAGAATAATAGTACTGGCACTAGTTCATGAGACATAAACTCATCACAAATAGAAGCCGGTAGAAGTATAGAAAGATCGACATGGAGATGGAGCTACGTGGGGAGCTGCGGCAGTGGAGCAAGCCAGCTCCAAAGGAAGATGTACTACCTGGGACATCGGGCTGTAGCTAGAAGGGCGGTTGGGACGTGACGTCATCCCATACCGCGGGGACCCCCGATTGGGACGCACCGACTGTGGGTTTTCTCCCTCACCGATGTCGGCCGCGTCTACGCAGAACATTGTTCCCTTCCCCCAGCGGCGAGATCAGGCCAGATATGTGACCAGCGGTGTGGCCACCGTCGTTCTATGCTTGTGAAGAGAGAAACCCAACCAAGCAGGCTTGTAGCTTAGGCTCCTGCTAGTGTATATATATTGGTTTTCTTTTTCTCTCCATATCAACCATTTTATATTGCATACGTGGCATTGAAGAGTGAAATGATGGTTGCTTCTTCCGACTAACTTACTGTGTGATTTGACTGCTCCTTAGTGGCCCCTACACGTACTCCCACTACGTGTATGACCGTTCCTGTGTCTCACTTGTACTTATGTCTATTTTCTTGCATGACACGTGAGTAGACAGGATGCACATAGAGGAATTTTGTTACTGCACATTGTTACGTAGTACTGTACTACTAGTACCTACTCCCTCCTTCCGGTTCACTACTGGTACTCCCTCCGTCCTGGCTTATTGATCCCCTTTGTACTGAATTCATGGGCTCGTTTTCCTCAAGAAATTGTCTTTACCAACGTATTAATATCGGAATGCATGCGTGAACAACGAGTGATTAAACCTTGCATGCAACATTTTGACAAAGCATTGACTTATGAACATGTGAATGTAAGGGACTACAACCTCGTGCATGCATGGAACAGTCACATGTACACATGGACGCAAAAACGTGCACGGCGCCCTAATGCATGCATGTCCGAGCACACGACGGAACACACACGGTCACGCTCAAGTGCTCAACCTACACGTGCATGCACACACATACTCAGCCAGGGTGAGCAAGTGACCGTATAAACATCGGAAAATGTATATATTGAGCGCAATGAACGTATTATGAAGTCCACTGGCCGTATTTTTACAAATATACAGTGACAGATAGTGTGTTTATCTCGTTTGAAATTAAGCCATATTAACCGGAAAGAAGGTAGTATGGACTAGCATTACTTTGTTGTGTCCCGTCAACTTGCCGAACGAGGAGAAGCTTGCAGGACGGGAGAAGCTTGCGCGCGGTGGCTCGCAGGACAAGGAGAAACTTTTGACTAATGCAAGCTCTCCCTCGCTCAGGCGGTGGACGTGCAACAGTTAATTCGGTGTCAGATTGCCAGAAGCATACACTATACTAGTAGTAGTATTATTGTTCGACTTCCCGAAGAGGCAAACAGCCAAGCACAAAGTTTACTAGTACTAGAACTACTACTATAGAGGTATGTACTATACGATAGACTAGGAACCAGATGGAGGAGCGTCTGCACTCTTATTATATTTTAAAACTGTGATAAAGCAATCTTCAACACATTTGGTTCTCTTCGAGGGATCTCGCATGTGATAATGGAAGTTGATTGCATGGAACACTCTCCATAATTATCGCTTAATTCTCGCTCAGATCCTTTTACAAAAAGGAGCGCTCGGTAATATTTCCTCTTTTTTTGTTATTCAGCATGTAAACAGGTCAGCAAACCTTGCGGCGCATCTTTGTGCGAACCGTGCTTGCTGCACTTTGAATGTGGCCGAGAGCTGGCTTGATGAAACACGTCGCTTCCTTCTTCTTCTTTTTTGGGGTACTTCGCTTCGTAGTGACCAGTCTCTTGGCTGATCGTCCTAAGAATGCTTATATATGAATAAAGCTCTCTCATTTACTCACAAAAAAGGTTAAGCCACATTAACCGGAAAAGGAGGGAGTATGGACTAGCACTACTTTTTGGTGTGTCCCATCAACTCGCAGAACGAGGAGAAGCTTGCAGGACAAGGTGAAGCTCGCTTACGCCTTTTGACTAATGCAACCTACCCTCGCCCAGGCGGTGGACATGCAGCAGTTCATTCGGTGTCAGATTTCCACAGGGATACACTGTAGTACCCAACATGAGTACGATCATTGTTTGACTTCATGAAGAGGCGAAGAGCCAAGCACAAGGTTTATAGTTGTACAAGTAGTACTACTACTAGAACCGCATGGTGGAGAGTCTGTACTCTTATTTTATTTTAATCTCTGATAACATACACATTTATTCATGAGAAGGGCGGAAAACGGCAGCCCAATGGTAGTGTTAAAAAACATCAAACATGTAATGATGATATCGATCAACCATGCTCGAATATATCTTGGCCTCCGTGCGAGCCCGTCTGTGTGTTCTTGGTCCTCGTCTCTCTCAAGGAACGGCGGGTTGGCCATTTTGCCGTCAATTGAGATCGGTTTGCTCACACTCCGGTCCCACATGTCAGTGATATGCCAAGAGGAAGTGCATTGACCGACTGGCCATAGGCGTACTTGGTTTTGCACCTTCAGGCCATGCTTGGAATGGTTGTATTTCAATACGGAGGCATATAACTTACACCTGTAAGTTACTGGCCGCTGTGCAAATTCTAGCCGGAATTGAAACAACGGGCGCATGTGTTTATTTTTTACAAGTTTATTCAAAAGAGAAATGGTGATCCAAATAGGGCCTCATACTACTCCTCCCTCCGTCACAGTTTACAGGGCATGCTTCATCCTGATGCATTTCTCTCCATGCATTTCCACCACCAGAGAGACTTTAGAGCATATTTATGGTTGATTCTTTCGAGCAACTTACAGTGGGAAAGGTGGGGCTTATGATTTGACTGCTCATTACTACTCACCATTAGTGCGGTGCAACAACCGGGCTGAGTCTCCCATGCGGTTGTGCACTACTCACTCCGTTCTTAAATATACTATGGAGTATTTGTCTTTCTTGAGATTTCAACGAGTGACTACATACAAAGCAAACTGAGTGAATCTACACTCTAAAATATGTCCATTTGAAATTTGTAAAAAGATAAATATTTAGGAACAGAGGAAGTGTAATTTTATGCATGGCACATGGACCTGGATGCTGAAGAGGCTTCTGGCAATGCTATCAAGATTCCAGCATTTGTTTACATAATTGACGTACTATACAAATAATTTTCCAGCAACATGAAATTGTACAATGCTCTGAGCTTTTAGCTTTTGTTTCGTGTGTCTTGCCATCGATGCTCTTTCAGAAACAATAAAAAACTAACTTCCTTGCTAATGCATCTCAATGGTTAGCAGATCAGAGCTGATACATCACAACTGAAGACAAAGTTGTGAGAAGGTGTATGGAAAGTACGCCGGATGAGCTACGTTTTGGGCAAAGAACTATGTTAGATCCACATGCGGCGACGTGGGAAGAAGGGCAGTGGAGCAAGGCCAAAGGGGATACCTGGGGGTCGTCGGGATGTAACTAGGTGAGCGGTGGCGGGCGGGATCTGCCCATACTGCGGCAGCGAGCAGGTGGCATAGGGCCTACCACGCCGAAGCTTAGTCAGAGAGAATGGTGGGTACCGCAGATCTGGACATGCTGGCTCGGCAACATGGAACGGAGAAACGATGCACATCCTCCCTTTCCGCCGGCAGACTGGATGCGTCCGGATCAGTGACCAACGGTGTGTGTGAGAGAGAGAGAGAGAGAGAGAGAGAGAGGCCACCGCCGCCTTGTGTGAGATACTCTGAAGAGAGACAAACCCAGGCAGGCAGGCTCCATTGTATATAGTGGAGTGTACTATGTCGGATTTCGGGTTCCGGCAAAACCCTTGAGGTTCGAACACTGGGGTGTGCACAAAGAACTTTCCCCTACCTAATCACGCCCTCAGCCTCACCGCGATATCAAAGCCTAGCTCGACGAACCCGCAACACAAGATACACGAGATTTATACTGGTTCGAGCCACCGTTATGGTGTAATAACCTACTCTAGTGTGGTGTGGTGGATTGCCTCTTGGGATAATGATGAACCGTACAAGGGAAATACAGCCTCCTGAGGAGAGGTGTTCTTGTGCTTGGTGAGTGTGAGGATGGAATGGATCTAGTCCAAGATAAGTTTGTGTGGGTGAGGATGATCTGGATCAGTTGCCTCCTACTGTGGTGGCTAGTCCTATTTATAGAGGCCCTAGTCCTCTCCCCAAATATTGAGCGGGAAGGGAGCCAACAACGGCCAAATTCGAAGGGAGACAACTAGTACAAGTTATCCTGACTAAAGGTGGTCTTCGCCTACCAAAGGCTCTGGTGGTGACGCTGTCTTGGGCTCCATGGTGACCTTCGTCCTGCCGTCCTGCTGGTCTTGGTATCGTTGCGCCGATATGGAAACCTTTGCCTGATGCCTCTCGACTCCTCTCCTACGGTTGGCCCTTCAGCATGAAGGAGGAAACAAGGACACTGCGCGCGCTGGCGCCCGCCTGGCTCCAGTCGTCATGGCTTGCGTCATAGGAACCTCGCAAGGTGTCCCTTGCCTTGATCTCTCTGCCCCTCCCAAGCCAGCCCGGTGAGGCCGCTCCCGAGGAAGTCTTGTATCGTCCACCTCGCGAGGCTTGGCTCCTTGCGAGGGTCTTTAGTGTTTGTTGGTGAAGATGGGCCATACGGGGCCACTGGTGGAGGCACGCCATGGGCCGCAGGTAGGCAAGTCTGGGGACCCCCGTTCCCAGGACGCCGACAGTAGCACCCGGGCCCAAGGCGCGCTCGAACTTGGCTTCGAGGCGAAGCCAAGGGGCAAGTGTGGAGCTCCGCAGGCCCCAACAGCCTGAGGCCTTGGATGATGCACAGCGATTGATTGGACGTGGGGGGGCCTTATTTCCCCACGCAGCCTTGATATCCGCCTGGCTAGATGGCCAGGGTGTTCTGCACAGTTATTTCCCCTTTGCTGGCAACACACTCCCCAACTTCTCCGCTTCTTCGAACCTTAGCTTCCTCTTCCAATCCAACCCGAGCTCAGTCCTCTCCACCGTCAGGGTGGCGAACCGGACGGAGAAAGGGAGGAAGCCCCTGTCCTCAGCCTGCTCGCCTCCGGCCGTCGAACCCGCCATCCCCAGCTCCGGCTGGGGTCGCGAGAAGTGAAGGAAATATGCCCTAGAGGCAATAATAAAGTTATTATATATTTCCTTATTCATGATAAATGTTTATTATTCATGCAAGAATTGTATTAACCGGAAACATAATACTTGTGTGAATACATAGACAAACAGAGTGTCACTAGTATGCCTCTACTTGACTAGCTCGTTGATCAAAGATGGTTATGTTTCCTAGCCATAGACATGAGTTGTCATTTGATTAACGGGATCACATCATTAGGAGAATAATGTGATTGACATGACCCATTTCGTTAGCTTAGCACACGATAGTTTAGTATTCTGCTATTGCTTTCTTCATGACTTATACATGTTCCTATGACTATGAGATTATCCAACTCCCGTTTACTGGAGGAACGCTTTGTGTGCTACCAAACGTCACAACGTAACTGGGTGATTATAAAGGTGCTCTACAGGTGTCTCCGAAATTACTTGCTGGGTTGGCGTATTTCGAGATTAGGATTTGTCACTCCGATTGTCGGAGAGGTATCTCTGAGCCCACTCAGTAATGCACATCACTATAAGCCTTGCAAGCATTGTAACTAATGAGTTAATTGTGGGATGATGTATTACGGAACGAGTAAGAGACTTGCCGGTAACAAGATTGAACTAGGTATTGAGATACCGACGATCGAATCTCGGGCAAGTAACATACCGATGACAAAGGGAACAACGTATGTTGTTATGCGGTTTGACCGATAAAGATCTTCGTAGAATATGTGGGAGCCAATATGAGCATCCAGGTTCCGCTATTGGTTATTGTCCGGAGACGTGTCTCGGTCATGTCTACATAGTTCTCGAACCCGTAGGGTCCGCACGCTTAAAGTTTTGATGACAATTATATTATGAGTTTATATGTTTTGATGTACCGAAGGTAGTTCGGAGTCCCGGATGAGATCGGGGACATGACGTGGAGTCTCGAAATGGTCGAGACTTAAATATCGATATATTGGACGACTATATTCGGACATCGGAAATGTTCCGAGTGATTCGGGTATTTTCGGGGGTACCGGGGAGTTACGGGAATATGAAAAAGAAGCAATGGGCCTCATGGGCCAAGTGGTGGAAGAGAGGAGGCACCACGCGCGGCCCCCCTAGCCCAAACCGAATTGGACTAGGGGGGCGCCCCTTTCCTTTTTGTCCTCCCTCTCCTTCCTTCTCCTTCTCCTTCCCTTCCTTCCCCTCTCCTACTTGGACTAGGAAAGAGGGGGGAATCCTACTTGGAGTAGGATTGCCCCCCTTGGGCACGCCTCCTCCCCTTGATCGGGGGCTTGACACCACGTGATGATCGGGTGTGATAAGCTCTACGTCCATCTACAATGGGTGCAAGCCAGTTTTTTACCCGCGGAATACTCAGGTTAAACTTGACGAGCCTAGCATATGCAGATATGGCCTTGGAACACTGAGACCGAAAGGTCGAGCGTGAATCATATAGTAGATATGATCAACATAGTGATGTTCACCATTGAAAACTACTCCATTTCACGTGATGATCGGTTATGGTTTAGTTGATTTGGATCACGTGATCACTTAGATGATTAGAGGGATGTCTATCTAAGTGGGAGTTCTTAAGTAATATGATTAATTGAACTTTAATTTATCATGAACTTAGTCCTGATAGTATTTTGCAAATAATGTTGTAGATCTATAGCTCGCGTTGTTGCTTCCTTGTGTTTTTATATGTGTTCCTAGAGAAAACTAAGTTGAAAGATGATAGTAGCAATGATGCGGACTGGGTCCGTGATCTGAGGTTTATCCTCATTGCTACACAGAATAATTATGTCCTTGATGCACCGCTAGGTGACAGACCTATTGCAGGAGCAGATGCAGACGTTATGAACGTTTGGCTAGCTCAATATGATGACTACTTGATAGTTTAGTGCACCATGCTTAACGGCTTAGAATCGGGACTTCAAAGACGCTTTGAACGTCATGGACCATATGAGATGTTCCAGGAGTTGAAGTTAATATTTCAAGTAAATACCCGAGTTGAGAGATATGAAGTCTCCAACAAGTTCTATAGCTGAAAGATGGAGGAGAATAGCTCAAGCAGTGAGCATGTGCTCAGATTGTCTGGGTACTACAATCGCTTGAATCAAGTGGGAGTTAATCTTCCAGATAAGATAGTGATTGACAGAATTCTCTAGTCACCATCACCAAGTTAGTAGAACTTCCTGATGAACTATAATATGCAAGGGATAACATAAACGATTCCCAAGCTCTTCGTGATGCTGAAATAGACGAAGGTAGAAATCAAGAAAAACATCAAGTGTTGATGGTTGACAAGACCACTAGTATCAAGAAAAGGGCAAAGGGAAGAAAGGGAAGTTCAAGAAGAACGGCAAGCAAGTTGCTGCACAAGTGAAGAAGCCCAAGTCTGGTCCTAAGCCTGAGACTAAGTGCTTCTACTGCAAAGTAAATGGTCACTGGAAGCGGAAATACCCTGAATATTTGGTGGATAAGAAGGATGGCAAAGTGAACAAAGCTATATTTGATATACATGTTATTAATGTGTGCTTTACTAGTATTTATAGCAACCCCTCGGTATTTGATACTGGTTCAGTTGCTAAGAGTAGTAACTCGAAACGGGAGTTGCAGAATGAACAGAGACTAGTTAAGGGTGAAGTGACGATGTGTATTGGAAGTGGTTATTGATATGATCATCATCGCACACTCCCTATACTTTCGGGATTAGTGTTGAACCTAAAATAAATGTTATTTAGTGTTTGTGTTGAGCATGAATATGATTGGATCATGTTTATTGCAATACGGTTATTCATGTAAGCTAGAGAATAATTGTTGTTCTGTTTGTATGAATAAAATCTTCTATGGTCATACACCCAATGAAAATGGTTTGTTGGATCTCGATCGTGGTGATACACATTTTCATAATATTGAAGCCAAAAGATGCAAAGTTAATAATGATAGTGAACTTATTTGTGGCACTGCCGTTTAGGTCATATTGGTGTAAAGCGCATGAAGAAACTCCATGCTAATGGACTTTTGGAATCACTTGATTATGAATCACTTGATGCTTGAGAATCATGCCTCATGGGCAAGATGACTAAGACTCAGTTCTCCGTAACAATGGAGCGAGCAACAGATTTGTTGGAAATCATACATACTGATGTATGTGGTCCGATGAATATTGAGGCTCACGGCGGGTTTCATTATTTTCTGACCTTCACAAATGATTTGAGCAGATATGGGTATATTTACTTGATGAAACACAAGTCTGAAACATTTGAAAAGTTCAAAAAATTTCAGAGTGAAGTGGAGAATCATCGTAACAAAAATAAAAGTTTCTACGATATGATCGCAGAGGTAAAATATTTGAGTTATGAGTTTGGCCTTCAGTTAAAACAATGTGAAATAGTTTCACTACTCATGCCACCTAGAACACCACAGTGTAATGGTGTGTCCGAACGTTGTAACCGTACTTTATTAGATATGGTGTGATCTATGATGTCTCTTATCGATCTACCACTATCGTTTTGGGGTTATGCATTAGAGACAACTACATTCACGTTAAATAGGGCACTATCTAAATCCGTTGAGATGACACCGTATGAACTATGGTTTGGCAAGAAACCAAAGTTGTCGTTTCTTAAAAGTTTGGGGTTGCGATGCTTATAAGAAATTTTTTCATCCTGATAAGCTCAAACCCAAATCGGAGAAATGTGACTTCATAGGATACCAAAAGGAGACAATTGGGTACACCTTCTATCACAGATCCGAAGGCAAGACATTCGTTGCCAAGAATGGATCCTTTCTAGAGAAGGAGTTTCTCTCGAAAGAAGTGAGTGGGAGGAAAGTAGAACTTGATAAGGTAATTGTACCTGCTCCCTTATTGGAAGGTACTTCATCACAGAAATCTATTCCTGTGACTCCTACACCAACTAGTGAGGAAGCTAACGGTGATGATCATGTAACTTTAGATCAAGTTGTTACTGAACCTCGTAGGACAACCAGAGTAAGATCCGCACCAGAGTGGTACGGTAATCCTGTTTTGGAGGTTATGTTACTAGACCATGACGAACCTACGAACTATGAAGAAGCGATGGTGAGCCCAGATTCCACAAAATGGCTTGAGGCCATGAAATCTGAGATGGGATCCATGTATGAGAACAAAGTGTGGACTTTGATTGACTTGCCCAATGATCGGCGAGCCATTGAGATTAAATGGATCTTCAAGAGGAAGACGGACGTTGATAGTAGTGTTAATATCTACAATGCTAGAATTGTCGCAAAAAGGTTTTCGACAAGTTCAAGGTGTTGACTACAATGAGAGTTTCTCACTCGTATCTATGCTTAAGTCTGTCCGAATCATGTTAGCAATTGCCGCATTTTATGAAATCTGGTAAATGGATAAACAAAACTGCATTCCTTAATGGATTTATTAAAGAAGAGTTGTATATGATGCAACCAGAAGGTTTTGTCAATCCTAAAGGTGCTAACAAAATATGCAAGCTCAAGCGATCCATCTATGGACTGGTGCAAGCATCTCGAAGTTGGAATATACGCTTTGATAAGTTGATCAAAGCATATAGTTTTATACAAACTTGCGGTGAAGCCTGTATTTACAAGAAAGTGAGTGGGAGCACTACAACATTTCTGATAAGTGTATGTGAATGACATATTGTTGATCGGAAATAATATAGGATTATTCTGCAAAGCATAAAGGACTGTTTGAAAGGAGTTTTTCAAAGAAAGACCTCGGTGAAGCTGCTTACATATTGAGCATCTTGATCTATAGAGATAGATCAAAATGCTTGATAAGTTTTTTCAATGAGTACATACCTTGACAATATTTTGAAGTAGTTCAAAATGGAATAGTCAAAGAAAGAGTTCTTACCTGTGTTACAAGGTGTGAAATTGAGTAAGACTCAAAGCCCGACCACGGCAGAAGATAGAAAGAGAAGGAAAATCATTCCCTATGCCTCAGCCATAGGTTCTATAAAGTATGCCATGCTGTGTACCAAATCTATTGCATGCCCTACACTGATTTTGGCAAGGGGGTACAATAGTGATCTAGGAGTAGATCATTGGACAGCGGTCAAAATTATCCTTAGTGGAATAAGGATATGTTTCTTGATTATGGAGGTGACAAAAAGGTTCATCGTAAAGGGTTACGTAGATGCAAGTTTTTACACTAATCCAGAGGACTCTAAGTCTTCATCTGGATACATATTGAAAGTGGGAGCAATTAGCTAAAGTAGCTCCGTGCAGAGCATTGTAGACATAGAAATTTGCAAAATACATACAGATCTGAATATGGCAGACCCGTTGACTAAACTTCTCTCACAAGCAA
The DNA here is from genome assembly GCA_032464435.1 of Aegilops umbellulata. Lineage (NCBI taxonomy): Eukaryota > Viridiplantae > Streptophyta > Magnoliopsida > Poales > Poaceae > Aegilops > Aegilops umbellulata. The sequence continues at coordinate 246,986,279 of CP136057.1, forward strand.
AACATGATCACAGCTTAGTACTCTTTGGGTGTTAATCACATAGCAATGTGAACTAGATTATTGACTCTAGTAAACCCTTTGGGTGTTGGTCACATGACGATGTGAACTATGGGTGTAAATCACATGGTGATGTGAACTATTGATGTTAAATCACATGGCAATGTGATCCAGATTATTGACTCTAGTGCAAGTGGGAGACTGAAGGAAATATGCCCTAGAGGCAATAATAAAGTTATTATTTACTTCCTTATTTCATGATAAATGTTTATTTTTCATGCTAGAATTGTATTAACCGGAAACATAATACTTGTGTGAATACATAGACAAACAGAGTGTCATTAGTATGCCTCTCCTTGACTAGCTCGTTGATCAAAGATGGTTATGTTTCCTAGCCATAGACATGAGTTGTCATTAACGGGATCACATCATTAGGAGAATAATGTGATTGACTTGACCCATTCCGTTAGCTTAGCACACGATCGTTTAGTATTCTGCTATTGCTTTCTTCATGACTTATACATGTTCCTATGACTATGAGATTATGCAACTCCCGTTTACCGTAGGAACACTTTGTGTGCTACCAAACGTCACAACATAACTGGGTGATTATAAAGGTGCTCTATAGGTGTCTCCAAAAGTACTTGTTGGGTTGGCGTATTTCGAGATTAGGATTTGTCACTCTGATTGTCGGAGAGGTATCTCTGGGCCCACTCAGTAATGCACATCACTATAAGCCTTGCAAGCATTGTAACTAATGAGTTAGTTGCGAGATGATGTATTACGGAATGAGTAAAGAGACTTGACGGTAACGAGATTGAACTAGCTTTTGAGATACCGACGATCGAATCTCGGGAAAGTAGCATACCGATGACAAAGGGAACAACGTATGTTGTTATGCGGTTTGACCGATAAAGATCTTCGTAGAATATGTGGGAGCCAATATGAGCATCCAGGTTCCTGTAGCGACCCGACCTCAGACGGTCAAGTCTCTGTGCTTAAGTGTCATCCCTAGATCGGTATGCTGACACACACAGTACTCGAGGATTTATAACAGAGGTAAATCACATGTATAAAATAACGTAAATACTATTACCTCAATCCAAATAGCGGAAGTAACAACAAGGTTGTGGATTCCCATCAATACCAACGGCAAAGTTGAGTGTAGAAATCGTAACCCTAACGTATCACTTACTCGTCGTAAGATTCCTGCAACATGAGACGTTGCAGCCACAAAGGGTCAGTACATTGAATGTACTGGCAAATTCACACCATAGGATAATGATGAATAATAGCTATCACTACATGCATATATGGCTGGTGGAAAGCTCTATGGTTATAAGGTTTTTGCGAAAAGCCAATTTTTCCCTACTGCAAAGGAATATAATTTATTTAACTACAAAGTTGGTTGAAAAATATTGAGAAGGTTCCTCCAACTCAATCCCAAATTAACATCAATAACCCAACAAATTATTTATGTAATGTGATGAGATCAATACGATAATCCAAATACCAGAGACTCAAGATTGTCCATAACCGGGGACATGGCTAACCATGATTAGTTTGTCCACTCTGAAGAGGTTTGCGCACTTTTCCCCACAAGACTCGATCGCCTCCGTTGGATTTCTCGCACTACATGGTGTTTGAGAAACGGATGACCGAGACACAGTCTTTCAGAAACATTAACTCTCTACTCCGGGCAGACCATACCAAACCTACAACCCTCTACCTGCTGATCCACCTCTTCAAGAGCTTCACGTAACTTACTCAACTATGCTAGAGCCCATAATAGCTTGTGGCTACACACGGAAGTTTCTAGCATGAATTATCTTATGATCCCTTTGAGCCTGGGTGGCGGTCCATAGGAAAATCACAAGGTACCCCCGGATTTCCAAAAAATACAGGCAACACTGGATTCTCCAGGTGCTTCAATCCACCCAGATGTGTATTAAAGTTGCCACCTTAAGTTGAACCATTAATTAACAATCTCACATATGTCATGGATTTCACTCAAACCCAATCCATGTCTACGAGCATAGCATGGCAATATAAGCATAACGTAGTAACTCCCAAGGGTTTGATACTAATAGGGCAATAGGTTCCTACCTCATCAACTACTTCCCAATACCCACATGTTATCAATTCCTAACCATGCAATGTTTGACATGCATAAAAACTGGGTATGAAAGGGATATGATCAAAGTGTGAACTTGCCTGTACTGTTGATGAAGATGATTCACACTCAAAACTCTTGATAATTTCTACTCGTCACACTCCGGTCAATCTATCGTACGCAAGCAATAGTAACCACACATAAGCAATCACTCAAAAGATCGGGAATAACGAAGAAGACAGTTCAGAAAACATCAAAACAAAGCAAATAACTCTCGCAACATAAAACAATTTCTAACAGTACCAAAATTATATAAATTTGGCCTTATCAGAAAGTTTAGGTCAAGAGCTTCGATTTGCAAAAATAATCAATTAAATCGGAGTTATAAAACTCAAGTTATGATCAAACGAAGTTCAAATTCAAATCTGATCTAATTCAAATTTAAACTTTCAAAAACATGTTAAGTTGATTATCTGGAAAGAGGGAGTCATAACGAAGAAGTGGGCATTGATTTCATTGGATTTGGACAAACGAGTGAAAAGTTGTGATTGTTTGAAAAACAGGGGCCAAACTGTAAATAAAAATATTCACAAACGAGCCCCTCGCAGAAAACTAAAATAAAAAGAAAAAGACTAAATAGAGAACGTTCGCTACAAAGAGCTAAAGAACGAACTCGTTCACTACCGAATCCTAACTAATGAATGTCCATAAACTAAATCTAACTAAAGGGAAAAATCGATCTAACTAACCGAAAGGAACCGAAATAAAAACCATTCTAGGGTTTTACCGGTCGGGGCGGTTTTCCGTTGGAAAACCGGCAGCGGATCTCCAGCGGCTTGCCGCTGCGGCGGGCGTCGGCGAGGAGCGGGGCGACATCTGCGGGTGAGCAGCAGCAAGGCGTGGCGCGACAGCGGGGAGCGGTGGCGGAGGCGAACGGCGGGAGCAGTGACGAAGTCGGCGACGCGGCAGAGCAGCGAAGTGCCGTGGCGGCGCGATGCAGCTGCGGCGACGGCAATGCGGCAGCGGGCGGCGAAAGGCGAGGTGAGGGGAGAGAGGGGTCAGGGTCCGCGGCTTAAATAGGGGTCGGGGCGGCTTCTTGGAGGAGGAGGCAAGGCGAGGTGGCGGCGGTGTCCGGATCGGGGACGGCGGTGGCGCGGGATCGCTCGGGACTCTGTCCCGAGCTCGGAGACAAGCGGTCCAGCTGGGCTAGGCCGGCTGGCTGGGCTTCTGCCAAGTTGGCCCGATCTGGCTAAGAAGATTTTTTTAAAAAAAAAGAAAACGTTTTTTCCAGATAAAGAAAATAAAAACGAAATAAATAAAAAAAATAATATATAGGCCTATAATATATCAAAATTTTCAGAAAAAGATTTCCTACAAGCTGAACATTTTTCTAGAGTCAAATAGAATCCACGCAAATTTAAATAAAGCCAAGAGTGCTACTGCTCTAATAAAATCCAATAAAAATCATTTAAAAAAACCAAAATGTATTCAAATTTATTTCTCTCCAATTTTTTATTGTAGGGAATCATGTTACCCTATTTTCCATGTATTTTATTTTTGGAGAAAAATAATTTGAATAAAACTCAAATAACCCGAATTGAAAAATAATTTCAAAAGGATTTTCAATTTGGGTTTCTTTGAAACTCCCAACTCATATTTCATATAATTTGAAGAAGTCATTTTATCTTCTCTCGCGAAAATCATTGAGTTGCATAAAGTTTCAGAACTGGAAATATTTTCAAATAAAATTCAAATATTTTCATCACCACTTGTCATTTAAATAAATGGAAGAAGTCATGTCATCTTCTCTCCAGGGTTTTGTGGTGAAAATAATTTGAATTCACGGAGATCATAAAGGCAAAAATGGAAGTTTGGGAAAGTCATTTTATTCCCTCTCATTTAACTTTCAAAAGGTTTCGAATTTCACTCAATTTCACTCATCACAATCAAGCAAACAATCAAAACTATCTTTTTATCATAACATTCCAAAATATAGAATTTTGGGATGTTACAGTTCCGCTATTGGTTATTGGCCGGAGACGTGTCTCGGTCATGTCTACATAGTTGTCGAACCCATAGGGTCCGCACGCTTAAAAGTTCGATGAGAGTTATATTATGAGTTTATATGTTTTGATGTACCGAAGGTAGTTCGGAGTCCCGGATGAGATCGGAGACATGACGAGGAGTCTTGAAATGGTCGAGACGTAAAGATCGATATATTGGACGACTATATTCGGAAATCAGAAAGGTTTCGAGTGATTCGGGTATTTTCGGGGGTACCGGGGAGTTATGGGAATACGAGGAAGAAGCAATGAGCCTCATGGGCCAAGTGGTGGAAGAGTGGAGGCAGGGCACGCGGTCCCCCTAGCCCAAACCGAATTGGACTAGGGGGCCGCCCCCCCCTTTCCTCTTTTTCCTCCCTCTCCTTCCTTCTCCTTCCCTTCCTTCCCCTCTCCTACTTGGATTAGGAAGGAGGGGGGAATCCTACTTGGAGTAGGATTGCCCCCCTTGGGCGCACCTCCTCCCCTTGGCCGGCCCTCTCCTCCCCCCCCTTTATATACGGAGGAGGAGGGCACCCCATAGACACAACAATTGATCATTGATCTTTTAGCCGTGTGCGGTGCCCCCCTCCACCATAGTCCACCTCGATAATATCGTAGCGGTGCTAGGGCGAAGCCCTGCGTCGGTAGAATATCATCATCGTCACCACGCTGTCGTGCTGACGAAACTCTTCCTCAACACTCGGCTGGATCGGAGTTCGAGGGATGTCATCGGGCTGAAAGTGTGCTGAACTCAGGGTGCCGTGCGTTCGGTACTTGATCGGTTGGATCGTGAAGATGTACGACTACATGAACCGTGTTGTGCTAACGCTTCCGCTTTCGGTCTACGAGGGTACGTGGACACACTCTCCCCTCTCGTTGCTATGCATCACCATGATCTTGCGTGTGCGTAGGATTTTTTTTGAAATTACTACGTTCCCCAACAAGAAGCTCGCGGGCTCCCGTCTTGCATTCGTCTGGCTCCGGTTGAGGAGGCTGAAGGACCTTGGTGTGACCATGCCCAAGGTGATGAAGGAGTTCCACCAACGCTGCATCGCCCCACTCCAGCGCCATTCCCAACCAATGTGGGCCCTGACCGGCGACCAGGATCACATGAGCGTTCAGGAGTCAGGGCTAACGGTGCTCGAAGTCTTGGCCGGTGACCCCTTGCTAGGCGATTTGCCATAGGAGGGTTGTCTCTTGTACAACTGCTTGAATAGGGTGGAGTTCGCGCGGGGGGGGGGGGGTCACCGGCCGGAGGCTGCGTCCAGTTGGCCTTGTGGGGCCTCGTGAGAACCCCGTCACCGTGGTTTCTCTCCTTGTCGTTGGTGTTGAACTTGCCCCAAGAGTGGACGCAGGGGGGAAAGTACCGCTGGAGGCCAGATGCGTGGGTGCCGAGGTGTCGACGCCGCCCAAGGCTCCCGAGGCGCCATCCTCAGGGAGCCGTGACCCCCGCCCTGGGGCGGCAGTTGAGGAAGCGACGCAACCCGCTGCTCCTAAGGCCCCCGAGGCCTCAGCAAGCCATCGCGAGGCGGAGCCCGACAGATCTTCCCAGCTCAGCGCCCCTGAGGTCGTCTCCTTGGGCGCTTCTCCAATCGCACCATGTGCTGGCCGCCACGTCCAGCGATTTGGCAGGCTCCGTGTGGACTTCGAAGCGCTCCGCAAGAGGAAGGGGTCCCCAAGCTGCAGTAGTGGCGCCCTACGGCCATTGAAACAGAGGAAGTACATCACCATAGATGAGTAAGTAACTTATCGTTGTGACCCCTTGAGTGTCGCTTCCCTTCCTGACGGTGGCTCTTCAGGATCCCTTCTACTAAGGTCGTGAAGCCTCCCAGGAAGCAGCCTCCTCCTTCCTCGAATCTCCCGCTGGCCTTGAGCGTCCTGAGCCAGCATGCCGCCCCTGGCGCGAGGTCGGCCCGAGAGCAGACACGCCAGCTTGGCGTCTCGAAGCCTCGCTCCTGTTGTCTTGTGTTTGTGGCCTCGCCGGACGTGCGATGAGCGTGCCAAGGGCTCCTCCTCTGGTTGTGGACGGCGGCTAGACGGCTTTGGTCTTGGCTTCCTCTTTGAGCGGCGAGCCTCAACTTGACCGGGCTCCCGCCAAAGTCCAGTCCGCGACCGGGGGAGGGGGCGCCAGCCCCCAGCCCCTGCTAAAAGGGGGCGAGCCGCCTCGGGTCCCATTGGCAATCCCCACCGCAGAGGACGGGGTCGGTCGCGCGCTTGAGCTTGCGCACCAACGGAGTGTCGTCCGCCATGAGTTTTTTCAGGAGGCAATGGGCGCGATGAGCCGGCTCGGCGGAGAACTCGTGGATGTAGACGCGCGCCTCGAGGCCGAGGGTCTTCGGCTAATGGAGGAGCGACATAAACTGAAGGTGTCCATCAACCTCGGGTGCCACCAGCCCGAGCTTGATAATGCGAAGGCCGAGGTGTATCTTGCAGCCTCGCATGAGGCCTACACTTGGGCCTTGGAAGAGGCCCGGGAAGCTGACCGTCGCCATGAGGTCACAAAGAAATGCGCGTGGGAGCTCCAAGCCTGGAGCGCCTCCTTGGAGCAGCAAGTGGAGGAGCGCGAGGCCGCCCTTGCGTCGATGAGGGGGACGCCTGCCGAGGAGGAAGAGATCCTGAAGCACGAGGAAGCGCTAGCGCTGGAAGCCATGGAGCGTAGCCTTGAGCTTGAGAGGTTGGAGATGAGGGAACGCTAGGTTGCCCAAGCGAAGGATGCCGCTAACGCGTGCAAGGCGAGGATCCAAAAGGAGGTCGACAGCAGGGTGGCCGAGGCGTGCGCATATCTTGTCGGCAGGTACAACCTGAAGCTGGAGCTTATGGAAGCCGACGCTGTGGGCCAGACTACTGCCCTCAGGATAGAGTTGTCTGAGATGGAGCAACGCGAGAAGGCCACCGCGGCCGCCCTGGTCTCGGCGCAGGCTGAGCTGGCCTCCGCCCGTGCTGAGCTACTTTCTCTTCAGCAGAGAGTCGCCAACGCCGAGTCCTTCACGCAGCAGAGTAGGGAGGAAGTGCTTCAGCGGCGGACGCTAGAGCGTGTGCACGCCCCCATGCTCCAAGGCCTCAGGACCAGGGCCAAGACGGAGCTGGGCAACATCAGCGATGAAAATGCCCCTCATCCCCACACGAATGATTATGCCAGTCACCTCTGCTTCTTCATCGACGTGGTAATGCGTTTGGAGAACCGATCCGAGAGGGCTCGCCAGCCTGTTGAAGAGAGGAGTCGTGGCCTACTCGGGCGCGCGTTCTCCCGCGTCTTCAGCCACCTCCAGAACACCTACCGCAACTTCGATTTTGATGTCGCCATTGCCCCCGTACCTCAGGCCATCCGGGGCGACCTGGAAGGATGGGTGGAAGAGAATGTGGATGCGCTGGTCAGGGCCTTCGCTTCTAATGATGACCTGGTGGTGGTTGCGGTGGATGAAGGTGACGTGGTCGACGACGGCGAGGGCGGCGCCGGCGACGGTGATGGTGATGCCAGCGATAGCGACAACGACGCCAGCGACTCGTCTGAAGGCGACCCGGGGGATGCAATGAGCGACATGTCCGATTGAACCCGTGCTTCCCTGTTGTTTATCCTGCATGCGAAAACTCAGGCGCGACCCTGGAAGTTGTAAGAGCATTTTGGGAGGGGAAGCCCCTCATGTAAACAGATTACTGCATCTATTCTTTAGGCCAAGCTGGATATGTGTCTTCATGAGCCCGTGAGTCCTGCTGTGGGTTTGCTGTTGTGGTTTACCTTAGCCAGGACAGGTCCCGAACTGGTCATGAGGTTGGGAGTTTCTGAGGAGCCTTGCCATGCAACTTTCCACCATTCCGTTCATCATGACACTTTCATCATTGTCATATTGCTAGCATGATCATGTAGTTGACATAGTATTCGTGGCAAAGCCACCGTTCACAAATCTTTCATACATGTCACTCTTGATTCATTGCATATCCCGGTACACCGCCGGAGGCATTCATATAGAATCATACTTTGTTCTAGTATCGAGTTGTAATCATTGAGGTGTAAATAAATAGAAGTGTGATGATCATCATTTAATAGAGCATTGTCCCAAATAATAAAAAAGGAGAAAGGCCAACGAAAAAAAAGGCCCAAAAAATAAAAAAATAAATAAGAGGGGCAATGCTACTGTCCTTTTATCACACTTGTGCTTCAATGTAGCACCATAATCTTCATGATAGAGAGTCTCTTGTTTTGTCATTTTCATATACTAGTGGCAATTTTTCATTATAGAACTTGGCTTGTATATTCCAACGATGGGCTTCCTCAAATGCCCTAGGTCTTTGTGAGCAAGCAAGTTGGATGCACACCCACTTAGTTTCTTTTGTTGAGCTTTCATACATGTATAGCTCTAGTGCATCCGTTGCATGGCAATCCCTACTCCATGCATTAACATCAATCGATGCGCATCTCCATGGCCCATTGATTAGCCTCGTTGATGTGAGACCTTCTCCTTTTTTGTCTTCTCCACATAACCCCCATCATCATATTCTATTCCACCCATAGTGCTATATCCATGGCTCACGCTCATGTATTGCGTGAAGGTTTATAAAGTTTGAGATTATTAAAGTATGAAACAATTGCTTGGCTTGTCATAGGGGTTGTGCATAATGAGAGCATTCTTGTGTGACAAAAATGGAGCATGACTAAACTATATGATTTTGTAGGGATGAACTTTCTTTGGCCATGTTATTTTGAGAAGACATAATTGCTTAGTTAGTATGCTTGAAGTATTATTATTTTTCTGTCAATATGAACTTTTGTCTTGAATCTTTTGGATCTGAATATTCATACCACAATTAAGAAGAGTTACATTGAAATTATGCCAAGTAGCACTCCGCATAAAAAATCCTCTTTTTATCATTTACCTACTCGAGGACGAGCAGGAATTAAGCTTGGGGATGCCTGATACGTCTCCAACGTATCTATAATTTTTGATTGCTCCATGCTATATTATCTACTGTTTTGGACCATATTGGGCTTTATTTTCCACTTTTATATTACTTTTGGGACTAACCTAGGCCTAACCCAGAATTGCTGATTTTTTTGCCTATTTCAGTGTTTCGAAGAAATGGAATATCAAAAGGAGTCCAAATGGAATGGAACCTTCGGGAACGTGATTATCTCAAAAAATATGATCCAGGAGAATTGGACCCTCCATCAAGAAAGGAGGGAGGCAGCCACAAGGGTGGAGGGCCCGCCCCCCTGCCTCGTGGGCCCCCCTTTGCTCCACCGACGTACTCCTTCCTCCTATATATACCTACGTACCCCATACAATCAGATACGGAGCCAAAAACCTAATTCCACCGCCGCAACCTTCTGTATCCACAAGATCCCATCTTGGGGCCTGTTTTGGAGCTCCACCGGAAGGGGAATCCACCATGGAGGGCTTCTACATCATCACCATAGCCCCTCCGATGAAGTGTGAGTAGTTTACCTTAGACCTTCGGGCCCATAGTTAGTAGTTAGATGGCTTCTTCTCTCTTTTTGGATCTCAATACAATGTTCTCCCCCTCTCTCGTGGAGATCTATTCGGTGTAATCTTCTTTTTGCGGTGTGTTTGTTGAGACCGATGAATTGTGGGTTTATGATCAAGTTTATCTATGAACACTATTTGAGTCTTCTCTGAATTCTTTTATGTATGATTGGTTATCTTTGCAAGTCTCTTCGAATTATCAGTTTGGTTTGGCCTACTAGATTGGTTTTTCTTGCAATGGGAGAAGTGCTTAGCTTTGGGTTCAATCTTGCGGTGTCCTTTCACAGTGACAGTAGGGGCAGCAAGGCACGTATTGTATTGTTGCCATCAAGGATAAAAAGATGGTTTTTTTAATCATGTTGCATGAATTTATCCCTCTACATCATGTCATCTTGCATAAGGCGTTACTCTATTTTCTTGAACTTAATACTCTAGATGCATGCTGGATAGCGGTCGATGAGTGGAGTAATAGTAGTAGATGCAGGCAGGAGTCGGTCTACTTGTCTCGGACGTGATGCCTATATACATGATCATACCTAGATATTCTCATAACTATGCTCAATTCTATCATTTGCTCAATAGTAATTTGTTCACCCATCGTAGAATACTTACGCTCTTGAGAGAAGCCACTAGTGAAATCTATGGCCCCCGGGTCTATTCTCATCATATCAATCTTCCATCACTTTATTATTGCTTTGATTTTTTACTTTACTCTTTTATCTATCATCTCTATCAGACCTCACTCTCGTAAGTGACCGTGAAGGGATTGACAACCCCTAATCGCGTTGGTTGCGTTGAGCTATTTGTTTTGTGTAGGTACGAGGGACTCGCGCGTAGCTCCTACTGGATTGATACCTTGGTTCTCAAAAACTGAGGGAAATACTTACTCTACTCTGCTACATCACCCTTTCCTCTTCAAGGAAATCCAACGCAGCGCTCAAGAGGTAGCACCTTACCATGGCCCGGGACCGTTTGCACCGTTTGGCTCACATATATGATAGTGTCGTTAGCATCCATATGACAGAGAACCCGGGCCGACATGACTAGTCGTGAACCCAAAGTGGCACTAACTTACGGGGACATGCATACATGAATCAACATCGAGCATGTCGGTCAGCAGCGTGCGAATCCTGGCTGTTGCACTGGGCTAATAGGACTCCGGTGAACCGGGCTGTAGCAGGCTAGACAGGACTCCGGATGTCACCGCGTGACATTTCCTTGAAGGGACAGACATAGGAACGAAGTGAATCACATGCCGGCCAGTCAAGTGTTCCGGAGCAGTAGTGCTGGGCTAGCAGGACTCCGGTGAACCGGGCTATAGCAGACTACTATGGCTCATGGAAGCACAAGACTACATTTCCCCATAAGAGAGGCTACCAAGGATAAACAACTAGGTTGTCGTATCCCACACATACCAAGCATTTCAATCATACACACAATATGCTCGATATGTGTAAATACAACATGGCATCACAGCATAACTCTACGACTCAAGTATTTATTCATTAGGCTCCGAGGAGCCAAGTATTACAATCATGGTCTCATGACCCAACATACAGAGCATACACGCATCGAGCGGAAGCATAAGCATGTCTGAGTACAGACAACTACAAATGAAAAAGGCTAAGAAGCCTGATTAACTACACGACCCTCCCAAGGGTACAAGATCGTAGCTGAGGTAACAAGCTAAACGTCGAAGTCCATGCGGAACTACTAGCGAGACTGACGTCTCTCTGCAAAACATAACATAGGAAAACGTGAGTACAAATGTACCCAGCAAGACTTATATCAGAACTTTCTACATATGCATCGGTATCAATAAAGGGGGTGGTTGAGTTTAACTGCAGCAAGCTAGCTTTGACTTAGTGGCTAACCTAAACTACGACTACAAGTAACTCTTTTGGGGTGGCGCACACGAGTCCACATATTCACCAGTCAATACACCACTATGGATCCACTCCCGTCTCCCAACGAGAATGCCATCCATAGCACTCACGCTTATCTTGCGCATTTTAGAGTATCCACTTTCACTTGTTTATGAACTTCACAGGCAACCCATAAGTCCTTTACCGCGGACATGGCTATTCGAATAGATGATGTTAACCCTGCAGGGGTGTACTTCTTCACACACGCTCTCGCCACTTACCACCATGTACACGTCGTGTATCTCGGCAACCTTCAAGCGGAAGCCTGGCGAGGGAGTCGGCCACGACCTGACTAACCACACAAGTCTCTCGTCCAGGTTTATCGCCTATTCGGGTTCCATCCGCAAGGAGATCCGGCCGGGGTGTGGCTCACGGCCCCAAATGATGTGTACAGGGTTCCAAGCACACCAAACGGGCAGCGCTTGGCATACCCGGCCACGGTGTCTAGTCTGTCCCAAGCCCACCTGTACCGGGTGCCACTTGGTAGACTACTAACACTACCTACAAACACCAGAACTAGTTGCAACTCCTGGACAGAGATTAGGTTGATTAATAAGTCGAGAGGTGCACTTAAGCATTCCAATGTGTGGTAGTAACTGTTCATGGATCACAAACACAGAACTCAGTTCGTGAGGACGGTTTCAATGAGACAACCCACCATGTACTCCTACATGGCCTCTCACCGCTACCTTTACCAAATCGTGTTCACACACTTAGCTCTCAATAGTAGGACATGTTCATCACCATTCCAATTCATTCCCGAGGAATCAGACCTGACTCAACTCTAAGCAGTAGTAGGCATGACAAATAGGCATGAATGAGTAGGCACATCAGGGCTCAAACAACTCCTACTCATGTTAGTGGGTTTCATCTATTTACTGTGGCATTGACAGGTCATGCAGAGGATAAGGGGTTCAACTACTGCAGCAAGTAACAGATGAGTCGTTGTTGTCCTAATGCAGTAAAAGAGAGCAGGAGCGAGAGGGTGGGGTTGTATCGGAATGAACAAGGGGGTTTTGCTTGCCTGACAGAGTGGTAGTGGGATTCTGCCCTTCAGTTGGATACTCGTGAATATCCTCGGAGACAGAACCTACCACGAAGAACACATCAAAACACAATCATCACATGGCAATATGCAACAATATGATGCATGCAATGACATGGCAAAATGAGAGTGTTTTGTCTAATGCAACTTAGAACAGATTGGTTTGAGTTCATTTGAATCAAGGATTCAAATGCAAACACAAAATAAGAGGTCATATTAGTGCATTAACTTGTTTCACCTAAACAGCATGATTAAATTGTTCTAACATGCATGAAACCATTACATATGGAAAGATTGGATTTTTTAATCAAATTTCATATATGAAACTTTGCATTTGGAGTTACAGATTAATTTCTATGAATTTTTGAAGTTTGTAGCATTTTCTGGATTTCCTGTATAAGAATAAATCCAGTAAATGATTTATTACGTCAGCATTGTGTCAGGGTGAAGTCAGCAATCAACGGGGATGGTCCAGGTCAAAACTGACCAGTGGGTCCCATCTGTCAGTGTCATTAGACTAACTAATTTTAGTTAGTCCTAATCCTAGGTTAATTAGCAGGGCGGGCCCCACCTGTCATAGACCCAGGGGGTCAAACCCTGGTCAAACAGGGTCAAACCCAATCAACCGGGGCTAACCTGCCGGCGTTTAGCTGCCGACAGTAGCAGACGCGGCGGAAGGGCTCGGGATTGCGCCTCCGGCACCCAATCGAGCAGCGGAGGGAACACGCGGGGAGCTGGGGCTCGCCCGCATCCAGGGCAACATGCGGCAGCAGCGCGGACGGCTGGAGCTCACTGGAACAGAGCTCGCGGTGGCGGCTGGAGTTCGGTGGTGGACGGGCACAGGGCTGCGGAGCACGGGGAGCCCGAATGGGGCTGTCTACGGCTTCCTGGCGTAACCAGAAGCACGACCGTGCGCTCGGGTGCGACTACCCCGAACAAAAACGACGGCGGCGAAGAGGACGCCGGAGGTGAGCTCACGACATGGTGGGGATCGGAGCTAGTGAGGATAAACAATAGAGTTAGGGGACGGGTTCGACGCGGAAGCTCACAAAGAGGCTAATGGAGGGGTCGGCAGGCGCGGGATCGGCCGGTGGGCAGCGAAACGACGCCGAGGATCTCCGGGCACCGAGGTTGAAGAAGACGTCGGGGACGGTGTTGTGGTGCTTCCCCGGTTGCTTGGCTCGGCGTGGATAAAGAAGACGACGATGCGGAGCTCGAGGTCTCATCGGCAGGGAGAGGTGTGGCCGGTGGCCACGGGTACGGCGATCGGCGTCGGCGAGCTCGCTCGGTCGAGCTCGTGTTCTTGCGAGAGAGAGGGGGAAATGGGTGAGAGTGAGAGGGTTGTGCACAGGGCGTGCGTGGCGTCGTCCGGGAGGTCCAGAGGGAGGCGGCAAGCAGGAGGTGGCCGGGGCGCGTGCTTGCGTGCGGTGGCCACGCGCCTCTCATCCTCCTGGCGGGAGGTTGAGGGTGACTGGCGCTGGCCAGTGGGCTAGGCCGCTAGAGTGCCAGATCAGGTAGGCTGGCCCAGGTAACTCTCTCTGCCCCTTTTCCTATTTTGTTTTGTTTTCTATTTTGTTATGTTTGTTTTGATTTAGTTTAGGCACTAAATCATTTTAATAAATTCTGAAAATTATTTGGATGTTGGATGAACTATTCCAGAGCTCCACAAATAACTTCAGAATATTTGGACCATTTAAAATATATATAGCATTTAAATGGCTCCAACTCAAATACTTTCGTGTTAAGTCAAGAATCCAAAAATGACCTAAAAATATATTCATCATTTTTAGCAGAGGTTTGCACCTTAACCAGAAATCATGAAATTTTCTTAGAGCATTTTGGGTCCATTGAAAAATATTTTATTTGAACCTATTTGAATTCATTTGGTGCTAGGGTTTATCAATCCCCAATTCAAATTTCTTGAATTTAAACCTGATGACATGAATGCTTTCATGCAATTAGTTACAAGCAATTCTAGGGCAGTGACAAAGGGAGACAACTAGTACAAGTTATCCTGACTAAAGGTGGTCTTCCCATGCCAAAGGCTCTGGTGGTGGCGCCGTCTTGGTCTCCATGGTGACCTCCGTCCTGCCGTCTTGCTGGTCTTGGTCTCGTTGCACCGATATGGAAACCTTTGCCTGATGCCTCGGGACTCCTCGCCTGCGCTTGCCCCTTTAGCACCAAAGAGGAAACGAGGACACTGCACGTGCTGGCGCCCGCCTGGCTCTAGTCGTCATGTCTTGCGTCATAGGAACCTCGTGAGGTGTCCCTTGCCTTGATCTCACCGCCCCTCGTGAGCCAGCCCGGTGGGGCTGCTCCCGAGGAGGTCTTGTATCGTCCGCATCGCGAGGCTTGGCCCCTCGCGAGGGTGTTGAGTGTTTGTTGGTGAAGATGGGCCGTACGGGGCCGCTGGTGGAGCCACGCCGTGGGCCGTAGGCAGGCAAGTCTGGGGACCCCCATTCCCAAAACGCCGAAAGACTACCTTTTTCTCCATAAAAATAGTTTTATATTCTGTGAGAAGAGAAGAGGGGAAGCTTGTGTTTGTGGTAGGCACACCTGACTAGAGAGGCATATCGATCTATGTGTGCCGTAAAGAAGGAGCTGGGGGGCCTACACACACCGTGAGTGAACGACCTAAAGTGAAAAGACGAATTTGCGCAATGGAGCTAGAGAATGCTGAGGGAGAGTGAGAGGGATGCGGGCGTGTGCATGCATGGGAGAAAGTTAGCGCTAGCTACAAAGATAAGAGGATTGTGTGGGTGTAAAAGACAAATAGAGATCACAATTCATTATAAAAAGTGAATTCGGATATTTGAAGAATTTATCATAGTGTTTTAAACCGACGCATGCGTGAATATATATAACAGTGATACATATGGTGTGGTTATGAACATGTTATACTACATATAGTATATTTTATCTCTACTCTTATAAAAAACAGAGTTGTTGATGATGGTGTGCCTACCGTCCTGCAATATAGGCTGTCCGATTTATACCTGACGGATAGGAAGGAAACTATGGCAATTTTGAAAAAATATACCCACACCCCTCTCCATATTTGCAAATAAGGCCTCCCCTTGATCATGTTGATGTTCCGTGGAACGCATGGGCATCTTTTTAGTACTACATATAATATATAGAACATTGATTATAATTTGGGCTAATGTGTGGCTTTTGCAGCTCAGGGCTAAATACTTGTCATAACGTAGGGGGCGGGGCACTATACTTTGTGTGATAAATACGGTGTACGTATGGAACATGGTTTAGATTATGAATATATAGTTAGTACATCAAATGTACTATTATTCGGAATCAACATCAAGTGTATTCAAAAGATTGAATTTGAGTTCATATACTACACATAGTTCATATCTATCTCTATAGTAATCATGTGGTGTGTTGTTAAGGTAATACACGAATGATGGTTGAAGTTGGCAACAATCATGATTGTAGATTCTTATTGAAATGGAGAAATGAATTCAAATTCAGTTCGAATTGCAGCGGTAGTATAAACATTTGGAATGCACTAAAATGTTGCTATGAGTAGGTTACATGCATTATACAGCCAGCAAAAAAATTTAATTGGACATAACATGGATTCATACTCTCTCTTTGTGTAGCTTTGAATAGCATTTTTATAGTAAAACAGGACAAGACTCTCTCTTTGTGTGGTGTGAATAGTTTTATTTTTTCGTTTTTTTTCGTTGAGGGAAGTGCGAATTGATTTGGTACGTACAAGTACAATATTACACGTTAGGCTTGTCCCTAAAATTCAACCCGCGCCTTGTTATATCCCGAACATTCGGATATCTTGCTCGCAAAACTGGCGCCTTCACAACCCGCACCTTGCTATCCCGAAATTACAACGCGCGCGAAAACTCCCTCCGGCTGCCAAATCCCAACACGCGAAATCCCCCTTCTAACCCTGAGCTGAGAGAGCCGCTAGTTCAAATCGGTGGGGTACTTTTGTAACACACCCTACATTTTGGACAAGCGCGTCCTTAAGCCATGGTTCCCCCTCCGATCGCCTCCTTTTCGCCATTCGAAATCTGGCCGCCATAACCTCTCCGCTCCAGCCGCGAAACCCCACCCTCCTCCATCTGCCACCTCACTGCTGCCCAGCCGGAGCCTCTTCCCCGATGATGTCGTCCACCGCAACAGCTCGACGTCCCTCATCCGCCTCCCCGGATGAGGATTCGTCGTCCATCCCGTCGTCCCGCCGGTTCAGTCACCCCGTCCTCCACCTCCAAGGAGCTGCTCCGACGATCGCCTCATCTATCGCGACTGCTCCATCCCCACAGCGCTGCCTTAACCTGCTCCACCGGAACCGCAACATCCTCACCGACTCCACGGACGAAGCCGAGGCCTACTTGGCGCCACCAAAGAGGTTGTACACTCATCGCATCGCACCTTCTCCTTAACTCGACCTCCCGGCGCCGACGGTGCTCCATCCCGCACCCCCATGGAGCAGCTACCTCGAAGCCGGCGCCGCGGGCGACATCTCCACGGCGGCTCTCCCTAGTGCGAGGCCCCTTCGGTGGCGGCGTCCATACCAGTCGGATCTGCTGCTGCTGCTCCGGCTATCTCTCGGTCGCTTGCGCTGCTGCTGCTGCTCCGGCTGTCACTCGGTCGCTTGCGCTGCTGCTGCTACTCCGGCTCACGCTCGCTCGCTCGCTCAGCTGCTACTCTCTCCGGCTCTTACTCGCTCGCTCGCGCTGCTGCTCCTACTACTGCCCGGGCTCTCGCTCGCTCGCTCGTGCTGCTGCTGCTGCTCCGGCTCTCGCTCGCCCTGCTGCTGCCCCCTCGCTCATGCTGCTGCTCTGCTCCGATTTAGCTACACTTCAGTCGACTGAATCGACTTTTTGGTCAGTCGATTTTCAGGGGGTGGTGGGTCTCGCTGGAGTTAAGGAAGAACCACCCTCTACAGGGAGGGGGGCTCGCAGGAGAGGTACCCCACTATCTATCTTAGGGTTCTGGGTAGGGTGCCGCTCACCGGCTGTGGGGGGCGCGGTGGTGGGGCGGTGGCGTGGGGATCGCCGAGAAATAGCTTGGCGCTGGGATGGGGGCTAGAGGGCTGGCTGGGCCGGCGGCGGACCGACGGTGAGGAGTTGTTTCAGGGCGGCGAGGCGGCATGGGGTTCGGCCGGTGGTGGCTGGTGGCTCAGGGGGTGCAGGTTGAAGATGAACTGCATGCCCTCACTAAACTATCCCATGTGAAGTGCCTCTCTGCTACCATTGCGTTCAGTTTCGACAGTAACATTCAGATTCCACAGTAAATTTCAGTTTCGACAGTTAAGTTCAGAGTTAATAGTTTTTACCTCATCTGTTGTAGTTAGGTGGTTTTGGTGATGTAAATTTTACGTCTATCGCTTTTTGGTAATGCATTTTACATCATATATTGGAGATGCTATTAGAATCCCACTTGAGATTAACGATGTCTGTCTTGTGCTGCTTCAGCCTTGACGTCTTACGGCTCACTGGAGCTGCTCCAAGGACGGAATGATCCATCACAACAGAGCCGTGCCCTTGACGCCGTCTACAGATTCCTCAGATCTTCCTCTGCCTCAACTTCTTCAGCGACCAACCCAATGATGCTGAGGTCAACAAGGCTACGGCAAAGAGGTTTTACACTTGTCGCATCACTTAACTCTACATTCATGTCGATCCATTAGGGCTATTGTGGTTCAACGGAAAAACATAGCAATAGGAAATTTTCCTATGTCACTCTACAATTCAATTATTCATGCATTTTGTTGAAAGGAATGGAGCAAAACATCCACCTGGACCTACTTTTCAAAATCCTATGCATGAAAACAAGACCAAGTGCACTAGTGGCATAATAACATTCTAACTGTACACGCTTTCATATGGTTTCACTTTATTTTGGTCATGTTTCTTCGCATTCCTTTGCTCCTCCTTTTCCTACGAACCAAATACCCAAGTTGACAGAAATCCTGTTCACAAATGCTTTGTTTCCCATGTGCATTCCTATCCTATTCCGGTGTTTTTCCTCCTATCCCTTTGTTTTTAGAATCATGCAAGCCAAATGAGCCCTTACAGAATTACTTCAGTTATAGGTAGGTGTCGAAGAAAACTTTGTGTGGTTTGTCCTGCTCCTGCCGCGACGTCGTCCACCTCACTTGAGCTGCTCCATCGACAGAAGCATCCACCAAATCAGACATCACGACTCCTGACCATCTTTCGCCGCCTCAGATCTCCTTCCCTACCACCGGCACCCACCGCAACGACATCACCATCATCGACTTAGTAGATGAACCCGAGGAGTACACGGGTCCACAAGAGAGGTCGCACTCTTTTGTTTCTGCTTATGTTATGCTTTGCTTAATATTACCTGCTACTTTATTGTCCTGTTCACCTCTTAGACTCCAAGTCAGGTCCAAATTGATGTTCAAACTTGAGTTCTAAATTAGTTGTGGGGCACATATCGAGGCAGCAATGAATAGTATCTCTCTCTAATATCTGGTTCACCTAGGGTATGCCTATGTTTTTCATCTTGGGTGGGAAACAAATAGTAAAGCAATCATCATCTGTTTTTTTATTAAATTAAAGCAATCATCAACCTGGTATCATTTTTTTTGGATCCATCCACTGGTTGTTACCATTACTCTAGATTTCTGCAAGCTCTCCTTACATAATCTCACTATATTTGTTTTGTATGCATGTCAGATACTGTACACAGTCATGCTGAACATGTTGAGAAAAAGAGAAGAGTTTTGCGCGGCAATACAATGTCATGCAGACATCGCTCCATGGTAGGTTCAATGGCAAACCCTCTCCCCTCTCCAGATTGTAATCCGGAGGAAGATATCTGTTCTGAGGCGGATTCAGACGCAGCTAACCACTCCTATTTACCCCCCAAGGTGTTTTCTCTAACTTGGCATGATGATGTTAGTCATATCATGCATATGTTGCCTTGCAGTGCCTACTTTCGACATCATATATGTCATATATTTAGTTTCAATATCATATATGGGAATTATGCAATGCCATCCTGTTTAACCAGGCATCATATATTTGAATGATATCTAGCCCATCCTTTTCTTCATTAAATTTCCATTTGTCGACAATGTTTGTACATTAAACTACTCTTCCTGCGAAACAGCCATTTGAGTGGGTGATGGAAAAATCTGGAGTGAAAACAAGGCCTTCAGAGCAGACAGTGCTACTTGTCGAAGCAGATCTCTTGCTGGGTCCCGATAGCTCCTCAGAGATGGATTCAGAGACAAATGACTAGTCCTATTCCCCCACCGAGGTGTATGCTCTAGCTTGGCACGGTTCTACTGCTCATATCATGCATATGGTGTCTTGCATTGCATAGTTTAGACATCATATACACAATATTCAACACCATGTTCTTAGTTCAGACATCATATATGTGAATGCCCTCCGCTTAGCATATAAATCACATATGTGAATTAAATCATGAGGTCCTGGTTACTTAGATAACATGTATGTGAATTATGTCATGCGATCCTGTTTAGTTAGTCATCATATCTTTGAATTATGTTATGCTATGCTATCCAGTTTAGATAGACATCATATATGTGAAATTATGTCATGCTATCCGTTTTAATTAAACAATATACATGTCAATTATTTAATGCCCTCTTTTTTCCACACTATCTATTGCATCTATCTCTCATACAATGTTTGTACATTCAATTATGTTTCCTGTTTATCAGCCAATTGAATTGGAGCGAGTGATGGCAGTATCTAGCGGAGTAAAAACATGGTCTTCAAATAAAACAGTGCTACCTCTTGGTGGAGATAGCACCCCGGTTGTACATGCACGAGAACTAGCCCTACCACACATAACCCAGTCTCACACAGATTTTACCCCTACTGCGATGGACAGATAACTAGCTTCACCCCATCTAACCCCAACCCCAACAGATAGTAACCCAGTTCCTGTTGACATAACACCACCTCCACCACAGAGCTCCCAAACAAGAGCAGTTAGTAAGGCAGCTCCAGTGCCCAAAACGCCAGTAATACCATGGCGAACCCCAACTCCACCAGTTAGTACACCTATTCCTGTGGAGGAAGCACAACCAGCCATTCATAGTTTAGCATCTATCGCATTTGATGTTGTTAAATCCTATGTGTGTATCTTCCCATCATGGAAATATTATACTAAAGATGAAGGAAAATGCCAGTTGCAGGTGTTTGTCCAGGAGTTATGTGTAAGTAATGTTATTCATGGCAATTACTTTGCTTTGTCCCATACATTCTACCTCCATGATGGTTATAATACAGCAAATTTTCCCATTTTTCTCTATAGAGAAGGACCGATTTGGAAACTCTGGATGAGGTAACCTGTGATAATACCTCTGCTATCTTCAAGAATACTTGGTGGCAGTATCGGAATTACTTGAAGAAAACATACTTCACTAGCAAAGAAACTCATCAAATTCCCTTAGGTTCTCCTGAGACACATTTACTGGACGACGACTGGGAACGCCTTGTTCTTTACTGGTCCTGAACCAGGAATGTGGTAAGGTCTATGAGCTCATTTTATTTTAAGTACTACATGCTTGCATCTTACTGTATTCTGTTCATGTAGAACAAGTGCTTACACCTAAAGAACAACTGTTCTCATTTAAGATTCCATTGCTATCGGGCCTACTGCTTTGCTCTTATATCACTTTATTTACTCATACAATTTTATTTTTAAATTGAACTATCCAATGGAAACTCCAATGGCACAACAAGTATGTTTACGCGTGTTTCTTTAACAGGTTTGCTCTTATAAATAGCTCTGTTGATTTCAATTTCAATTGTGTATACAGTTGACTTCTCATATCATGCACATTACTTGCATCATAACAGGGCCAATAGTGTTGTTGTACATGTAGACCCGTCGTACCCATCTGAAATCTTGTTGTGCCATTTAGATTCCCACGCTATGTATTCTTTCAGTGTTGCTTTCTCTTGAACTGATATGATTTGAACCGTGTCTCTATTTTGATTTGGCAAGACAATGCAGTGACCATAGGACATAGGTATATGTTTGTTTGATGCTTTTATAATGTACTACTTGGCAATAGAAGAATTGGTAGTTTAATCTTGTCCACCTTACTGATGAATTGGTTCACCGAAATGAGTTTCATATACTAGTACATGCTAAACCTGTTATGTGTCTGCTTGTTTCTTCTTTTAGAACGCTGACATAATATTGGGGAAGAGTGCCTTATTAAGCAATGATAAAGGAAGTAATGCAGATAAGGTTCAGGATCATGAGACATCCTTGTTGGTCTCCAACAAAGCTGATAAAACAGCTAAGGAAAACTATCTTGAAGACAGTGAGGCAATCCCAAAGTCCTGACTTGGTTTACTCTTTGAGTTACTGGCCACTACCGCTTGCACAAGCTATTCAAACTCACTGTCTGAATCAGTTCGGTTTCTTGAGTCTCAACTACAAGTTGAAAGACATCGATCAGTTGTGCTGCCACAAGCGGAAGTACTGTGGAAGTCCCTGGAGCATTCCGATGCATACTTTTTGGTGCAACAGCAAGCGTTGGACGATTTTAGCGCCAAACAGGACAAAGCTAATAAGCTTGCTAAGCTTATTGCCAGCATGGTGGATACCCAGGATAACGTTTCTTGAGCTCTACTGAAGTTGTTTCATTTAAGGACTTGTTTTTCTGCTGCGTTTATTTGCACTGGTGGCCAATTTTGACGGCCAGTGTATGTAATATGCTGCTTTGTTCCCTATATTTGCACTGGTGGCGAACTTTGATGCCCAGTGGATATAATATGTGTAATAGCTATAATACGCTAGCGTTAGTTGCTTGCTTATTTATTTCCTTATTGTCTTTTTTAGTTGTTTGTTGTAGTCACTGCAGTTCTTTTTCCGCGTTTTTTGAATGGCCACAATAACCTAGTTTTGGTAACTAGGCCACGATAATCATGGCAACACATAGACTGTTGTAACCATGGGCCTCCTGTGGGCCATAGGATCCGTGGGCCTTCTACGGGCCATAGGATCCATGGGCCTTTTACGGGCCGTAGGATCCATGGACTTTCTATGGGCCGTATGATCGATGGGCCTTCTACGGGCCATAGGATCCATTGGTCTTCGACGAGTCGTAGGATTCATGGGCCTTCTATGGGGTGTATAATCATTTCGCCAAACATGGGCCATACTATTCGTGGACCATAACGGGCCGTTAATAGGCCGTATTAGATAACGCTATGAAAACAGCCCAACAGGTTAACGGGCCACAAACGGGCCGAATGTAACCACGGGTCGTATTTGGCCCACAAATGGAACAGGCTAGTAACAGACCGTATCGAACCGAATTCTAGAAATGAGCCCAAGAATAAATGGGCCAAAAGTTAACACGGGCTGGAAACAGCTGACGGAATGATGGGTCGTTAATGGGTATAAAGCGATACACTGTTCATTATGGGCCAGTTTCATCTCGGGCCTTTAATTGGCCGAGAGTTACAAAGGGCCTCATATGGCCGAAAGACATCATGGGCTATACATGGGCCGGAAGTTACAATAGGCTGGAATCATATTGGATGGCCCAGATGAAGCTATTGGGCTTAATTCCAATAGGTCGTAACGGGCCGGTAGTAAGCGGGTCGTAAATGGGCTATATACGAATAGGCCATTAACAGGTTTTCTGTGGGCCAGCCCGTTACCTTTTGACCAAGTCAAACGGGTCGGCCTTTTCACCAGAATGGGCCTGTGTTGGGTCGTGCCACGTGTCGACGTATCATAGGCGCCTCCTGTCCAATGAGTGGATGACATCTGTCCGAATGTTGAGCCGACACGTGTTTCCTCCGGCCAATGAGAATTTTACACGTGGAAAGTTCCCATTGGTCTGGGCTGTTAACGGGTTATCGGATCCAAAACGGACCCGATAGCTTAACGGCATACCGTTACGGTGGCTACTGTCGGCGTTCTCGGAACGGGGGTCCCCAAACTTGCCTGCCTGCGGCCCACGGCGTGGCTATGCGAGCAGGCCTGTATGACCCATCTTCGTCGACAAGGCGTTCAAGACCCTCGCGAGGGGCCAAGCCTCGCGGGGCGGACGGCGCAAGACCTCCTCAGGAGCGGCCTCGCCAGGCAGGCTCACGAGGAGCAGAGATATCAAGGTGGGGCAAACCTCATGAGGCTCTCGTGATGTGAGCCATGACGATCGATACCAGGCGGGCGCCAGCGTGCGCAGCGGTCTTGTTTCCTCTTTAGTGCAAAGGAGGCAGGCGCAGGCGCGGAGTACCGAGGCGTCAAGCAAAGGTTTCCATATCAGT
Source organism: Aegilops umbellulata (assembly GCA_032464435.1). NCBI lineage: Eukaryota > Viridiplantae > Streptophyta > Magnoliopsida > Poales > Poaceae > Aegilops > Aegilops umbellulata. The sequence continues at coordinate 247,010,163 of CP136057.1, forward strand.
GCAACGAGACCAAGACCATCAGTACGGCAAGATGGAGGTCACCATGGAGCCCAAGACGGCGTCACCACCAGAGCCTTTTGCAGGTGAAGACCACTTTTATCAGGATAGCTTGTGCTAGCTGTCCCCTTTCAAATTGCCCGCCGTTGTTGGCTCCCTTCCCGCTCAATATTTGGGGAGAGGACCAGGGCCCATATAAGTAGAGCTAGCCACCACTGTAGGTGGAGAGCTCCTTCAGAAGCATCTCGCCCACACAAGTTCGTCGAGCACAAGAACACCTCAACCTCAGGAGGATGTTCTTCCCCTTGTACTGTTCATCATCAGCCCAAGAGGCAATCCACCACCACCACACTGGAGTAGGGTATTACACAACAACGGTGGCCCGAACCAGTATAAATATCGTGTCTTTCTGTGTTGCGAGTTCGTCGAGTTCGTCCGCGAGATATTAGCGAGCTAGGGAATGGATCGGTATGAGGGAAAGAACTTCACGCGCACCCCAGAGTTTGAACCTTAAGGGTTTTGCCGGAACCCGAGATCCGACACCAGGGATGTCAGATGCTTGCCATGCAAATACATCGACATTCACCCGCAGGAAGGCGATGAGCGCGCTTTCCTATTTGGTGTCGATTGTGGAGCTTATGGTAAAAGCCCCGCCCGTGCCGTCCTCCTTGACAGACACCTTCTTGGTCTCTAGTAGTGCAGCCTTGGACTTCTTGCTCTTGCCGGTGGAGCTCTCTGGTATGTCCTCAATAGAAGCACAACACTCCGAAGAGGTGCGCTTGCTGGAGTGGGTGCAAGAGGTCTTGCCGGAAAAGGTCTCGCCGGAAGAGGTCTTCTTGGCGTCCTTCTTCCCTTCCCGGGGCTTCAGCGGCAGGAGCAAGTGCCTTGGCGGCAGTTGCTGCAATTGCCTCTCGGTCCAGTTGGTCGACACAGATGAGTGCGTCTTTCTTGTCAGAGGGGACGGTGATGATGGTCAGCGGCCCCGGCATCTTCAATGTGTTGTAGGCGTAGTGTGACGCCGCCATGAACTTGGCCACTGCTGGGCGGCCAAGGATCCCGTTGTACGGCAAGGGGATCTCAGCGACATAAAAAACAATCTTCTCCGTCCTATAGTTCAGCTCGCCCCCAAACGTAACGGGCAGCATGATTTTACCTTTCGGCTGACTCCTTCCCGGGTTGACCTCTTGGAATGTGCCCTCTCCTCAAGATCTCCATCAGGAATCTGCAGCTTCTTGATCACAGCGGGCAAGATCAACTTCATACCGGCCCCATTGTCAACCAACACTTTTGTCACCTTGAGGTTGCATATTGTTGGTGAAACCAACAACGGCAAACATCCGACGCAGTTGTGCGATCAGGGTGATCCTCGGTGTCGAAAATGATGGGCGTGCGGGACCACTTCAGTGGTTTCTGGGCATCGAATGATGGCTCTGCCATAGTGACCTCAGTGCCCACTGCTTCAGTTGGCGGTGAGAGGCATGCAGCGAGGCGCCACCATCGATGCACATGGCCTCTGTAGCTTTCTAGAATTCTTGCTCGCTGGACTCGTAATCCTCGTCATGATCATCATCTTCCTCCTTCTTGTCGCGGCCCCAAGCAGGCCTCTCTTGTTGGTTATCTTTGCCGTGGCAACCTCCTTGGCCGCCACGCTTCTTGCCGGACACCTCAGCACCATCCTGACCCTTCTCCTTGTCCCGCCTTTCATATTCAGCTTTCTGCTTCTCTGCAAGTAGCTCAACCTGTCGACAGTTCTGGAGGTCATGGTCCTTGGTGCGGTGGATCTTGCAGTACTGCTTATCGGAGCCTCCTCGCTTGTCGGCGGCCGCCAAGGCCTGGCAGGCGGTGCACCCGGCAAACTCCTTGTCGGGGTCGTCAGCCTTGGCCTTCTCGGCGGCGTCGGGGTCGCCGGATCCCTCAATTTCAAGCACAGTCTTGCCCTTATGCTTCCTGTTGCGGCACCGACCCTTCTTTGTCGGGGTGGCGGTGTCTTCGTCTGTGGAGTCGGTTTCCGCACCAGCGTCTTTGACGGGGTACTTCCTCCCCTCTTCAGCTCGAGCACATCTATCAGCCAAAACATAAAGTTCGGCCACATCCTTGACCTTGTTCATCCCCAACTCTTCATGCATCTTGCGGTTGCGCACATTCTGATGGAATGCGCTGATGACAGCGGCGGGATGAACATCGTGGATGTTGTACTGCACCCGGCTGAACCTCTGTATGTACTTGCACGGTTTTCGCCTTCTTTCTAGGGTTTGATATGCAAATCGCTTGTCTGGCCATGACCTTGGTGGCCTCCAATGAAGGCGCCAACAAACTCATGACACAAATCTGACCAAGAAGAAATGGAATCCACTAGCAAATGCATCAACCATGACATGATGTTGGGTTTGAGTGCCAACAGGAAGTAATTGGCAAGCACCTTGTCGTCGCGAGGTCTGGCAGCCTGCATCGCGATGTTGTAGATGTTGAGGAACTCTGACAGGTGAGTTTTGTTGTTGTACTTCTCGCCAACATCAGGCTTGAACATGTGGTGGGAGGGCCACTGGAACTGCCGCAGCTCTTAGGTAAAGGATGGACAACCCACCTCGTAAGGCAGGTCGCCGGAGCCCCCTGGCGCCGGGTGGTCCATAGTAGGCGCCACACACCAATCTAACTGATGGCGCGTCTCCCGTCGTCGTTCGATGGTGGTTCAAGCGTCTTCCTGGGCTCGCTCTCGAAGGACTTGGCGTTGGTCGCGGCGGGCTCGCGAGTCGGACGACGCCGCAGAAACGTCATCACGGATGTCGGCCCGGTGAGCCAGCGGCTGCTGTCGTGGCCGCGGGGGAGGAGAGTGCACTGTGGTTGCAACATCCCTGGTCCTCCCACTGATGGCACGCGTCGGGTCGACAGAACGCCGACACGAGGGTCCAGCTGGGAGTGGCTCATCTTTGTTGACGAAGCTGACAAGGCTTCGAATGGTGGCTCTCCACTCGTCGAGCTACTCTGAAGTGGGCGGGAAGTCGAGGAGCAATTGTACGCGCCAGCGCTTCTGCTGGCGTGGGTGGCGGCGAAAGCTGCGTGGACCGTGACACGCTCCGACTTCTAACCACGTTAGAAGGAGCTCTATCACGGTCTCGCGGTCGCACGCCGCTTCCGCCAGCGTCCCGGTGCACATGCTGGCCCGATGCATCCTGAGAGTGATGCACGGGGCTCTTCCAGCGGCGGCGCCCGGGGGCGCCGACGTCGCGGTGTTTCTCATCGCGCGCGGCCTGGGAAGACCGCAGCACAGGCGCCGGCGGGGGCGTCCGGGAGGTCGCTGCTCCGCCCGTGGGAAGCACAGCCTCGTCCCTGGGCCCAGCGGCGCGTGGCTCGTCATCTTGGGCCCGTACGACGTCGCTTGTCCGGCTCCGTGTGCCAGAGTGTCGTGGATGCTCATGGGCGGCGCCTCCGGCGCCATCCGTGGCCACCCTATCGCCCGCCCGCGCTGGTGCGAATGGGCCTGCTCCAGATGACCCGATCACTGTCATCCCCTTCTTCTTGGGGCCCATCGTGATGATGAAGTCGAGGCGTTGGCTTCGAAACCGGATTTCTCACAGCTCGCGCCCCCTACTTGGCGCGCCAAAGATGTCGGCGGAAACGACATCTATGGGATCACGAGGAATCCCTTCTACGGTTGACGGGAGCGGGGCTGTGGATAGAGCGGGTTTAGAAGATCAACACGGGGGGTTTATCCAGGTTCGGGCCGCGAGTGACGCGTAGTACCCTACTCCTACTAGTTTGTGTTTATGTGGTGTTCTTGAACTAGCTACAAAGCATGTAGAGTCCAAAAAGTCTCAATCCTCTCTCAGTATGCCGCGGGTCTCCTTTTATAGTCAAAGGGGTTGCGATAGTGGCACACAGGAGGTGGAAAGTTGTACAGTGTACAAGCTTATCACCTGACATCACAGGACAAAACGCATAAATGCGCTACTTAGGTGTCCTCTTGCTTTATCGGGGACGGCAACGAAACCCGTCCCGTCCGTCGCTGCTTCGCCTTGCTCCGACATGCGTCCAGGCCAACGAGGTATGTAGCGCCATGTAGGCTGGCAGGCTGCTGAGCTGGTGTGGTGGCAGGGTCTTCACGAAGATCTGCATGCCACCACGCTGGTGCTTGACTACTTGGCTTAGGAGCCACGTACAGCCACGTGGGTACTTGCTTAGATGGTGGGTCGACCGCTGAGCTGGGGCGGTGACGGGGCGGCAAGGCCTTGCCGCGGTCTTGCTGATATTCCTAGCAAGGGTCTTGCAGGGTCCTTGCGGGAGCCCTTGGCAAGATTCTTGCCAGGGCCTCGTGGGTATCTTCGGCAGGAGCTTTGCCGGGGCCACGTGGGCATCCTCGGCAAGGAGCTTCGCTGTTGTCCTGTTTTCTGGTTCCTATCTAGGCCTCGCAGGCCCTTTGTCTTCACAAAGATCTGCATGCCACCATGCAGGCACCTCCTGAGCCTTGGTTCCAATGTCGTTGATGGTGTTGGAACCCTTAGGCTCAAGGGTGGAGGCCTCGCTGGTGTTGGGCAAGTTTGCTCGGCAAGGCTCTTGCTGGGGCTACATAAGCTGCCCCGGCAAGACTCTTGCCGGGGAAACCCATCTTGTCCCTTTGCTCCTCGCTCCTCTTGCTTGGCGCTGCTCTGGTGGTCTTGTACTTTTGCTTCCTTCCTCTGCCCTGCTAAGTGTGGCCGTAGGCATGGCTCTAACTGCCCGTGCACAAGTAGAGGGGTACAAAGAGGGCCCCTACTTTTGTACACCGATATTCATCTTTATAATGTCTTTTGTGAAAATGATGGAAAGGAAAATTGAGCTCAGTTGATAGAATAAGAATTCAATAAAATGTTTGGCATAAAACTTTGAATGCTGAGAATGATTGCAATGTTATTAGTATGAATTCTTTGAATATCCATGATGCTAATGATATACAAAGCTACAAGCTTGGGGATGCTATATTTGCTGAAGATGATATTTTTACTCCGCCAAGTTTTGATGAGAAAAATTACTATGATGAAAGCATGCCTCCTATTTATGATGATTATATTTATGAAAGTGGGTTTGGAAGAGTGTCAACCCTAGGTACTAATGATCCCACTATTTTGGAGGGTGTTGAATCTTATTGTGATAATTATGAAAGTGGATTTGGAGAGGTCATGACTTTATTTAGTGATGAATCCACTATTTTGGAAGAGGTTTCAATTGATTATGACAACAAAGTTGCTATATATGATGATTATGGTGATGACATGTATGTTATTTTGAATAATGATAACCATGAAACTTTCCATCTTGATTTTAATTTTCAATCGCATGATAGTTATTTTGTTGAGTTTGCTCCCACTACTATTCATGAGAATAAATTTGCTTATGTGGAGAGTAGTAAAATGTATTTGCTTATGGATAATGAAAAGAATGCTTTATGTGATAGTTATATTGTTGAATTTAGTCATGATGCTACTGAAAACTATTATGAGAGAGGACTATATGCTTCTACATATTTTAGCAATATCAAGTTTTCTCTCTATGTGTTGAAAATCTTGAAGTTATGTTTGATTTGCCTTCCAATGCTAGTTGATTCTTATTCCCATGTATTGTTTGATCACAAAATCCCTATGCATAGGAAGTGGGTTAGGCTTAAATGTGCTAGTCATATGCTTCATGATGCTCTCTTTGCGTTTCAATTATTATCTTTTCTGTGAGTATCATTGAAATCTTCGTGCCTAGCTAAAAAGGCATTAAAGAAAAGCATTTGTTGGGAGACAATCCAATATTTAGCTCTACTGTTTTTGTGTTCACATGATTAATCTACTGTAATAATCATGTTTTATAACTTTTGTTTCAATAAAGTACCAAGCAAAGCCTTTAGGATAGTGTGGATGATAGTTGACTTGATTCTGTGCAAACATAGAAACTTTTGCTTCCAGTAGCAGAATTGTTTAAATTAAACGGAGCATCTAAAAATTCTGATTTTTTACAGATGCTTGATATACAAATTTCCTATGTTGTCCTAATTTCTTCAGAATTGTTGGAGTAGCAAAAGTATGGTCAAAGTTCATATCATTAGAGACTATTCTGTTTTTGACAAATTCTGTTTTCAAAGCATAGTTTGCTTCTTTTCTAGTTTCTATGGCTTATATTGCTCGATATAAATTGTGGAAATGATAAGTTATAGTAGGCATTGCATGAGAACAACTATGAATCTTGTCTTTGACAGTACCAAAGTGAATGGTTTGTTTTATCATACTAACCCATCTCACAAAGTTCTGTTAAGTTTTGTGTGATTGAAGTTTTCATGTTTTGGGAAATCGATATGAGGAGAATACGGAGTGACAAGATCTTAAGAATGGGGATGACCATGTCACCCCAAGGTAATATTCAAGGAAGATCCAAGCAACTAAGCTTGGGGATGCCCTGGAAGACATCCCCTCTTTCGTCTTCAACATTATCGGTAACCTCACTTGGAGCTATATTTTCATTCGTCACATGATACGAGTTTTGCTTGGAGCATCATTTTCTTTTTTTATTTTCTTTCTGTTATTTAGAATAATTTTTCATATTTTTTATTTCATTAAAAATGTATAGTATAGCCTTTGCCATGCTTATTTTACAAGTCTATATGTTGTTGTTTGAAAACAGAAAGTTGAATGCTACTGCGAGAATTCTTGACAAAATTCAGAGTGTGATAAAATGATGAATTTTTCTCCACAATAAGATAAAACAAAATTTCTACAATGTGGTAATGTTTCAGAATTTTTGGAGTTATAAAAGTATGAATCTTCTTGCATTCCTTATAGATTGTCGTGTCTAGACAGATTGCTGTCATGATTGCATTGTTTGCATATGTTTTCTTGTTTAATGATTCTATTTGAGGATAGCAGTATTAAATATGCAGAGGCATTTAGTATGAAATTTTAAATTATAATTTTACTAATTTTCTACAGTAGAGAATGATAGGGTTTTCCATCGATTTATACTAACTTATCTCACGAGTTCTTGTTGAGTTTTGTGTGGATGAAGTTTTTGAGATTTATGGAAACCGTGGTATAAAAGGAATTAAGGAGACAAAAGCTCAAGCTTGGCGATGCCTAAGGTATACCAAATTAATATTTCAAGAAGTCTCAAGCATTTAAACTTGGCCACCTTTCTTCAGCAACAACTATCGATTAGTATCGGTTGAGCATAAGTTTTTGCATCTTCACATGAGTTGTGCAATTCTTGGAATGTCATTTAGTTTTCATTTTTCTTGATGTTTTAATAAAATACTTATATATGAAAGTTCTTAAAAAAGAAATAGTCCTCACATAGCTACCTATTTAGTTAACTACTCACTTGATCTACACTTATATCTTTTTGGAGTAGCTTGTCATTTACTCTTGTGCTTCACTTATATCCTATGAATAGATTGTTGAATGAATTGAATATCATGAAGTTGAAATTATATCATGCCTAGTGGTAGCTTCACATTGGGGTTAGAAAGTGAATTATTTTGAAGCTTGACAATCATAATATTGGTCATACAAGCAATTCATGAATGATTAGTATAAGGAAGAGAACTTCCACATACAAATATTATCTTGGACAACTTCTATGATTGTGAATACCCATTAATTATTTTCAAACTTGAGTAAATTAGTTGAAGTTGCACAAGGAAGACAACGTAATGAGTTACGGTCGTGTATATTTGCATAGAAGTTATATTGTTATGGACCCTCCAACATGTGGTGTCTACCTAGGATCTTTTGCTAGCCAAAAATTCGTACTAAGTAGAGATACTACTTGTGTATCCAAAAACCCTTAAACCCAGTTTCCTGCCATGATGCCACCATACCTACCTATGGATTGAATAAGATCCTTCAAGTAAGTTGTCATCGGTGCATATTATGTTAAGATCCTTATGCCATGCTAAGTAAGGACTCTTCCTTACATTTACACTCTAGTACACTTTTTACTATTACGCTCTCGTACACATGAAGAGGTGGACGTCCTATAGCTTTAGAGTATTTCAGGCAGATTAAGAGAAGTGACTAAATGTCTAATTTTCCTCCATATTGATAATGGGAAACACAATGTGCGAGGTAGGTTAAGGCAACTGAGATGGATCATTCATCAGTCCAGCTTAGGAAGGGTCCATCAATGAAGTCAGCTCAACCAAAGAAATGATGTGGCCCATTAGGAAATCTAGTCGTTATGAGACCATCTGATTTGTAGTTTTGAAAAAGACTTTTTAAAAGTACCTTATCTCATCATGACATGTTCCGAACGTGGTTTTTTCAAATGACCTTTCAAAAGTCCTTATTTCATCTTGGCATATGTTTAAGACATTTTTTATCTCCACTACATCTGCATAGTCTGATTTGTCGTTAATACAAGGGTGTGGGAATATTTTTCTCCCATTGCAAAGCACAGGCATATTTCCTAGTGACAACTCATGTCAATGGTTAGGAAACCTTAACCATCTTTGATCAACGAGCTAGTCTAGTAGAGGATCACTAGGGACACAGTATTCACACATGTATAAAGGTTTCTGATCAGTACAATTCTAGCATGAATAATAAAACTTTATCATGAATAAGGAAATATAAAATAACAACTTTATTATTGCCTTTAGGGCATATTTCCTTTAGTCTCCCACTTGCACTAGAGTCAATAATCTAGTTCACATCGCCATGTGATTAACACCCATAGTTCACATTGCCATCTGACCAACACCCAAAGGGTTTACTAGAGTCAATAATCTAGTTCACATCGTCATGTGATTAACACCCAAAGAGTACTAAGGTGTGATCATGTTTTGCTTGTGTGAGAGGTTTAGTCAACGGGTGTGCCATATTCAGATCCGTATGTATTTTGCAAATTTCTATGTCTACAATGCTCTGCATGGAGCTACTCTAGCTAATTGTTCCCAGTTTCAATATCTATCCAGATTGAGACTCAGAGTCATCCAGATCAGTGTCAAAGCTTGCATCGGCGTAACCTTTAGCATGAACTCTTTTTCACCTCCAGAACCGAGAAACATTTCCTTAGTTCTCTTTAGGTAACTAAGGATAGTTTTGACCGCTGTCCAGTGATCTACTCCTGGATCACTATTGTACCCCCTTGCCAAACTCATGGCAAGGTACAAAATAGGTTTGGTACATAGCATGGCATACTTTATAGAACCTATGGCTGAGGCATAGGGAATGACTTTCATTCCCTCTCTATCTTTTGCCGTGGTCGGGTTTTGAGTCTTACTCAACTTCACACCTTGCAACACAGACAAGAACCCTTTCTTTGACTGATCTATTTTGAACTTTTTCAAAATTTAGCCAAGGTATAGACTTGGCGAAAGTCCTATTAAGAGTCTCGATCTATCCCTATAGATCTTGATGCCCAATATATAAGCAGCTTCACCGAGGTCTTTCATTGAAAATTCTTATTCAAGTATCCTTTTATGCTATCCAAAAATTCTATATCATTTTTTATAAATGATACGTCTCCAGCGTATCTATAATTTTTTATTGTTCCATGCTGTTATATTATCATTCTTGGATGTTTTATAATCATTTATATCATTTTTTGGTACTAACCTATTGAGATAGTGCCAAATGCCAGTTGTTGTCTTCTGCATGTTTTTTACATCGCAGGAAATCAATACCAAATGGAGTCCAAACGCAGTGAAACTTTTTTGGATTGTTTTTTGAACTAGAAGACATCTAGTGGGCCGAAAAAGCACTTGGGGACTGCTCTGAGGGAGCAAAACCCACCAGGGCGCGCCTGGAGGCCCAGGCGCGCCCTGGTGAGTTGTGCCCACCTCGGGTGCCCCCGGACTGCCTCTTTACTCTATAAATACCCCAATATTCGAGAAACCCTAGAGGAGTCGACGAAAATCAATTCCAGCCGCCGCAGAGTCCAGAACCACCAGATCCAATCTAGACACCATCACGGAAAGGGTTCACCACTTCCATTGGTGCCTCTCTGATGATGTGTGAGTAGTTCTTTGTAGAACTTCGGGTCCGTAGTTAGTATCTAGATGGCTTCCTCACTCTCGTTTGATTCTCAATAGAATGGTCTCTTGGAGATCCATATGATGTAACTGTTTTTGCGGTGTGTTCGTTGGGATCGGATGAACTTTGATTTTATGATCAGATCTGTCTTTTTATCCATGAAAGTTATTTGAGTTTATTTGATCTCTTATATGCATGATTGCTTATAGCCTCGTATTTGTTCTCCGATATTTGGGTTTTGTTTGGGCAACTTGATCTATTTATCTTGCAATGGGAAGAGGTGCTTTGTAGTGGGTTTGATCTTACGGTGCTTGATCCCAGTGACAGAAGGGGAACCGACATGTATGTATCATTGCTGCCAAGGATAAAATGATGGGGTCTATTTCTACATAAATAGATCTTGTCTACATCATGTCATCGTTCTTATTACATTACTCCGTTTCTCCATGAACTTAATACACTAGATGCATGCTGGATATCGGTCGATGTGTGGAGTAATAGTAGTAGATGCAGGCAGGAGTCGGTCTACTAATTTTGGACGTGATGCCTATATAATGATCATTGCCTGGATATTGTCATGATTATTTGAAGCTTTTACTAAACGTATTGTTGATGCTATGATGAAAGCCTAAGAAGAAAAGTTGGAATTATAAGTTTCAATTCCTAGAAAATTGCATGATGAATGGGAACCTACTATCAAAGTCAAGATTAAGAATTATGAGTGTTTTGCTTTGTGTGACTTGGGTGCTAGTGTTTCTACAATTTCGAAATCTTTGTGTGATGTGCTTGGTCTTACCGATATTGAAGAATGTTCTTTAAATTTGGACTTGGCGGATTCTACTATTAAAAAGACTATATTAATAATTAGTGATGTTCTTATTCTTGCAAATATGAATTATGTGCCCATAGATTTTATTGTTCCTGATATTGATTGCAATCCGTCTTGTCCAATTATTCTTGGTATACCGTTTTTATGCACTATCCATGTCGTGATTGATATGAAATGAGGCAATATTAAGTTCCAATTTCCACTAAGGAATGGTATGGAAAACTTCCCTAGAACAAGAATTAGGCCACTATATGAATCAATCATGAGGGCATCTTATGGATCTCGAAACAAAGATGACAAAACTTAGATCCTTTGCTTTATGCCTAGCTAAGGGCGTAAAACGATAGCGCTCGTTGGGAGGCAACCCAATGAATAAAATTTATATTTTCTTTTTGCTTTCTGTTCTTGAGTTTTTGCACAATTATGCTACTGTTATGATAGTGTCTTTTGTGTTTTAATTAGTGTTTGTGCCAAGTAAAGCCTTTAGGATGTTCTTGGGTGATAGTTGTTTGATCTTGCTGAAAAATAGAAACTTTTGCGCTAACCAAAACAATTCTCATTTTTAACCAGAGCGCGATAAAATCCCAATTCTTTTTGCAGAAGATTAATATACAAATTGCTCAGGTTTTCCTAATTTCTCAAGATTTTTGGAGTTTCAGAAGTATTCGAAATATCAAGATTGCTACATATTGTTCTGTTTTTGATAGATTCTATTTTCTTTGCGCTGTGTGATTGCTTTGATGATCCTATGGTTTTCTTTGATGATTTTTGCCATGGAGAAGTTGGAATACAGTAGATATAGTGCAAGAATAAAATATGAATTTTTTTCTACAGTACTTATTGTAGTGATTTGTTTTCTAATACTAACGGATCTCATGAAGGTTTTGTTGAGTTTTGTGTGATTGTAGTTTTCAAGTTTTGGGTTATATTACGATGGATGAAGGAATAAGGAGTAAGAAGAGCCTAATCTTGGGGATTCCCATGGCACCCGAAGTTATTATCCAAAGAGAAGCAAGCAACTAAGCTTGGGGATGCCCCGAGTGGCATCCCCTCTTTCTTCTAACGACCATCGGTATTTTACTCGAAGCTATATTTTTATTTGTCACATACTATGTGTTTTGCTTTGAGAGTCTTGTATTATATGAGTCTTTGCTTGTTTTGTTTTGTGTTTTTAGTCTTGATTCCTTGCTGCACACACCTTGTAGCGACCCGACCCGAATGGATCGAAGTGTCTGTGCTTAAGTGTCATCCCTGGATCGGTATGCTGACATACACAGTACTCGAGGATTTATAACAGAGGTAAATCACATGTATAAAGTAACGTAAATGCTATTACCTTAATCCATATAGCGGAAGTAACAACAAAGTTGTGGAGTTCCAAACAACGCGAACAACAAAGTTGAGTGTAGACATCGTAACCCTAATGTATCACTTACTCATCGTAAGAATCCTGACATGAGACGTTGCAGCCATGTAGGTCAGTACATTGAATGTACTGGCAATTTCAAACCATAGAGTAATAATGAAAATGTCTATCTCTATATGCATGTTTGGCTGGTGGGGGCTCTAAGTTTAATTTTTGCATAAAGCTATTTTTTCCCTGGAACAAAGGAATACATTTTATTTAACTGCCAAATTTATACCATTATTGAGAAGGTTCCTCCAACTCAATCCCAAATTATCCAAATCATTAATAACCCAACAATTTCATTAAATAGAGTGATGAGATCAACTAATAATTCAAATACCAAATACTCAAATTGTCCATAACCGGGGCCACGGTTAATCATGATTAGTTTATACACTCTGCAGAGGTTTGCGCACTTTTCCCCACAAGACTCGATCTCCTCCGTTGAATTTCTCGCACTACATGTTGTTTGAGAAATGGATAATCGAGACACAGTCTTTCCGAAGCATTAACTCTTTACTCTGGGTAGACAGTACCACCTACTTTCCCCTACATCTGCTAGCCTACCACTGAAAGAGGTCACACAACATACTCAACTATGCCAGAGCCCATAATGGCTTGTGGCTGCACACGGAAGTTTCTAGCATGAACAATCTTATGAGCCATTTGAGCCTAGGTGGCATTCCATAGGGTAATCACACGGGTACTCCGGGATCCCCTTGGGCAAGCACTGGGTTCTCCAGGTGCCTAGGCAAACCACTCGGTGCTCCAGGGTGCCCCAACCATTCCACCCTGATGTGTATTAAAGTAGCCGCCTTAAGTTTCCCTTAGGTAATATTACTGTCGCAACATTCATGAATCTCACATACCAATCCACGTCTACGAGCATGCCTAAGAAATAAGTAACAAAGCGTATATTCCCGGGGTGAAACAAGGGTAATAGGTTCCTACCTCATGAACTACATAACAATGCCCCAATTCCCAATCCTAGTCATAGCAATATTTGAGAATGTAACTAATGCATAAAAACTGGGTATGAAAAATATGATCAAAGTGTGAACTTGCCTTGTACTGTTGATGACGATTCTTCACACTCATAATTCCTGATAGTTGTACTCGTCACACAACGTTCAGTCTATCGTAAGCATGCAATTATAACCACACATAAGCAATCGCAAAAAAGATCCAAAAGAACGAAGAAACACTTCGAAAAACTTCAAAAACCATCACATAAAACTTCTAGATAGAAACATATTTTTAATAGTAGAAAATTATGTGAGTTTGATCTTAACAGAAAGTACATGTCAGGAGTTTCGATTTGCAAAAAGAATCAAATAAATTGGAGTTGTAAAACTCAAGTTATGAACAAAAGAAGTTCAAATTCAAATATGTTTGAGTTCCAATTTTAAAACTTTCAAAAACATGTTTAAGTTGATTATCTGGATAGAGGGGATCATAACGAAGAAGTGGGCGTTGGATTCGTTGGATTTAGACAAGCGAGTAAAAAGTTGTGCTAGTTTGAAAAATAGGGGCCAATTTGTAAATAAACTAATCTCATCTGGGTCCCTGGCCAAAAATAAACAGAAAAAGAAAAATCTAACGAACGAACGTTTGCTACCGAGACCTAATGAACGAAAACGTTCGCAGAAACTAACTAAACAGAAAAGGTTCGCTATTTAACTAACTAAATAAAACAAAACCGGGTTTAAACTAAAAACCAAAACCCTAAAGAGAGAACCGGCGAACCGGGGACGGTTTATTACCGATCCGGAAGTACCGACGGTTCGACGGCGGCGGCTGTTTCCGGAGAGATGGCGGCGGTGGCGACTTGCATTGGGGCGGCGGCTCCAGGGTCGGCGACCTCAACCGGAGACGACGGAGGTGGGCTCGGGCGGCGGCGGCTTGCGGAGTGCAGTGCGGGGCAAGGCGCGGGCGGCGGCGGCATGAAGCGCGGGGCGGCGGAGCTGGCAGCGGCGGCGGCGGCATGAGGCGCGGGGCGGCGGAGCTAGCAGCGGCGGCGGCGGCATGAAGCGCGGGGCGGCGGAGCTGGCAGCGGCGGCGGCGAAGTGCGGGCGAGGCGAGGAGAGGCGCGGCGGCGGAATGAGGAGGAGAGGTGGCGGGGCGGCTCCTTATAAAGGCCTGGGGGAGGGAGGCGCCGGCTTACGGGAGGGGACGCCGAGGCCGTGGCGGCGCCGGCCGACTCAGGGAGGTGTCCCGGTCGGGCAAGGGGACGAAGGTGGCGACGGCTTGGGCCGGTTGGGATTCGGCCCAGTTCGGTCTAATTTTTTTAAACAGACACAACAAAATAAAAAGAAAACCAAATAAAATATAATTTAACATAGGCATATAATACATCAAAAAATTTAGAAAAAGATTTTCTACAACAAGTACATTTTCTTGCGTCAAATAAATTCCTCAAAAATTTAAATAAATCAAACAGTGCTACTGGTTTATTTAAAAACCAAATAAAAATATTTTAAAATACAAAAATTATTTCAAACCCATTTTTCTCCAATTTTCTAACGTAGGGAATCATTTTACCCTACTTTCCATATATTTTATTTTTGGAGAAAAATAATTTGAATAAAAACCAAATAACTCCAAATTGAAAATAATTTCAAACGGACTTTATATTTGATTCTTTGAAACTTCCAACTCTCTTTCTTTGCATTTGAAGAAGTCATTTTATCTTCTCTCATGAAACTCATTGAGCTGCATAAAGTTTCTGAATTTGGAATATCTCCCAATGGGATTCAAATATTTTCAAAAACCCTTTTCATTTATTTAAATGGAAGAAGTCATATCATTTTCACTCTAGGGTTTTGTGATGAAATGAATTTGAATTCATGGAGATCATAAATGCAAGGTGAAAGTTTGGGGAAGTCCTTTTATTCCCTCTCATTTAACTTTCAAAAAGTTTCAAATGTCACTCAATTTCACACAAGCAACCACATCACAATCAAACAATCAATCAAAACTATTTATTTAATATCAAATTCCAAAATTTAGAATTTTGGGATGTTACAAACCTACCACCCTTAAAATGAATCTCGCCCTCGAGATTCGGAGGGGCTAGCAAGAAATAGGTTAGGTTCGGGGGTCTTCTCAAAATCCATCGATCGTCACAATGGGTATTGGGTGCTACCACCTTTAGAAACATCATTACGGTTCCATCAAAACTCATATACTCCATCCTTGTTCTTGATAGTGTCGATCTTCTGAGATCCTCGGGAAAATTTCTACTCTGGCTCTTCCGATAGTGGCATAACCTTTTTCCTCAATCCTTGTGTCCTTTCATCTTGGTAAGGTTCTCCCATGACTGGGTCTTCTTAGCTGACAGGTCTAGGGCCAATACTAAACCACTATCGATATCTCATGGTGGTCAACAATTTATGGTTTCTCCTACAGGAAATGGGTCTGGGCTTCATTCTCACCGTTTGACCTACGATTGGCAACAACTGCCTTGTCCAAGGGAAAATTGTCATACCATTCTAAGGTTTAAACAAGGTTTTGATCGTGGCCGCTCTTACTATGGGTTAGTCACTCAGATTTACCATCCCATATAGCAAGGCTAATAATAAGAGTAAGTCGGTATGGTGATCAATCCATCCCGCAGCCAAATCATTACCTTGTATATGGTTTAGCGAATCTCGCATTCTAACACTCGGTCATCCTCACATGCATTTCAGAATTTCCCTTGTCGACGAACCAAGTTCGGGTATATCCTTTGGTTCTGCAAGCCAAACAAAACATCTATTGTTTCTTCACACTCTCAGGTTTTGCGTAACTCCTATAAGATCTTCTGTTGATAAAGTCGTATCTTCTTCCAGGGTTTTTCTCCTTCAGCAGAAGTGTGCTTGCTTCTTGGAAGGTCCTGGAGCATGTGGGTTCTGGGCCCACCTCATCACATTTATAGCTTCAACTCATCCTGGGGTTACAATTGCTCCATACTCCAAACTTTATACCTCCTTTATATCCAATAGTACTTCATCTCTACATATTCTTGGGGTATCCCACATATCGAGATAAAACTCGTACTTATTTTGTCCGAAGTACACTTCGTGGAATATCATTATCTTTTCCAGGGGTCAGGTGTCCTCATAGGGTACTACCACCCTTGAAATGCACAAATTCATCCATAGACCATATTTCTCATATCCTCGAAAATGGTCAAAATCTTTCTTCATAGAGTAACAACTCATAAAATTCAACGTATGAAATCATGACACATGAACTTTATTGATTTGATGAATTTATTGTAATCTCTTGCATTTCCATTACATGCCTCAACTCAACACCTGAGTATAAAAGAAATGTTCCCACTACTACTACTATATTTCTCATAGACTCAATTATTAAC